>SJOL01006408.1:468298-486200 GCA_004794785.1 Opisthorchis felineus | reverse complement strand
GTTAGAGCGTACACATAAACCTTTCAGCTGTAGCACCCTTTCGGTGCCTAGCTGCCATTCCAACCGAAGGAAGCACGAGGGCTGGGATACTGCCAGGTTTCCCAAGCCTAGACAGGGGAAGTCGGGAGACAGAGGTTGAGTCCGAACCACGGACCTTTCGGTCAGTAAATTCGCGCTCTAACCACTGACCGTACGCATACACAGTAAACAAGAAACGATGGACCTCGCTTTCTCGAGATTCTTTTGCATGTAGCCAAAAGAACCATGTAGAGGTGACTATCACCGGGTATCCAATCAAGTAGAGACGTTTCCGCACGGTCGCTCAATACAATACCCAAACCAGCATGGCCAGCTGCAATTGCCTCTGCATCACCACAGTTGCACAGCCGGAACCTGGAAGAAAGTGGGGGGACAGTCTACTCAACCACAGTACTTGCGTCATGTATCCTTGTTTATAACAGACAGCATATATCAATGCAGAAGGAATCCAGCTTACGAGCAAGAGCCACTTGTCCTGCTTACTTCGGTTCGCGAACATAGAGCTGCCACCTTGTCGTGATGGTCAGGTGCTGTGTTGCAGCGATCTTGCGGGCTACACTGACCAGAACTAAGCTCCAACACAATTCTGGCTGTTCGCCACAATACCGACAGACCTAATACAGCTTCCAGTGTCACTCCTGATTTCTCATAGGTATGTTCAAATCTGTTCGCCCCGCAGCACATGCTGGATGAACTTAGTACCCCTTGCGCTTCCTATTTTTCAAAAATTAAAAAACAATGTCTCCGGCATATTCCAAGTCAGGGTTACCGCTTGGAGATCTGAACGCCGGGGTTTTGGCAACCTTCCGGAGCTCATCTAATTACTTCATCAATGACAAATTAAGCACAAATGGAGAGAGCACCCCATACACTCACGCGCCTAGAATTAATGGAAATGGTGGGTCATCTGGTAACAAGCTGCCACGTCACCCGAAGGAGGCAGGTTGCCCAAGCCTAGACAGGAGCAGTTGAGTGCAGAGGTGGGGTTCGAAACACGGACCTCATGGTCAGTAAGCTCGTGCTTAGAAACGTGAGTGCAAGTGGTGCACCGTACTTACGAATTTCTGGGACAAATGCTGTTGAGTAAGTGTTAGGAACGAACTCATCGATAGAATCGAACGCACTCTTGAAGTCATAGAACACTGAGATTGCAAGGTGCTAACGCGCATCCCGTCGTTCCAACACTTGACGTGTAAAGGTGTGGTCCAGAGCCCCTTCCCCGTTGGAATCCTGCTTGTTGTCCTCAGGGTCTGTCTCGACGTGTCTCAACAGGACTATGTAAAATAAGCGACGAAAGGCGTCCGGTTACGAAGGGGGATAAGCTGATTCCTCCGTGATTGCCACACTCATCCTGGGTATCCTTCTAGAAAACGGGCATTATCCCATTCAGCTGAGTGGAACTGGAAGGTCTGTGGCGCCTGGAGCACTCAAGAGGTGTGCGTGGCCCCAAAACATCAAACTTTGGGATCATGAGCACTCTTGATTATATGATAGTTGGGACACCGTCATACGGAGGGTCTACGGCTATCACTCCCACAGTCGTTAATGAAGTTGATGTTGACAAGCAACCATTCTATACCTCATTGAAGTGCCATGCGATCGTAGAAGCCACCCCATCACAAGGATGGTGAATCGATCTCTGCGTGCCTAAATAACCAATCGCAGCACGGGCACCTCAGCGTCGATTTAGTATCTTGAGCGCACCAAGGAATACAGCGCGTCCGCCGGAAGACAACCCGGTAATTTCACTGCGTCCCGGTGTCATTCGTGCGGAGCATTAGGCGAAACGGGTACCCGCCCAAACCTAGCGAACTCGTTTTAATGCGTCCGTATTTCTCGGTTGATACTTGCGCTGGAAAGGCGAGTTCCTTCCACCTAAAGCAGACTGTCATACGCCCGCACCTGCGGAGCTGGACGGAAAAACAACCAACCACACCTATATTAGTTTAATCAAGGGAACTCGTGGTAGACCTGTCTGCTGTCGGGAGCCATCAGGCCGTGCCCAAAGTCGAAAGTGCGCAAAAACCAACCGACCAGCCGTGTTACTAAGTGCCTTGTGGGTAGACGGATAAATAAAGCGGGGACCAGTCCGCGAACCAGCAAAGAAATTGCCGTCAATACGCATAACTACCACCACAGGTTGAATCCAACTGTGACGGTGCAGCAAAGGCCTAATCCCCAAGCAACATCCCCTGACAACACCGGCGATTGCCGAGGACTTCCCAGATTGAACGAGACATCGCAAAGGCAGGCAAACTATATCAAAGAATGCCCCAGGGGACGAAAAGTAACTAAGTCCAAGCTGATAGGCGCTCGGGATACCCCTCGTGGCAACGTATAACTGAACGGTCAATTATGCGAGGAAACAACTAGCTGCCGAATGAGCTTTACAGAATGCCAGAAATCTGAGGGAGTGTATATTAACAAGTAGGTAAAATGGGGTCACAAATGCATAATTATTTTACGACCATCCGCCATACCATTGACTGACTTTGGCGTCATCGTGCATACCAGGAGCGGCCGCCCCGTACCCGCCGTATGATCCACCACGTGCGCTAAGAAGAACGGAGATGGGTGATTAGACCAAGGTAAGCACCAATATTCTAAAGTTATCATGACGACAGAAATAGAAACCTACCCTCCAGCCGGAGGAGCCATATCCCCAGCCCCGCGAGGAGCCCCCGTCCCATAACCGGAACCTCCGCCATATCCGCCAGCAGCAGGTGCCCCTCCAGAACCGCCGAAACCTTGGCCACCATAACCTGTCTGTCCGGGAGTATCTGCATTGTACATCGAACCGTCGTAGCCGCCAGCTCCGTCAAATCCCGGCCCGCCATAGGGAGCTCCAGGACCACCATAACCCCCGGTCGATCCAACAGGGGCGGGAGGTCCACCTCTGGGACCACCAGGTGGCGGCACCGGAGCGGGTCCTCCAGGCGTTGAGCGGGGTCCGCCAGCACCCATCATTCCTCCCGGTCTTGTGCCACGGCCACCTCCCATTTGTCCACGCCCGCCACCCATTGGCCCACGTCCACCCCCCATTGGCCCCATACCTGCGCCCATGGGACCCATGCCTCCCGGCATCGGACCGGGGCCCATTGGTCCACCCATCTGATAGGGCCCACCGCCCATGTATGGTGGCATACCCATTGGCCTCTGGATAGGCATTCCTTGCGACAGAGCTTGAAGAGCCTCACGAGAGAGGAAACCACCGTAATTAAGCGCATCCGCCTCGCAGAAGTTCGCCGCATCATAGTCCTCGCGCCGTCCACGGGGAGGTGCAGACTACAAAAAAAGAGGTCAATGAACACAACATTCTTGCGACGGCGTGGCTCTCACATCTACAGTAAACAACCCTTACCTCAACAGCCTCCACAACCGACTTCAAACAAGCTATCGCATTTTCAGGTTCTGCCACCATTTGAACCACCCGATCGGTGGACATGGGAGCCAATAATTGGTACACTTTGATCACGCGCATCCTGTATTTCTGCAAAGGAGAATATAGCTAGAAACTGAACTTACGTCACGCAGTTCCTTTATGCGTTCACCTCCCCTACCAATCACTGAACCCGCTTGACTCTCATGGACGAGGATCCGGTAGTCCAACATGCTATCGTCTTCTTCTTCCTCTTTTTCGGGCTCTTCCGATTCGGCACCAGGTCTGGGGCGCCGTTTGAACGGCACGTGGCCCATAATTCGTTTCGGGTCGGATAGTTTTGCGTTCATTATATCCTGGAAGAAGTCGCAAAACCTAAACCATTCTTACCTTCAGTTTCGGAGAAACATCCTTCATTATATTGCAGATGGCCTGGAGATCGCCCTCAATTGTCATGATACTAGAGGGGGAAAACAAATCGAAGTGACCCAACCCGGTAGCCGAGAAAATTCACTGACGACCAATAATTGGAAATACATACATAACATCATGGCTCACCCAATACCACGAGCGAGTTTGGTGAGGCCCATCGGCGAAAGTTCAGTAATTTGAAGCAAAAGACGAATCTAGGAGGTACGAAAACCTCCAGGCTTCGGAGAACCGGTTAGTTTATAACTTCGTCAGAAGATACTGTCGCTACAGGACATGGCCGCATTAGAAATGAGCGCATTTATTTTACGTGTCAGGGCGGTTGACAGTTAAGACTTCTCTTCTGATTCACTGCCCAAGCGGGTGAACGTATGTCGTGGCTGTCGTTCGTTTACGGGTTATAGAGGGCCGTCTACGAGCAGTGACGAAGTTGAAGTCGACCGATCACCCTATTTACTTTGACATATAAATGGAGTCATTTCAGATACCAGGCCAAGCATCAGCCAACGCACTGGCTAGTGCAGAGCCACACCGACGGTTCGACAGAATAGGCAAGTGTCCCGTGACTGCAATACCTGACGGTTGTGATGAGACATAGCAACGCTAACAAAACAACTACGTAGGCCACGCACGCAAAACAGTCAATTATGTGACGTATGGTTGTATAAACAAGACAATGCCATCGAAATCATAACATTAGGGCAATCACCACCCTACCGTTCAGGGCCTCTGTTGTCAGGTATATTGAGTTTCACGTTATACTGAAACGAGGCACGGGTAAAGCAAGGCCGAATTGAGGTTCAGATTTGAGCCATGGACATCATGAGGCCGATTAGGTGGATTACGGGTACCAACCCAACCAGATTGGGAAAATCAAGGAGTCGCCAAGTTCGAGTCAGTTTCCAGGAGGGTTGGTGGAGCCAGAGAAAACACAAAAGAGAAGGGTGTCAGTCGGTGTCGGAACAGCGCGAAACTGATTAAAAAACCTATCGAAATCAAAACAAACCTGTGAGCGGATTTTTTTGATGTTTTCACCACCTTTGCCAATCATTATGCCGGCAGCACGGCACGGGATAAGGAATCGTAAAACTACGTTGGAAACATCTGCAGCCGGACGCTGGAACTTCGATGGCGGTCCGTCAGTACCATTCCCGGCGTTATCCCTTTTCATGATGCTACGAAAGATTAGCAGCCAAAAATCCAAGATGACCGACGGATGCTGCTAGCGCACTTAAACAAGTTACGACTTACCAGTGCGAGGAGGTAAGTGTAAACCACAACCTTGTGTGTACTGACTGATGTCAAAAAGGGGCTGTTCTCAGAAAATGGCAAGCGCTTTTTATATTACTGGGCCAGTAAGGTTGCGCGTAATTTGAAAATTTTCATTTCCGTAAGTACCGTTTCACGTAAAGCGCAATGTCCATCGGTTCCTAGGGCTTTTGGAGAATATTTGAGCCTTTCCTTTGGATCATCCTGCCTCGAGATCCCCATAAATAGTTTCACGGACGCCCACCAGAATACTTCAGAAAACTTGAGAGAGCCCGATCAAATTTGTTTTCATCAATTCATAATGGCCGTTTAAGAACCCAGAGCTTCTTCAAATGGATTAACCGTAACAAACTCCTGTTCGCACAGCAAACTTCAATTTCCACTGGACACCACCACTCGGGCTATCTCATCTGGTTTGTGGAATACACATCGTTGGTAACTTTTTTTCATTTTCACTCGGTACTTGTCTCTGGAACAGCCATAGGGCAGGTTTTGCATAGCTGCGCTGTTTGTGCACGTGCATATGAGAATACCTCGTGAAAGGATGTCCGCCATTGTGGCAGACATCCAGGTATCTGAAGCTTACTTCGTACCCGGTAATTGATGTGCACTGTTTGGTAGCAGGCTGTTCGGGCTGTACCGGCAGGATTTTGCCCTGTTGCTTCGGAACCGTAAATGCGAGTGGCGTTCTTCCTGAACGCATCAGTCCCCGCTTCCATTTTACAGAACTTTTGAACAATAAAGAATGGTTGGTTGCAATTCGTTACTGGCGGATCAAACACCAACGGATGTCATCAACATATTATCGGTGCTCACCAATGGAAAATTTAGTGATACAGTGCTACCGGGCCTATGTCAACAAAACAATCAAGTGATGCGTTTCATAACGATAACACGGTTGCCTCGTGCAAGCGAGATTGGAATCTACTGGGCGCACCTTCGACTGAATTTTGAATATTTACTAACACGACAACAAATCATCTCAACTAGTTTAGTTTGACGTAGTTTGAACATCGATTGCTATCAGTGTTTGTTATGTAGGTGTTCCAGTTATTTCCACCTTATTATTTGTTTACTGTTGTAATACATCAATCATTTTGTTTTTATGAAAGTATACTGCATACCTGCAGAGAGATTACCACTCGGGCGCTGTAAATAGCAACCACCGTTATTTTCGGCGTCGTAGTCAGTCGACGCAGACAGATCACCGTCGTTCACAATATAATCCATCGTACACAAGGTTAACCCTTGCGTTATTGTAGGAAAGTTAAGCTTTGTAGCTGAACTGATCATCTGATTTTGGCTAAGTAATTTATATGCGGCTGGTTTTTGGGAGACCAGTTTTCAGATGTGTAAGATCCGGACAGCTAAGGATCTCACAAAATAATTGCGGCAATCGGACTACACGTCGTTCGTATCCAGTAGGCAATAGCGACGGACGGACAAGGGCAGTAGATGAATTATTGAGAACCGTCAAGAACAGGCTTATTGGATAAACGGGTTAATGAACATCGTGAATTAAGCAAAACTTGCAATCAGCTGCAGCGCAATGAGCAGGAACAGAACAATGGTCGTTGAGGGGGTATGGCTTTCTGGAAGCAATAGCAAGTAAGTGCCGAATGATGCACCAACCTACAGATACGGACAGTCAGTCAGCGTAACTTAGCTGTACACAGAGATAACTGCGCAGGAAACAATCATTTCGTTTGGGTGGTAAGGAATTGTCTTTGGCTGACAGTGCAATACACCAGCCCGTGTCACGTGCCAAATCGGATCGCGCATTTTCGTCCCTTTAAAAAGAATCTGAACAAAGGCTATATGGCAGATGTGGTAATAAGGTAATACAATAAGTAGTCTCCTGAGGCGTCGGGTCAGTGTAGCGGACAACAGGCCAGCCAACCATCCGAGGAGCTCGGTGTTCGACCCCCTCCCTGTCCGTTTTTCCGTCAGGCAGGACACTCGAAAATAGGTAGAGCTGACACTAACTTGCAAGCAAAGATGAACTGACAACAAATCTTGATACCAGTCACTGGAGAATAAGCAGACTAGAATAAGCAGAATAAGCCGGGGGCGAAACCGACGAAGAGAGCAGCGAGGTAACGAAACGGCGTTATAATGCGTGGGGACAAAACACGCTACTCCTGAGTAGCCAGAACAGAAGAGAAAAATAACCGCTGATCACCGTTGATGTGCAGGAGGAATCAACAACCTGTAACACGCTTAGCGTATAGTCAGCATTGCTTCCGATTTCTCATAATTTCATGGAATACCAACCTGCAGGGATATTTTAGTAGTTTGTCGAAAGCAAAATGGACGCTACCCCTCGACAGTTTGCTTTTCAAATTACACGAAACTATGCCTTTTGGGCAATGAATAATTTTCACGTTTATTTTACACGAGAAGGATTTGTTGTTTTGAAGAGGCGTCGATTACCGTGCGCTACAGTGTGAGTTTCTGTCTTGTGGTTTACGAATTTCGCTGTAGCGAGTTATAAGGTAAATGAAAAGTGCGGCTTATACTCTCTATCGGTTGTAGGATGTGTGCACCGCATTCGGCATCCTCGAAGAAAATCTGATTGGCAATATCCCATATTATCGCTTTGAGAAAAAGCATAACTTTTATGACCCCTTACCTTTTTAACTCAAGGGCTTGGTGTGGTTAAAGCTGTTTTAGCCCAACTTTTCTTTATGTTACGGATCAGTTGAAGAGGATTTTCCTTAAACCTTGGGGTTAGAACGTGGGATACAGTGTTAAAATTTTCAGTGCGGACATATCATTCCTGGAACTAACAAATAATTCACTAGCGAACGCTTCCAGTTAGCCATTAAGCGACTGGTACAAACCAGACTTGTGACCTAACGGAGTGGGAACCCATAAACGCAACGACTAATACGATGACGTTTATTTCAAAATGCGGAGTAGCATGCCGTTTCATGACAGTACACTCAGAGTCAAGATACAGCGGGGGCCAGTTGCAGGCACCAAGGGATGAGTGAAAGTGGCACAGTCATGTAAAATATGCATTGTCCAACGCCACTAGGACCTGGACAAAACTTACGTGACCCAAGCACAGCGGATAGCGAAATACAAGCAATACAAGCAATAAATACAAGCAACACAGGGGTATTGTGGCGGAGATTTATGACCTGACGAGAATCGGACTGTGCGATGAGGATAAGAGCATTTAGAGTGTGTGTTATAAATAAAACTCGGCAGTTTTGAACAGAAATCGATACCCGTTGCAAGAAAGCAATAAACGCGGGTTGTTGAGGTGTTTGCTCAAGCCATAGGTAGAAAAGTGAGGGCAGTGGGCCACACTTGGGTCGAGCGTGCAAGCTAGGGGGTTTCTATCAGTGGTAACCGTCTACATCGAATTAAGAATCAGCATTTAATATGTTGTGTTGCAACTTGCAGGAGAACGCATTTCATATACACTGGACGAATATCACCGGTAGCTCTGTAGCTGTAATATTTTGCGGAAGTTGCTGTAGTCGACAATTACCGCGCTGACACAAAAGTGCGCTGGGGGATTCTCCCTGTACATAAGCTCATACCTCATATACTCTGCCTGGATTAGTGGGTGCATAGGCCAGTGTTCGCTTGCCTTGAGAGGGATTATTCAGAGAAATCACCATGGTAAAAACATCTACTAAACTCTGGGAGTTCGCGCGAGGTCAAAAGTGGGTTATGCCATCGGACTGTATATTGTACTCACAATATTATATCAAATGGTTGAACGACACGAAATTTGCCGTAGATCGCATATGACCTTTGCCCGTAGGCCGGGTTTTTTCTGGCAAACTGCCCTGGAAGCACTCAGGTCATATTAACTGGCAAAAAAGCCTCCGACTACAAATGGCGTTACGCAATAAGCGTTCTGCGGCTGACACCGGGGGCCGTCACATGATTTGACGATACAGATGCATATCATGAGCTTCTGATTATATTGCTTACTACTAGAGCCACCCGTAAATTAAGGACAAGCTGAAGGAGATTGTCGTTGCTCACGCTATACAGACAAACGAACCGAGCTCAGGTGCGCATCCAACCTGCGGCTGTGAGTCTACGATGCGTGGTTAACTTGCGAGGTGCATCTTTTCCACCCATACCTGACGGCCAAACGAATCTAGCTCAAGTGCACGACTTGCAGGTACTCGTACATCTTAAGGAGAAAAAGTTGAAAGTCTGGATTTTATCAGGCCTTTCGATGGTCGCAAATGTTCTGGCGGGGCAGTTTGCGGTTTCCTTGGTGCGTAGTGTTTGATGCTCTGTTAGCGCCTCAAAACGGGTAAAAGAAATTTTTTGTGTCTATCAAAATATCGCAAAGATGATGGTGCAACTGAAAACAAACTGATTTCGTGAGTTGCTTTATAAACTGTGAGTAAAAGGTCCAAAAACGAAAGGCCATAGGACCTGAGCAGCGTTGAACATAATGAATATTCTCATAGTGCACTTTAACTTATGCAGACTTTTATTCCGGCGGCACCATAGCACAGGTGCTAGAATCTAACTAGATTTCTACCACTGTGGTACTGAAAGTGGAACCACAACTTGATGAACTTACCGCCCAGCCAGAATAAAGGGTGGCACTTACGTCGCCGGAGCTGGGGAGTGGTTGCAATGGAGTTATCCGCTGCGATTGTTCCGGTCACCATTTTTGCGACTTCCTGGCGCGATAGAACCTGATGGAACAACGCTCCAACCAACGTAGCCTGCAGGGACACGTTAGGACACAAGCATGTCGGCCATATTTATTTTAGGCAGGTTGCTCCAAAAATGGCCGGAGAGTGTTCTTGTTTGGATGCTTCTGATAAAGCCAATATGGTCTCTTTTCTTCAACTGATGCTAGAAATTCACGAATTTTCGAAGAATATGGACGCATATAGATTTACGGGCTGGGCTTCTGAGCCTCGGTCCAAGTCAGCATCATTGCAGGGCCTTTCTGCAGACGGTTCGGCAGCCGCATCTGGGCGCACCTGAAAGAACATAGAGCTAGAAAATAACGCGGCCAAGACATATGTGAATTTTTTTTGGGTATGGTTGTGCAGAACTTCACTGTACTACATGCAAGGCTTACTATCAGGTCGGTTGATACAATAGTATAAGCGATCCCTTAGACACCGCTGGCCAACGGAACTAGTCAGCAGGTCACAACGCCCGCAGAGGCCAAAGTTCGGACGCTCAGACGTTCAACAGTGTTGAGATCCAATATCCTTGATCACCACCACAGTATTTATGTATAGGCGCACCAGAATTTCATCCCGGACCGCCTACTACTTATTACCGTCTGTGGGGTCTTGATATCTGACAGCCGTGGATTTCTCTCCACCGATGGATTTGTTGCTTGGGTCCATCAAAGGACGATAGCTGTGGCTTGAAAACTAATACAAAAGGGTAGACCTCGCTCCGGTGAGTTTTAATTCGACAACCAACTTTGGCGGATGGATAAATGGCCAAGAAAAATCTCTATGGCTAAGGTTGCCTAATACCTGAAGCGAAATAACCCGTGAACACTGAGGAGAAATGAATAAAAGGTAGCCACATTTGCAGACCAAAGGGGCACGTGCATTTACCAGTACAGGTTTCAAGCGCCTTGGAACACTTGAGGGTTTGCACCAGTAACTATAAATCTCCCAACTTAGATTTGTCCCACCATTTTAGCTTCAATAGGTTGATGGTGCAGCCTCGGAAGTCTTGGGCACAGACGCCTCAAAAAGAGGGAAGGTGCATACGTAGTCATCAGACGGGTCACGGTTAGAGGGTAGCTGTCGCCTTCCAGGATTTTCCTCTGCCTACAATAATGCAAGGATCACAAATCACATTTTCGTATAGGCCGCTCGGCGCGCCGTAGCACCTGTACAGCATGCTCGAGATTGTGATGGTGGTACACTCGCTTTTTTCAAGCGACTACTAACGTTCTCCGGGCGCTTGATGGTCGCGGTTCCATAATGAACTACCCCGGGTTGTGCGGTGACAGCCCACCTGCTTGTGATATAAAACCAGTGGACTCTGAGGTGGGAAATGAATTGCGGAACCGCAGGGCGCAGTATTTCCAAGTTGCGGCGGAATCCGTGAGTTAGTAGTGCGACAAAAGGTAAACGTAATATGCGGCAACGTTTAGATGGGCTGTGCGGTCAAATATGTCGTCTGCTGGCGGATAGTGTCTTCAGCCAAATTGCACGGCCTTTAGGTGATGCGTACGTGCGCTTGTTTCACTGACAGCCGCGGCTTAATAGAACCGTCGAAACAGTGAAGTAGACTGCACTCTGGCGAAGCATAAGTGGCTGTCGTGCGCTTCTATCGACTGCAGCCCCAGTACTATTCACGTTCGCGAAGCTTCTCCACAGCCGATGGCAGCTCATTTAGCACAGTGAAAACAAACTGTCGGTCAACTGATTAGCAAAGCCAATCAACGTTTCAGGCAACAGTTGAGGATATTCTTTGTGTTGAGTGCCTTCCATAACTCGTCGGCTAGAAACTGCCACACATCAGAACAATGAAAGCACGCAACTATTCTTCGGTCGGGTGCCTTATAGCGGGCAGTTGATTGCACAAATCCGTGCGACCACCGGTTTCTCGGAAATCATCTCGAAACCGGGCCCACACCTTGCTGTGTCATGCCAGCGTAATTTCAAAAGTTGAAGGCACACCAACATTTGCGAATATGGACTAAATCAAACAAATTTAACGTGAGCAAAGTGGATTGCGGTTCTTTGTTAGAGCATATAATCGGCCCAAATGGCAGTTGCCTGCCGCGATCACACCACCAGTGCATCTGCTTTAAAGGCGCAATCACAGAACATCCCAGAAACAAGTCGGATCCGTTCGCCGGCGCTTACCGCCTCTACCGATATGCAAACGGCACTAACCTGTAATAAATTCGGGCACCCGCAACTTATCTGAAGATGGTGCCACGAGAGGCCACTCGCTAGAAGTAAACCCAAATTCTTTTGGGTGAAATTATGGGGTTTTCGAAGTTGCGACTTTCACATGGAGTTAGTCTAATCCGTTAGCACGTTTCGATGGTATTTTGCTCATAGCATTTTGTTTAAGTGTGCAAAATGTCAAGGTCATCGACCACTACCTATTCGCGTTCCATTACCGGTTTACGAGGTAAAGCACTTTAGCATATTGTAGCATCCTGCGGTGTTCTTTACGAGTGAGATAACGTCCACAGAATACCCACTGCTAATAGTGGAATAACCTTTGTATGCGCAAAAATCCTCAAACGTAACAAATTGGATGAAGTTGTTCACCAAAATTCGGCACAGCTGCGTGTTTTGGGTAGCTCGCGTCCTGTGCAGTATAATGATAAAAGAGAATATGTTGCACCGAGCAGCGTCGATGACAGTATGAAACTCTGTGGATGATCTACATTCCCTGATATGTACAGCTAATTAGCAGATAGTGAAGCGTTATGAAATAAATAACAACACAACAATATCGTTCCCATTGAAACTAAGCGCATTCCTTAGATAAAATGTCATCAATCCTAACTACACTGGTGGAAACTGAGGCCAATCGTTGCCCGTCATCATGATAACAGCACGCACTGTCGCCTAAATTGGTTACTTATCGTGACCTCTAGGTCCGTGTCTATGTGCGGTGTTAAATATGAAGCCTGGCCCATATACGGTAACCTGATCCAATGGCTAACGACTGCTCGTCATACTCATAACTGTAGCGTTGTTGCTTTTCATTGCTACTTATAGTAAACACCGGGCCAGTATCTATGGGGGCCGATGAACATGAGGCCTCAACTATGCGCGATAACCGAATCTAACGGCCAAGGACGGCCCGTCATACTCATAACTGTACGCGATGTCGCACGCCTTGGCTAATTATCGTAACATCGTCCATCTGCCAAGCCCATGTCTGGAAAATGCGCAACCACCCATGTTGAGTTATATTTCTATTTATTGGCTGTATCGGTACGAACTAATGTGTAGTCATTCCAGTTCTCAGGTTCAACAAGCTGCTTTGACTCGACAGAGTTTCTGAAAGGCAAAATGCGTAACCAATTACAACTCGTGTACACAAAAGCATTGAAAACACATAATTAAACAAGGTTGTAGTGGCTAACTCACTAAGTGCCTGTTAAATCCAGTTGTCCGAAATTCTAGAATGGTGTCCACGTTGAAGCTGAAGTCATGCTATTTTAATAATAGGTTTATTTCCAAACTTTTAGGGAACATGCCAATTGAGGCATGATCGGGCCATTACAATCTGAACGCGGCAGGCAACAACAAAACGGGAAGGAAAGTGCAACCAATGAGACATGCTTATTACGCGAAAAGTCACCGCAGTTGTGGGAGCCAAAAAACTAGGACAATGGGCATGAGTTAAGACTAGTTCAATGAGGAAGCCGGCTGACATAAACTAAAACCGAAAATCATTGCCAGCCACGAGTGACCTTGGGTGGTTGAGTAAATGGGGAGGGTCACGAAAATCAAAAATGGAGATGGATGTGGAGGCGGAGGAATTCGAAGTGGAGATAAATGACAGAAAATATGGTTAACATTGAAACCAAGTAGACCCACCGGTGTTAGTGTTGTAGAGAAGTCAGATGTAGAGGATATTTTCAGTGGAATCATAGGGACAATGCCTAGGGACAATCGAACACCGTTAATTAACTTGAACTTGTGGAAAAGGCAAACCGAAATTGCAGTGGAAAACCGGTAGGTTAAATTCGAACGAAAAGTTCAGCGGTTTAGAATGAACTCGTATCAGATGCGGTTGGGGCCGGGCGAAATATTTGTCCGTAGTTGCAATTACAGGCTCGACTGGGCGACAGATGACGGTCGAGGGTAGGAAGAAAGGTAAACTCGGCACTTTCTCAAATAGTCTCATTGACGATAATGCCGGAGCCGTGTATATATCGATGATTCGGTAGCGGGATTGTGCAATAATATGAATTATTGGACACAGCAAAGTAAAAGCTAGAGAGAGGTGTGTACTATTCGGACGTAAGACCGGAGCTTTGGAATTCAAGGACCTCATGCACCTTCAAATTCGCACTAATCGTGGAGGCCGTACCGACGATCTAGTGAGTGAGCGTGTATTTTGTGTCAGGTCTGCTCTTTTAGTGCATTACTCTAAGCTTCCCGCCACTTTTGCCTCCAGACGCTGATCCCGTAGCATATTAAAAGTAACTACTCCAACGCCCTTATCAGTACGAGGAACCATCCTATACTCAGCCGCAGTAGCACTGTCACCAACTAGGGTCATCTTTCTACGAAACCGATCAGTCAACGTGTTTGCGTTTGTTATTTTCAGGTTCCAGTTACAGATAACAAGATTCCACATCTCAAACACTGGTAGCATGTTGTAAGCTGTCCGCTATTTCAGGTTATTCCAAGGCTCTATTCCATGTCCGTCATGTAGGTATGGGCATCATCAAACTCATCGTTTAAGCCGAAGTATTGCAACCCATCTTCACTTCCACAATCATATCAGCAATATCTGAATAGATGAGCTACTAAGACAGGCACACCTGATGCGATCCAACAGCCTCAGATAATGGTATTGATGTTGCTGGGGGCCGCAAGGTTTAGATGATATATCATTGCCCGGGAAAAATATCTTTCAACCCATATCCAAGTAACGTACGCTGCCGCAGTGCAACTACTCCCGTTTTTGTCCTCTAAATGGTCGATTGACCCTGACTACCCATAACTATCCCCTCAATGTGCCTTGCATGCCCATCACAATATGTCATACTTGACTGGCCATTTTGGTCTAACCAGTGCATCATCTCGTACTGGATATATTCCTCAATGAAAGTCCCCGATGCACAACTGAAAAATCGCCTTCTAATTGTCTCGTTACGGATTCGCTGACGCCGAACAACACGAGCTATGGTTCTGAGACAACAGTTGCTCAACACCTGTCTTAATACCGTTGCTCGAGCAGGCCAAGTCTCACAGTCATACAACAAAACAGCCCGCACTGTAGCTTGATACACATGTCCCTTGGGATTCAATGATATACTGCTTTGACGCCGTAGGAGTTTCAAGTTAGCAAACGCCAACCAAGCCTTGCAGATTTGTGCATTGACCTCATCTGTCACACTACAATCAGAACTAATACAAGATACGTAAAACGCTCTATAACTTCGAATGCCTCTCCCTGGATTGTAAGTGGCGTGTTCAGTGACTGCATATCCAGCAGCATGACCTTACACTTTGTGGGTGCAAAGTGCATACCGAAAGACCAAATGAGTGTAGTCAGTTCATCCAAAAACACCTGAGCCCTCTCGTCCTCTTCGAAGATGAGAACGATGTTGTCTGCATATTCCAGATGGACAAGGCTTTCGTCAGAAGGTATTTGAACGCCGGGGTTCACGAGACATTTCAGCGTTTGTCTCATCATCTCATCAAACACGAGAACAAAAAGGAATGGAGGCAATGGGCACCCATTACATCCACGGATTTGTGTACGGAAGCTTTTGGAGGGCTCTCTATATCTTTTCGCACCATTCCAGCCTCTTCCGCACATCCAACCCAACGATGCGAAAAAATTGCACGGTTGATAACTCTCCCTTCAACTGCATGCCATCTCCCCAAGTATATTCCTAGCGTATGCTGAACCTCATACTCCGCCTTCTGCAATGAAGGAAACAGAAAACCAAAACAGAAGCAACTTTTATCGGTCACTTGTGCTGCTGGCCTGAGCTCGCCATGGTTGTAGCATATATCCAGGGCAATCCTCCTATTAATTCAAAAATTAATTCGTAGCGGAGCAAAAAATGCTAGCATACTCATTAAATACACGCAAAATGGTGCTGCAGAGGCACCTCATTTCGCAAGGCCCCCAGGCTTTCCTGTTGGCTGTAATTGCACCATTCTAAGATCACCCCGTCGTACAAGCACGCAACACCATCAGATATCCGACGTTTTTCTCTGATCTCTTGTCCCTCCAGGCTCCGAGTTACCTAATTTGCGCACAAGTTAGCTAATGCACGTCCCTCATAATAGCATATGCCAGCACCTGTTAGCATCGACCGCGTACCTTTTATCTGCATATGAATATTGATTACCGTTTCTGAAATAGGGCAGTGTCACCCCACTGCAGTAGTTAGGAAATGTGACCACTTTTGGCTGTCATTTCGGGCCGCAGTCTCCTATATCATATTGCTTTCTAGCAGACATTTTGCCACTTTTTCCTATTATAAGTCCCTTGTGTCTCATTGTCTTATTGCCTCGTTTGAATGGCAGCAATGAACTACCGTTCGCCCTTGATGGACCCAAGAATATTCTTGAGCCATACTGGTCTTAATTTGTCGCGGTTCCCTGGCAAATCCTAACTACGGTGGCAACCCTAAATAAATCGCCCAAGATGTTCATGTGCGGGGCTTTCCAAGAACCCAAGTACGACGTCGCGATTACGATATCGCAGCTGTCACACCCAGTCAGATGGCTTGCCCGTAGTTCACCGTATCCCGGATATATTTCCCGGACGACCGTGTTGCATGCGCCCACAAAACCATCCCAATCCGCTTAATCTGTGCTAGAACAAAAAGCACTGGCCACTATATTGTGCTATCTGCTTGTTCTACCAATTAGCCCATTAATTATTCCACTGGCACTATCAAGAGGTTGTCATACCGGTGAAGGTTTGACCTTTACCATGCGCCCAATATAGAGTGTGCTGATCATCATAAAAAATATTTACTAGCTGTGACGAATTCCCTGGCTTTGTTTGGCATGACGCATGCCGCAACATTTCCCTATGCAGGTCGCGAGTGGCTGTTCCATAAAATGGAGTTTTCGCGGATTTAGAGTGCGTAATTATTGTTCATGTGGTCTTGAGATTACTTCCAAATCCAATACAAAAGAAAACACGTGAAGAAACCAGTTTTCTACAAAATTTCACAACGTTTTGTCAGAGACTATACGCGAAGCCGTAAGCAGCCATTAAAATACGAATTTCTTGGATCTCCAACAAATCTGCAGCCGCACGTGGAGATTTTAAGGGTTCAAATAAATACCATCAAATGCTAAAACTTTTCCGCTCAGAATTCACACAATGGAATTGAATTCTCGAAAGCCACGAAGTTCTCAAGGTTACTACTTCAGAGTGAGGGGTGTCTACGTATAGTGAATTATTCTGCAAATTATCTGCATGGATGATTGGTTCAAGTGGGGGAATCCTCAGGGTCATCAATCACCATCGACTGTGAAAACGTTGCCTAATGTATCAAGATATCGGGCATGCGATTCATGCACAAGCCCGCATTCTGATTGGTTTGTTGTGCACAAGCCAGGAAGCGCGCACGTTCAAACTGCATTTGTGCACAGGCCAAGAAAAAACGAGTCAAATGGTTAAAGCGCAGAAACTAAGGAACGATGGACTGTCAATGCGGGCGAGAAAATGGCATAAAACAATTTAAAGAATTCATTTCAGGAGATCTCTGTTTCTCCGCGTGAAATATGTACAATTCGACGTTTATAAAATGAATAAGTAAACTTAACATCACAAACCTTAAAATACTCTCCATCGACCTGCCTTTCTTCCCACAACCTGTTTCTGACTACCCACGTCACTTCTCCCAATATAGGTTTGGCAGGAACTCGACATTTGTGTTTTCGGAAGTCTCGATCCAAACTTAACTATGTATACATATCCAAGACTTTCCGCACTCTTAGTTACTCATATTTTTATGCTGCATATGACTGTCAGCAAAAGCAGTAATGTCCTATGAAGAAGCGTGCTAACGAGGAAAGTCAGAAAGAAGCTGGACGAGGTCCCCCGGATTTGAACCGCGAACCACCTGCGCCCAAGCTT
>SJOL01006408.1:404768-446062 GCA_004794785.1 Opisthorchis felineus | reverse complement strand
TGTCCTCAAACGGGCGTCTAGTTGTGGAAAAGTCATTATTCTTCCAAGCCTGACTCCATGAACCACACCCCTGTCACATCCGTAATAACCGGAAAGGCCTTTGGTTTGCTTGATGAACGACCTGGTTGGTTTGTTGCAAACGATGCGTGACAGATGAACAGGCACACATTCTAGATCATTTGGAGGAGTAAAATCACCATTCAAAACCAACTGCAGTTCACTTATCGTGTCTTGCAAATAGGCTTCGACGTCCAGTGATTTCGAAACACCCCAAAATACACCAACCACAAGTGGTCTCGTTCCAGCTAACTCCGACGCAGTGGCGAGAATTGGCCAAATCTGGTTTATCGACGACCTGTGTAGACTAACACCATCGATGTTGAGCACAATGTTGAGCAGTGCTAATTCATTGCACATATCGGCTGCCAACCAGGAATTACGCAAACCCATTCGCAATCCAACGCGGACATAAACATACCTTTAGAAGTTGTTAGTCTTGGTGTGCAAAGAACAATTTATGTATCCTTTGGCAAATTAGGATGGTATCGATGCAGAACAAACAGCAACATACGCTTGTACTCGAGGGACACCGGCAGATGCGCCAGGGCATAGCGCATATCCTCCACAATAGAAAGTGTACGAGGTGTTCGATTATGTTGCTCCCAGAACGGAATTACTGCGCCTTAAAAGGAGATATATAGCTAGATACCCCCTAAGTACTACCTACGTGGTGTTGGGGTGGGGTTCTCTGAGGCCTGATCTGCCGACGACAGCGTAGGTCCCACTGCTGTGAAAAGTGCAGTCACACCTAAAATGTTCCAAGAGTGAGGGCATTTTATTAACGCACTATATATTACTTTATTGTACTGCGTTGGAGGCGGGCCTATGCTTCCTGCATTTCCCGAATTATTACACCAGTATCGGTGTTTCCACATAT
Organism: Opisthorchis felineus; assembly: GCA_004794785.1. Lineage (NCBI taxonomy): Eukaryota > Metazoa > Platyhelminthes > Trematoda > Opisthorchiida > Opisthorchiidae > Opisthorchis > Opisthorchis felineus. Next base: position 445,125 of record SJOL01006408.1, on the reverse strand, counting down.
TGCCGCACCCACAGAGTAAACAGAATCGAAAAGAAAATTTACGTTTTCTGAAACGATAACGCCTTTGTCTCTCAGCCACACTACGTATGTAATTCTGAGAATAATTTAAGTAATCGAAAACCGTTATCTGAGTGCGGTGCATTTCGTTTACATTGGTCGACAACCGTCCCAAAATTGGACGAAATATAGCAACGAGTGAGCGGAAAATGACTCAGCTAGCGGGACTTAGCGCAATACACGACATATTTAATCAACCTGCATTAAAATAAAACGGTTTCAAATATGGCTTTTTACATAGGGCTCCAATATCCAATTCATTCTGTTTTCATGACTTTTAGGAGGCATTTATGCCAAAATTACAATACTCGGATTGTATGCATGACGGCAATCAGTGGTAATATCGTTGCAAAATTTAGCCACCTCTGGCCACCGGTGACCATGTGCTTACTGGGTAATAACCAAAGACAACTTGATGCAATTTGCAGTAACGACGCGAGTATATAGATCTGTGGATGATCCCCTTTCTTTGCTGTGCGCAACCAGCCAGGGTATAATGCCACAGTAAACAAGGCACATGTGGCAGCACCGGTAGCCAAGGGTAGCAAATAAGGGTTGGACGTTACGCTTACCACCTGTGGCCACGCTCGGCCAAAGGTGGCACCCCAAAGAATTTTTTGTGCAACTTTGTTGGGTTTGTTCGAAAAGCTTCCAAAGCCCATTGCAGCCGGACGAGGCTAATGGTTGGAGCCTTAAATCAGCTGAGGCATATGCACCGGCTAACTGACTACGTCCCATAGTACTCGGTTTCACCACCTAACCTCACGGCATCTGAACTACAACTGAGTGCCGTAGCTAGTTAAAAACCGCATCGTGCTTACGACATGTTGCATGGTCAAAGGATAACGACATAAGTGCAAAAACATAAATGTATTAATGCTAATATAATAACCCCATTGATTTTTGTCAGTCCGCATAGAGACGGCTATCTCACGTCGAATTTTTTCGGTTTCCAGGGGTTCGATCAAACAGTTCCTTGAATCAAGACTGAATTGTTTTCTCCATAAAGTCCGCTGTGACGGTCCAGTGTGTGGTCACAGAGCACATCGATCTAAAGCGGCAATTGTCAGTATAAAATAATTATCTTACCATTCATTAGCCTTGGTAAATCTGTCAATGAGGTAGGTTTTTTATCTTCGCGTTTTGACCAAGTTAGTTGGTCTGCGAACTCAGGGGCAAAAAGAGCATGCAGTGCGTTCTTGACTGACAGACAGAGATCAGAGCAGCTCAGTCTCGAAAGAGAAACAACCTTTATTAATAAAGTGTTGACCGGGTTGAAGGTACTCACTCAGTGTTCACTGAATTCCGCGTCCAACAATCTAACCAAGGAAGCGTCCAAATATTCCATTTTGGTTATTCTATTGATCTCTTGCAATTTGCTCTTCCGTACTTGTTGCGTGGATGCACACGAAGTGGAGCATTTCTATACATATTTCAGCCGTACATCCATCTTTTCCAAACATGGTCCATGTGCTCTCACATCGTCCTCCAAATGCCCGTGGTCCACATATATTGGAAAAGCCTGTAAATATACGCGTGTTATGCTTTGAGCAAAGTCGACGTAATCAAAATAAAAAATAAGGTGGGGAAATATATACACAGCATAAATAAATCAAGGAAATTTCTACAATTGGCGGTGTGAACCGAACCTACAGGTATAACAGGTCATATGCAAAGTAAGGTGTCCAAATTCTGTGGCTTTCGAGGGACCGAAATATTACTAAAATATTACAACCGTGCCTGTGTCCCCATACACTGCCACCTCCACAGACTAGGCAGACTCGAGATAACTCACACTTTCTAAAAGGATAACGCCTTTTTCTCCGCCACACTACGATCATAATTCTGAGGATAATTTAGGTAATCAGAAACCGTTACCTAAGTGCAGTACATTTACTTTACGCTGGTCGACGATCGTTACGAGAATGGACGAAGTAGAGGAACGAGTGAGCAGATGATGGTTGAGTTTGCAAAAAACGGACTTCGCGCAATACACGACATACTGAATCAGTTGTGCAGCCAAACAAACCATTTTCATGGATGACTTTTTAAATAGGGCTCTAACATCCAACCTATCCTGTTTTCTTGGTTTTCAGAAGTTTTTTATGCAACAACTAATACACTTGACTTGTATGCATAAAGGGAATCAGTGGTAATAAAGTTGCAAAACTTAGCCACCTCTGGTCAGGGTGACCATGTGCTTATTGAGGCAGCTTTTGAGATGTCTGCATGTGAATTGCCAATATCCCGATAACGTATCTTTCCCATGGGAACGCACTACGTCACTTAGCTAAACTACATCATAGAGCCCAACGAGATTGCCGGAAAATAAGGCAAAAAATTGCCCTTCTTCATGATAACCGTATGCGTTGTCTCTCACACCGGCTACTTGTCGTAACTGCTGGGCTTCCTGTCTATGTGCGACACTGATTGAGATCCCACCTATGCATGATAGCCCAACACAACGGCTAACGATGGCCCTCCGTACTCATACTTGTACGTATTGTCACTTATCTTGGCTACTTGTGGTAAACACTAGGTTCGCACCTATGCGCGCAGATGACTATGGTGCCTCCGATATGCAAATTTGACGGCCAACAACAACCCTCCATCGTCACAACTGTTTGCTTTTTCGCTCCATCATGCCCGCGCTTGAGAAGTATAAAACCACCATTGAGGAAGTGTTTTTATCCACTAAATTTACTGGTACAAACGTAATGGGTAGTCACTCCGTTTCGTTTTCCGTAAACCAGATGAATCTGAAATGAAAAATGTATATTCGATTTAATCTCGTTTATATCTTTGGTAAAATTATTCAGACGACTTGCTCTTATAGAGGAAAACTTAATTCTTACTCAATTGGTCCCATTGTCGATAATGAGGGATCCATGTGTACACCGATTTAGGGCCCAGCGAAGTTTAAGTCTGAGGGGGGTGTATACAAGGTAGCTATAGGGTCAAGTGGAATAGACTTGATTCAAGAATTCAAAGACCTCATCAGTCTTCAAATGTGTAGTCATGGATGTAGCCGTAGCAAAGATTTATTGAGTGGTGTCAAATCTGCTCCTTTAGAGCACTAAAACATAACTTCACTCCTTTTCTGCTTCCCGACACTTATTTTCTGTAGCTTAATGGAAACAACAATTCCGTCATTCTCATCATGACTTGGAGCCATCCCATGCAGCAGCACTGTCCTCAACTAGTGGATCCGCTCTTGGATACCGCTTATCAACTCCGGTGCTTGCGTTTGTAAATGACTCTTTTGTGATCCTCAGCATTCGGTCATAGCTAAAAATGCTTGCGAATCTCGGAAGCATAACAGGTTGAATGCCACTCGCTCTTTCAGGTTACTCTGAGGCTCCTCTTCATGTCTGTTATATAGATTTGGGCCTCATCTAACTCATCGTTTATGCCATTTTCAATTCTACAACCAGGTCTAAACTATCCAAATACATAAGTAACCAAGACAGCCAGTCCTGATACGATCTGTCTCTCAGTACGAAGATGATGTGACTGGGGGATGCAAAGTTCACTCCACCTCATTGCCCCTGGAACAAATATCCTTCAACCCACATTCAAGTAACATACATCGCCATAATTTCTCTAATCCCGTCTTTTTTCTCTAAGCGGTCGACCATGTCTACCCATAATCCATCCTCCTAATGCGCTTTGCCTGTTTATCCACATCTGTCCTACCTGATCGGCTTTTATAATCACTACCTGGTCCTAAACATTCACAGACTCTTTCCGTACCATGTCCGCCCCTTCCACACCCCCTGTCGCCGACGATTTGAACGACTGCACGGTTGGCAATTATCCTTTTAACTGCATTTCCTCCACCCAAATATCTTACCTAACTCATACGGAGCCTCATATACAGTAAAATAAGAACAGTTTTTGTGGAATTCCAGTGCAGCAGACTTAAGCTTGCTCTGGTTATATCGTAAGATAATAATGATAATCGTTCAGCTGTAAAAACCTTTTGGTGCATAGCAAATTCCGTCTGATGTGTAAGCTAATAGGGACTCGCTAAATGTGCGTGATGTGATGCCTCTGAGGTAGTTCGTTTCGCAAAGCCTCTAAGCTTTTCCTTAGGCTGTAATGCGCCATAGTGAGGTCACCTGATTTTCCAAACGTACAACACGACCATGCATATCACGTTTTTCTCCGATCTATTGTCCCTGCATGTTTCGAAATACCAATTCCTCTAGACTCACCCAACTTTCAGGGTTAGTTAGCACCTCTTTTCCCGCGGCAGGTAGTATCAGAAAATCATCCATACCCCCAGTGGATATGCTACAGTTCACTGTAGCTTCCAGCAGGTAACTTATCTTCCTCTGCAGCTCTCTCACCCAATTCCTGAATTAGGGTTACTGAAGCGTTCCAAAAATTCGGTGATGGCTTTCGAACCCCATTTTTTGCCCTAGCACGCTTCAATACATAATAATCCTGCTTCCCCAAATGCTTGCCACATACCCACCTTTTACACGAGCTGCCTACGAAGTCACGTGCACTTCAACCACGATCTAGGGAACGGTTTACTCACATCTCTGCCATTTCTACCCAGCTTTGTGGGCAATTAATAACAAGCTATGACTTAAGTTGCGCAAAATTTAGCTAATGCACGTCCCCCATACTCACATACAGCCACACCAGCTCTCATCGACCGCATATCGCCAATCTCAACTATCTCCACCTGAATGTCCATTGTCGCTTTTGAAATCGGTCAGAGTCGCCTCACCACATCAGTTAAAAATTGTAATCACTCGTAGGTGCATGCTAGTTTGGACTGCAGTATAACTTATACCCCAGTGCATCTGACAGACGTTTTTGACACTTCTTCCATTTTGAGTCTCCAATCTAGATACGGATGAGTTATTACCTCGTCTGAATGGTAGCGATGAACCACCCTGCACCCTCGATGGACCCAAGAATATCCTTGGTCCATACTGGTCTTAATTTGTCACGATTTCTATGCCAGTCTTAACTACTCCGACAACCCTAAATGACTCGCCCAATATGTTCATGTACGGACCCAAGTATAAATTTGTGATGACGGCATCCAATCTGATGGTCAGCCAGTAGTTGACCTGGTCTCTACTGTTTCCAGATCCAACGTGTTACATGCGCTCAAAAAACCACCTCCAAAGTACTGGCCATCCTAGCCTAGCCGTGCACCCAATGCAGCTTGCCCTGACTACTCTGACCCTCATCCTTACTAGCTGCGACGAATTCTTTGGCTTTGTCTAGCGGGACGCCTGCTGCAATCGTAGGAAACGTCTTCCTACAAAGGTTGCGAATGGCTGCTACATTTTGAGTTTTCACGGGCAAACACGATGCAATTATTGTTCATGTACTCTTTTAAAATAGTTCCAAATCCCATACAAGCGAAAACACAAAAGATCCCATCGCCCTCACGGAGACATCATACTGAGCAGAGACGGTGACTTGAGGTCTGAACCGGGCTGCAAGTATTTCAATGCCTTGTCAGGATGGTATAGAAGCCGGTGAAAAGCTACAATTATTCATTCATCGCTGGTTTCTTTTGCGATTCGGGTGTCTGCAAAGTAATGCATGGTAAGGCCGTCGCCAATTATGTCGAAGCCAAGTACATTGTATTCGGGAATGTTGTCAAGTAAGCTTTAATTATGGTTAACTGCCTTGTAGGTGCACAGGACGCACCGTCCGACGAACGTAGTGTAACGAGGCAGATGTTTGAGTACTTCCCCGGTCGTGAGTTTTGTGCCCTCACGGAATTTGAGTCCAAATCGCAGGAATTCCAGCAAAGAACGAGTGTAGTTGTCTGGGTACCGAAAAAGCTACTTTAGGAGTGTGTGGCAAAGAAATAAATATAATTACTCTGAATTGAGTACACAATAATAAAAAGGGTCGAATGGAACAGACTCACTAAGAATTGTTCTCTTTAAGATAGTTCGCCAATGGTCCAGGTCAGTGAATAAATAATAATCAGATCGCGGATGTCCAGGGGTCTTCTTTCGGACAGCTCTCACATACAATATCCGAAGACAGTCTGAAATGTTTTGATACAAGAGTTAGCACATGATGCTCGCGAATGACCGCTGTAAGCTCGAGCGAAATGAGAACAGAAAGTCGGAGCATGTGACCACGCCTGTATTGTATGTAAATTGTACAAATGCGCGTTTTTGTGGTTTTGCGTATTCAAACAAAAACGTTTATGAAATTGATGAAATATGTAACGTTATAATGAAAGCAAAAGGAGGGTACAAAACACCACACGAGCACATGTTACGCTCGCCGACATAGTTTATCGGCGTCAAAACATGAGCAGAAGTCCGGTGAAGTGCTTGCGCCATCTGTCTGTTACGCGTTCATTGTCTAAAAACGTGTACATGCCCGTTCAAACTTGAACACTAATAAGCGCGATCGCCGATATTTTGATGACTGTCCACATAATCATCCAATTCACTTTTGTTCAAGTACGCCGACTTCGGCTGCCGGTCCTTCGTGCGGGACGCTTGCCTTGTAATCGTTAGTTTAACTAAGTGGCATTTGCACGAACTGCGAAGGTCTGACTGGCAAGTATATGCCAGCAGCCGCCATCTAAATGAGAAACAAGAACAAGTGTTTTTTGGTTTGTTGAGGTGTTTTAAGTCGTTAACGGAAATCTGTGAATATGTCCGGAAAAACTATGGAATTGACTTGACAGCTGATAATGTTCGGGTCCTGCGAGATAAACTGGGCTGCTTGGACAATCCTGTTTGCGATCTGCAGGGTATCCGAGAGGCCTCGCGCACATTTGGACCCATGGCTGTACCTGTTTGTGATGATGGTAGTTTGAATGTTTTGTCGTTTACTTCCGTGTGGCTGCGTACTTTCATTGCGAATTACGGCGATGTTGTGCGAGCAGGCTCAATGTATCAGTGCAGTAGAGGTGGTTACCACCCGTGGCATGTAATAGTCACCGACTGCAGTGGTGTTGATCGTAGTTTTTTTTTACTCCTCCATCCGTAGTGAGTCACAAGAATGTTACGGTATAGCATTTGGACATTTTGTGAGTATGATGTCCCCGGTGAATATTGTCAGAACGATTATGGTAGATAAGAATAAGTCACAATTAAGTAGACTGAAGGCAGCGATGCCCAATGCCACTGTCATTTTTTACGTGTTACAAAGTCTCAGGGTCAGGATTAACAGGCTTAGACAAAGGACTAAATCGGATAAGGAGGTTTTGTTTGCCTGGTCAAAGCGAATGGTGCACTATAGGGAGGTGAGTGAATTTGAGGTCTGTGCCACCAGCTTCACACGCTAATGAAACCAATAACCCTGTCGAAGCTGCTAACAGATACATTAAGTAGAAACTAGTTGAGTCTTCCTGGTTGCTCACCCGTGTTCAGGCCATTATTATCAAGAATAAGCAATTGGAAGCAAGGTACACGAGACTCGTTGGCGTCCTGCTTGTGCATGGCCGACCGGATGGTGCGACATTGCTGTCCAATTTGGATTGTTTGTTCCGGCTTACGCCATACGCCGGGGAACGGGATCGTAGTGACCACAGTAAAATCGGTAAGCTGGCCACAGCACGGATTCGTACGTACTTTTCCGCGACGGCAATAAGCTGCAAATTGGACAGCTCATGACGTGGTTGTGTTCGTTTCCGAGCTCCTGGTTATTGCCATGTCGGTCTTTGCCGCTGAGTACTGTGGACAGTCACTGGTTTCGTTGGTTGAGTCCAGTAGGTGGATTTTGCCACTGAACGATGTTCAACCATTAGCTACGGGTGCTGAGACTAGGGTATTAGTACAGGCCGCCCTTAAGGGCGAAATATCTCATTAGATATTTGCGAGGCAAGTTCCCGTTTGGGTTCGTCTGGCTTTGATGATTGCTGTCACTTCTTGCGAACGTTTGTCGATAAGGTTTGCGCAGGTCGTGTGCCTAGCTGAGTGTTCACTGGGAGTACCACAGGCGTTTCCACTGCGCAAATGCGGAACGCGACATCCACATCTTTGGCGGCCTCCGCTGACGAAATTTTCTTGCTAGCCGTTGAAGCGCCTGTGGGGTGCAACGACCAAACAGACGCCTCCAAAGCCATCACACGCGGGCGCGCCCGGAAGAGTCCCCTTTCGGGATACGAGGACAAGATGGCTGGACTAGACGAGATTTTCTAGTTACAGGATGATATTTATTACCTACAGTGTATAAAATTGCGTGGTCACAAGGTGCAAAACACCCCGAAGTATAGCACCGTGGCAACGTACTGTAAGAGGGCGCCAATGGTGTCACAAATTGACGCTGATGTCTGTGGTGTCTGCAATTGATCCGAGGGTGCCTTTGAGGGTTCGACAGTAGACTGGGTACAACGCGAACATTGTCGCGTGTGGTTGCATTGCAGTTGCATTGGCAGTTTGCTCTACAGGCCTACATTCTTGTGCTTTATGTGTGCTCAACAGAACCGGATTCCAGCATGAGTTACCTAGGTGAATGCACTTATGGAGACGAAGGTAAGTTTTGTCTATAAACTGCATTCATATATATTGATTGTCATGTCTTCTTGGATGTGTGGGTGGCGGGTGGGTTTTTTTCTGCCGTAAAATCCACCCCCTCCCCTCAACGTGGTGCGGCATATGAAACTAGTGTGCGTCTTTCACGCAAGCTGGGCAAACGGGGCTCTGGTCACCATTATTCTGCCGAGAATTACTAATTTTTATCCATTTTTTCTTTTTTTAGGATGAGAATTTTGCATGCGGATCCTACGCCTCTGTAATTTTGTTTCAATCGTTCCTAATAAAAATATATTGCCGAGCCACTGACTTAACATTTTCTGACAACGCAAGCATGACGGCACACTATGCACACTATGGAAGCACCAGGGTACAGTGTTTCTGTAGCACATGTGAACTGCAATTTTTTCTGCTCAGTATCATATCCTTTATTTGTGGTAATATTGGTCACGTTATTTTACGAAGTTTGTTGTAATGAAGTACGCACTAGCCCCCAGCTTTCTGGACTCGACGGGGATTTGTTCCTTCTGTTGACTGACTGTTGTTGTGACTGGTGGTTGAACACTACTATCTATAATTTACTTTTACCGTGAACAAAAGCTTTAGCTTCAAACACTGGACCTATTCATTCACATCACTGGATTAATATTGCTCCTCCCGGAAATTTGGAATACCAGGAAAGTTGAACCTTCTCTTATTGGTCTGGTGATTCAACGGAATTTGGACCTTCGGAATTTTTTCTTGCGAACTGTGAGTCAAGATTACCGGGGGTTATTCTCCTTGCGACAATATATCCGACCTACATCAATAGTTTGTGCTATTCATTAAAAACTCCTTAGAGCCGTTAACTACTACAACATAATTGGTGAGCTCACCTTATTTTGCTTTGTTCTATATTTCCGATAGCTCAGAACTCCCATCGCTCTTATACGCACTCACTTAGTTCACTAGCTCATTAGGTCAGCCATTTCTAATGAGGTCGAGCTCAAAACTGACTCGGATGAAAATGATGTTCACGTCAAAGTCCCAACTTTTTTGCGCATGGCAGGAAATGCGCAGAGAATTCACGCTTGGCGAAATTTTGTTCTGTTCGCACTTGCTTGGCGCAGATCTGGCTTCGAATGACTGAGATTGACAGTTGAGTACGTGGTTTTCTGTTGTAATTCTGTAGTCCGCCAAAACACGCTGGCGTAACAATGAGCGCTGACATCGACTTCTTGTTTATTCACTAGGTTTCAACGTCATTTGTCCATCTTTTTTACTTCAGAGTACAGTGTTGCATCTCTCAGTGTAAAAGACCACCAAAGTTTCACCAAAGGACGACAGTCAAAATGTTACCAATTAGAACACTGGTATTGGACAGCCGGAAATATTGTACTTACCACGAGGTAAAACACTGATCTTCATTATGATGACAATATCCGGTAGGTAGTCATTGAATGCCAAGCCAAACCTTCGGCCCAAATAGCTACTTCCGTCAGGTGAATCTGTGCGTAAGATTGTGATTCACTTCTAGGTGGGCTTGGAAACAATTTTGCCGTACTCCTTGAGTACATTTATACCCAACACTCACTGTTTGATAGCCAAAACTCATATCCTGATTGTAAGTCTCCAGACTGGCAAATTTCAACGTCATCTGACAGTTCATACAACAAGTAGTGGCAGCAACATGTAGTCCGGAATACAATATGTACCAATTATTTATGAATTTTTCTAGTTTGCATTTTCCAAATAAGCGCGCCTGTCGAAACGCCAAGGGCAATAGTGTATCAGTCTAGTCTTTATTGAAAAATATCAGCGTAAATGTTTCGCGCAATTCGAATGCGGACTATTGGAACAAGAGTGTCGGATTGACAAAGTGATTAACCCAAAATGGACGGGGTAGAACACCGTGCACTTTAGTTTCTCGACTTAAAGTACGCTGCAAATTATTGCATGTCAACTTAGGGCCCGACCTCACGAAAGTTTCCATAAGTGCTCTACTTGAAAGTCAGATGTTGCAAGGGGATTTAACATGAAGAATCGTTGGACTTGTTACCAACTAGATTACTTCGATTAGTTAGTTAGATGGTTGGTTACACCATTGTGCAGCTGCCCTTGCCAAACAGGTGATTGGTATTATTGGAAAGGTGGCGCAGAAACGCAATTTACATGCTAGTGGGAGCCAAAGTATCATACTATAAATGCTGCAAAATCATATTGGTGTACATGTGTTAATGTGAGCCTGGTGCTAAAGTAACAAGACCTTTAACCTACAAGAGAATATAAAACAAACGAATCGGACTTGAGTTGTACTCGTCTACTAAAAGTAACCTCAGGTTGTTCTAATTTCATATGGTATGCTGGTCCAAGTCTGTTTAAAGACCTACGCTTTCGAGTTATTAGGCGTTTTGCTTCGCATGTAAAAGTCTGTGGAGGTGAAATATTTCTTTCTTTGCCTTTATCATTCTTACAACACCTTTGGAATCCTTCATCACGAAGACAAACAACATCGTTCAGATACCTAGTGATATTGAAACAATTTTTCATATTTTGCTGCACCAGCATCCACTCTTACAGGCTTGAACTTCGTGGATCTCAGTTGCAAATACAGCGTGGAATGTCACAGTTTTGAATGCGTAGCACTTATCTCTTGCCTAATAAATAGAAATTATTTCCCATTTGACAGAATGTGTATTAAAGGTTCCAGATTCCGTGTTGTCTACACAATTCTCTGCTAGCACACTTGACACTCAGAGTTCCGGAAGTTGTCGGTTCTCAATTGATACCGTAGGGTTGGTATTGAAAACTCGATTATTTTGGGCAGGAGAAAGCATAGTGTTTGTTTACCCTGTGCAATTTATACTTAGATCTGTCTCGTTGTTTGTCGCGTAGCTACAATCAATCGGGCTTCATTAAATTTGGTGCGTCTACAGCACGTACTGAAATACTGTGCACGGCAAACGTAAAACAAGCTAGATGTTACGGACTTCGTCAATAAAGATTGGCAGATAAACTTGCCACATGCGCACATAGGTGCCAAAGCTGAAAAAAAGCTCAGGGTACTTCAACCAATATAGCCATCTCAGGACGTCTTCCAGTTAGTTTCACTGAAATGGTATCAACTACCTTAAATTTTCGACTATTTTTCTTAGAACCCTTGGTAAGTTAAAAGCGTATGCAAATGACAGAGGTTACATTCTATTCCGTCAAAAAAATCCTCAGATTTACGACGAATAACATTTTATCAATCCTCTTAAAAAGCAAAATTGTTTTGGTTTAATAACATTGGACAAACCGATAGACCATCTCTGTGCAACCTGGAGGGTTATGTAAAATAACACCTTTAATTAAGAGCGGATGAAACAGAGTACAGGCCATCGTACAAATATTTTGTAAAGAGTAAAAGAAGAGTTGCCCAAATCATTGGCAATGATAGTTTGCGCTCAAAATAACAGCATGACTTGTGTAAAGTAGCTTGCGTAAATCCACGCTTCGCAGTAAAAACGTTAGCTCATTCTGATCACTTTAGCTTCGGTAGCCCGACCAACTTGATGTGGAAAACAAATTATCATGGACGTATTTTAGCAACTGCATTATTTTACTCCTTATAACTAAACGTTATATATGCTACTTTTAGACGAACGGCGTAGTATAGAGGATTTTTGATTACCAGACGACCATCACACAAAGTGCAACACTGATTTTTTCCCAGGTAAGATGCACTGGGGACGTTCGCCCTACCGACCGCGTGCTCTACAATCTAGTGATTGAAAATGACTAACGAAGCACTATTTAATACGGTCAAAATACCCAAAAAATCAAAAGGCTTGAGCTAGTTTTGAGGCATTTTTTGTGTGCGGTTGTGCTGGTGGTCAGAATTTCGTATTCTTTTTCTCGCTCTCAGACGAGCATCCCTCCGCCACACTGTGGATTAGTGCATAAGATAAGGGCTGAGACTTATCACACTTAATGGAGGTACTTATTGAATATTCTCCTCTTTAAGTTAAGGCACTATATACTGAACACCTGCAAAGCACTTTACGGCTGTTCGGTCCCTGCTGGAAATCAACAGAAATACACATTTCACAAAACTCCGGGAATTTTCATCCCCGCGATCTTTCCAGTAATACCCTGAACATCTAACTGGTTGGTCAACTTTCTGACCATCAGCGTGATTAACATGCACTCATACAGCGCACAGCGCTGTACGAATCCACATCATCTGATGACGTCTTGCCTGCCCCCTCGGGTGATGACCTTTCAAATGAAAGTTCCACTTATTGGGTGAAATGTTTTTCCTCTTCACTTTCGTGCATATCATGCGGACTGCAACTACGAGAAAAATAGTGTATCATCTAAGGATTTGAAGGAAGAACGCAATGGCCGTCCTGGAAAGCCCTAAATAAACTGCCCTTATGTGGTGTTGCTGACCCGCTGCGACTTAGGTTACATTGAGCCCACATATACATGGCCGGCTAACCAAAAGAGTTGCAAGAGTTTGGCTGCAGATTTATGTTTTGTGCAGCGGACCAAAAACGGACTTTTTAACTTGATCGCAGCACGGGTTTTGCAGCATGAATCTATTCAGTCAGCCACTAATGACTTAACCAAACGAAATTGTCTGAGTAGCGGGGGCTATCCGATTTTTTATTCAGTCGACGGCAAAGCCCCAGGTGGTTATACTCTGATTAGTAAAGTATGGTTTATATGCTCAAATATCAATGTGTCAAAAGACTGCGTCTTCTTGCTGTTTGACTGCCATGTAACTGCGGTTATTTACTTGAAATCCGCGTCCCTACAAACCGAATCAGTGAATTGTTTCGGAGTTCAATAAAAATCCAGCGCTGTGGCGGCGAACATCACTCATTTAGTAAGCAAGCACAGATAAAATACACGAGCGTCCAATAAAAAACTTCTGCTTAGCCTTGGTAATCTAGTGGTCCCAAGAGTGTTTCGTGAAACTGTAAGCAGTAAGCGCCAAATTATGAGTAGCACATAAAACCTGGCAGTTCATAATGTTCAAACTGTGAAGCTAGAAATTGACCCTTAGATGGTACACAATCTATGGAACGCCTGGTAGATTTCCAGGTTCCTTTTACAATAGCGAGTTTGTGGACCTGAAATAGAAAACGCATTTAAGAAACGACGGTTACTGGAAAGCTCATATTGACGCGAAATGGTTTCCTCAAGACTGAACAAGCTGCCTTCACCCTTTTTCAGTAGAAAAAAAACTCGTGTGCAAAAACAGTCCCCAGTCTACGTTACAAAAACTCTTAAACCAAACAAAGGTCACAAAGCTCACACTTATGGAAAGTCTGTGGAAAGCTAAGAAAGCATGGTGAGTCTAACGAAGCAAATTCTGATTACACATGTTATTGAGGTTGCCCCACAAATGCCAATGCGTGAGGAACGGTTCAAAATTAGTTAAAATTAAGGGTGGTAGTCGGAATGAATTAAAAAATAGGATGAGATTCCGTAACTTAGAAATGTCTATCAGTTAGTTATGCACAATAGGCAGTACTCTGGCTTCAGTGTCTCTGGCCCTGACTGCTAGCTGGCGTTCTAGTCAAGGACCATTCTGAAGAGCTGTGTAGGAATTGTAGCGGTCAATATAAGACCCCTGGTTCTCCTTCAGCGAAACAGTGGAACGACATTATTGCAAGCTTAAAACATTTCGCATTAATCTGCTTGCCAAACTTCCTATAAACATGAGCGGGAGAAAAGGTGCATTACTGAAAATCTCTTGAGCACAACCTTATGGTGGAAACGTCCAAAGACGTAGCAAAACTGACCGACAGAGCAGACGTCTGGTCAACAATTCCGACGTGTGAGCCAAGGGCTTGTGTGCGGCGCGGATGAGCCAGTACAACAAAAAACGTACAATCGTTTTGCTACGAGGTACAAGTGTACAAGCTTGCCACGGATGAATTTAGGCGTTTTGTGTTTTTCTTCACTGACTTCTCCATAATAATTAGGGCAACAATAGGAAGTGAGAGCCTTGAACTATTTGGTGTGTCTAACGACATCTAAATCGAATTTTCCGTCGATAGTAATTAATTCACATTAGGCCTGCGCAGAGTGGAAAACCCAGAGATCGTTTAGCAGCGCCACACGTGATTTTGGATGCTTTCCTGTGGCCCAGGTGAAGTGAGTGAGATCGGCAGTTACCTTGCAGATTCCTGTTGCAAATCAGCAGTCAGTCAAAATACGCTGAAGAACGACGATTTTTATCAAATGTTTATCTGTGCGTATCAGCACCCATCGTCTAACATTTCCATGTCTAAATGCAATATTACCTGCAAAAGTGGAGAACCGTAAAGGTTTTACCAAAAGACACCAACTAGGACACTGTTAATTTGGTACTTGATAAAATGGCAGTGTTTTATTAACCACAAAGTAAACTTTCTGTTCTTACTGAGACGATAATTTCCGGCAGAAAAAATCCAACCCTGATACCGGATAGCTAGCTTTATCGTGTAAATCATAAGAGTAGGATTGTGGTTCACAGAGCCAATCGTACTAAGGCGTGTGCGTTCGCACATGATGTAAACGTACGCAGCTGCAGCTGCATTGTAGAGATTTAGCATCTTACTAATGGCTTGCTTGTTTTGTTGCAATAATTAGTGTTGCGTTTTAAAGCTAATGGTAGCTGTTAGGATAGAGGTTCTCTGAAAATTCTGTTAAATGGCAACGCCTCTCATGGTCGAAGGCAATGATACAATTTTATCAGCCAAGATAAAGGTTGTCCTAGTGTGAAAAATGTTGGCTTTCGACTTTGAAAATGTTCGAGTTTTAAGCGAATTTAACATTTAAAATTCTGCTCAGTCGGTGTAAATGGGAACTCTCAAGAACTAAAACATGCCATTTATAAGGCCTCCAGGCTTTGCTTCCGTGGGCAAGCAAAAAGATATTTATGAAGTTATAAATTGGTATACGTAAGCAATTTGGGGTTGCACAGGACGAACAAATGCGTTGCTGGATTTTTTGGTTTGTGCGTTTACTTCCACTATAACTCATCAGTTCTCAAAATAGCGTGCCCCTCAGAGAACAAAGCTTCATGCAGTATATATCTTAACAACCGTTGTGCTGAAAATGTGTGGTGCATATTGGTCTACAATGAGAATTTTGGAAATATTTACAACTCTTTCAGTTTAAGGTGTTGTTCGAGAGCACAAGAATAAATTGTAGTTGTTGAAAAATCCCAGTTTATTGTCAGTGATCTTTCGCAGGAGTGTTTTGTTAGGAGAATGTTCAAATTGAATAGACATTCATCTAAATTTTGTCTCCAGTACACAGTGTTTTCAATGACAGAATGGTGGTAAACCCCACCACTCTCCTATTTTCTTCTGGGTTCACCGGCCTCCGCAACTAAACTGCCAATCCCTCAGCCAAGTGTGTACACTGCCTGTAATGCCGGTAGGCTACCTCTATCGTGGCCTAATAGGCATTATTGAATTATAATGTTTCCAAATTTCACTGATGTTAATTTACAGCTTTTGTTTCCCTCCATTACCTACAAAATTTCCGTTATTGGTTCCCATTGAGCCTACCAGAGAATTAGTTTTGGTAGCAATTATCCGCTCTGTGCTTGAGGCTCTTCAGAATTTAATTGTTTCAGCTGGCATTTCAGAAGCTTAGATCTTTCACCTTTGAGTTACGTTTGGATATCAGCCTTCTGTGAGCTTTCGACTGTTTTGACAAAAGCCGAATTGTCCTCGTAACCTGGAGTACTTTTTGGGAACTCACCTGTCCTCCACCGTCCTTTGAGCGAACCTTCACTGAACTAACTCTCATTAGTTGATCGCTAGGAGTCATATGCAGACTGTGAATTGCTGTCTTGCTCCGCAAGATTCAAAATCTTCCGGAAGCTCCACATCCAATAGTTCCCAAAATGTGTTATTGTTCCCCTAATTTGCTCGTCTTTTGGTTTAACTTTCAAAACCAAACTAGACTTAATATTCAAGTTCCATGGACGTAAATAACAGCATTATTCTCTAGGTTTATAATTTTCTGCGAAGAAATTACCAAAAATTAGTTTGTTTTAATTTTTATTTATGGATTTTCATTTTGTGCAGTGTTCATTTGAATTTGACATTCATTACCCACTTCAAGTTTTGTGAAGCCACATCAGATTGTGGGTTATTAAAAGTAATCACGTTTTTACTACAAAAATAATTTTAACCAAAGATCAATTTTCACTACAAACAACACTATGGAGGTTCACTAGAGTGTGCCCCTGCCAAGTAAGCGCATTTTTTGTAATGCCAGCAACAGTTGTGTGCAGTTCACGTAGTACCTTCCATTTAAACTACAGTATCTATCCATCGTCTCGGAAGCTGTCGCTCAACCAATCATTATCTGGCTGCTGTACCTCTTCATATTACCTCATCTTATTTGCACAATGGAGGTCCTCTGATTGCGTTCTTTAGCTGAGCTAAAAAGTACTACAGCTCCCTGGCTAACTCATCCTGTCATTGCCCGTACCAACTAGTCTGACGGCTAGCCTCCTTGCTCGTTACCTCGGCAGCTAAAACCTCACCTTCTCAAAAGTACGCGACTACTCTCGCCATAGCTTTACGCCTTCTGATCGACTCACGCTCAGTGCAAACTGTACGCAGCTCTTATCACCAATGGTTGTCTCTTGTATCGCTAGCTGAATGTACTGCATATTCGCCCAGGCGAAGCACACTAATAGTGCTTTGTTGTGTTCTCAGATTACATCGGCAACCTCAGCTAGTCCTTGGTTGCTGGATCACGCAATAAAAACTCCACCGTTTGTTAGGTTCATTTAGGTTGCTGTCATTCAGTTTTAGAGTATTTCTTATACTGGACATAGTTTTATCTGATACCTTCCTGCACTCACCAGACGCCACCGATCTCATCCCATTTCATCATCATTCCCCCCACTTCTCATGCTTCCAACTTTGGTAGTAGCTGCTCCGAACGCCCCATATGGCCATCATTCATTCATTCTAGTTGGTCCCGGTTTACACCCATATGGTCCATCAACTGAATCGAAATTACCTGTAACTCTACATCGGCCTTACTCTAACTGTGTCAATCCCCTTGACTAACCCATATCCAGCTGGCACAGAAATGCGCATCCCCTGTCCGGTTGCCACAACCTTGACGTCCGTTAAGGGGCTGTCCAAAAACCGAAGTATATCAGTGCAATGGTGGTACGGCACTGCCATACCCAATCTGAGGGCACTCTGCAACTATTTTCTTCCTACTCTCAACCGTCACCTCTCGCCTACTCAGGCCTGTAACTGCAACTACGAACAAATGTTTCGCCCGGCCCCAAACGCCTCTAAGACGAGTTCGTTCTAACCCGCTGAACATTTTGTTATGATTTAACCATCCCAATTTTTCCGCTGCAATTTCAGTTTGCTTCTTCCACAGATTCAACGATTTTATTTACGGTGTTCGTTTGGTCTTCTACATTAGTACTATCTCCCCATCGAAAATATCCTCTGCACCTGACTTCCCTACAACAGTGACACCAGTGAGTCGACTTAGTTTCAATGTGAACCATGTTTCTGAGACGAAACTTGCCATTTGTCTCCACTTCGAATTTTTCCATCTCCATCTCTATTTGTGCTTTTTGTGACCCTGGTGACTTACTCCACCACCCAAGGTCACTCATAGCCAGCCACGGTTTTTCATTTTTAGTTCAAGTCAACTGGCTTCACCATTGAACTAGTAGTACCTCATGTCCCATTGCTCTACTTTTCCACGTGACGAGCGTGTCCCGTTGGTTGTACCTCTTTCCCCGTTGTGTTGTTGCCCGCCGCGCTCAGGTTGTAACTGCTCGATCATGCTTCAATAGGCATGTTCCCTATCAGTTGGGAAATAAACCTATTGTTATGATCAGACGGGAGAGTAAACATCTCATATGCACATAACCTTCAAAAACTGGACGTTCTCGCGCATCCTCTTGAGGTTTCCAGAATATTCACTGGCTATTACACAATAGTAAACGAACACTGGAAAGTAGTTCCAGAGTTTCCGTAATAAACCTCACCTTCAATCAGATGCGTGGGCGGAGCTTGGACAGCAACCACAGACTACTCGCATGCTTCGTCAGTAGTATCCACCGAAACAGTAGTATATATAACACGTAAAAACGAAAATAGAGAAAACCTATAAAAATTGTCAGTTACTCACCCCTGTGATCAAGACAAACAAGGTGCTACAGCTGCCTGGCGTGGCGATCTAATTTTCTCATTTTGAGATTTACAAACTGAGGTTCTGAGCCTTGTCAGCCCTTCCAGTTTTCACAAAGTAGTAGCCCGCGGACCGACACAAATTGCTTTGGCTGCTTTTAGAGTATATCTCCGTGAGCACTTGGGTGAATGTGAAGGAATTCTGCATAAAATCAAGCAACGTATCCTGATATGCCATACAATTTTCGTCAGCTTCATGAGTAATTGTGATTCCTCCACTTTATCTTATGCTGTTGCCGGACAATTGTTTTGGGAAAAGTGTTTTAAACTGAAGGGTTATATGAAGCAAGTCCGTTTTGAAAAACTTAATGCCACGATAAAAAGAACAAAACCGGTACACTCGCTATCTATGGAGCCAACAGAATACAATCGAAATTTTATCGGACAGTAAGAAACTGTACTCTGATCACTTGGCCAAATATTTTCAACAACAGTGAACGTGCCAACCTGCTTTTCAACGGTTGTTTTTCTCTCAGGGCGCTTCAACAGTTTATTCGTTTGTGGCATGTCGCAGGTCCAAAAGTACCAGTGTTCCGGTCTGCACTGAAGCATCCTTTGTCAAAGGGCACAATCCGATTCATCCAGCGAACTAATTATTCTTAGGTTGACATGGTTGTTTAAACTGAAATTCGGGGTACTATTGATTTATGTTATCCAGATTGAATTCAAGAGTCAACCGCTGTTCAATATGTACTCTCGGTATGGAACTATGAGTTTTATTCCAGTCGCCATGCAGATGCTGTCTCAAGTAACACGTCTGCGTCCGATCCACTCCTCCGGAACGCAGGTTTGATAACGTCATGCATGAAATTAATAAGTGATGATCTCAGTGCACTAACTCAGTAGCTACACCGACGTTGGAATAGATGTTGATCAGAGGTGATGCTTATTAGAGAGTTTGGCTCCCTTACCTGCCATTAAATTTTATAGTTATTTTTTATATTATTTACCCCAGTTCCTCTGGTGGCTTCAGGATACTTGGTTAGCTCCTCAAAAGACTAACAAATGTTAGTGGGTTTCACCAGGAATTTCTCTTTTTGCTGTATTTTTAATTCATTATCGTTCCTTCTTGCCGGAAACGTATGTTTCATCTACATTCTAAGATGAGTGAAGTTGAACTCCACAATTGGTTTTGCTATTTGACAACAATGTATTCACGCATGATGCGTCTAACGAGGTACCAAAAGTTTTACATAATTTTGCATGTCAATTTTTATCATCAAGGTGCGTTTCGGACGCAAATTCTCCCACTCGTTTAAAAAGTTTTAAGACTTCAGAATAAGGATTTAAAATGTTACGCTTTTTAATAATGGTGACAAGTAATAGCATCATAAGTTACTTGTGACAAACAAACTCAAGACACATTAACTTGACACTATTAGCCAATTTTTCTCATTTTTGAAGCCAAAAATGGGTACTATCGTGGTTGAAAGACCCTGTATTCATAGAGGTTGTTATAATAGTTAAAATTGATGGTTAGAAATCGCACACTTTGGATCTCATTTTCTAGAAACTTCTGTGAGTGTATGGTACCTGACATTGCCGTAGTGCAACAGGCTTTGGTCAGCTGCTGCCGGTAAGGAAAAAAAGTTAGCCGTGATTAAGCACTAATTAGTAGTTCAAAATTGTTTGGGCATTGGTTAAAGTCCATGGGCATCAGGTGACTGAAGTGTTTAGCTGGGGTAACCGTTGCACAGCTCTCCTTCATCCGGTGTTACTTACTTAATTTTCCCTATTTTATGGCCTCGTTTGCAACCAGAAACATGTGTGAAGTAATAAAATGTAATCGCCAGGCTGGGAGTGAACATTTGACCGTGTCTAGCAGAACGTGTCCATCAAGATTTTCTCCCGGTATATAACGTAATGAGAAAATTGTACGCTCCTCTATTTAAAGATAAAAATTCGTTATTGTAAACTACAACAATAGGACTAAAAAAAGGCAAATGCGTGAGACCATGAACATCACGTGTGACGTAAATCCAGTCATTTAAATAGAGCATCAAATCCACTCTATTATGAATAGAATCTCCGATGCTGTCAGGTGGCAATTAATTCCTACATGGAAAAACTAAATGTATCAGCAAAATGCCTATCATTTCCTTCTAACCAACTGCATTATTTTATTAAATGGCGTAGTCAAAAGTCTATGCCTTGCTGAGAACTGTTTTTGTAGTTTTTGCACAGCCTGACACATATATAATGAAGCAACTATTGAGTAACTGCAGTGGAATACGCGATGAGATTCACAAACTTAGAACTTTTTTAAGTTATGATAAGGTTTGCTTTGTTGAATACTGTGCCTTGTTTCATGAAAAGCTCAGTTAGCTTGGTTTTTCTTGTGTTATTGTACAAATGAAGTGACGTACATAGGTCGACAAACACGACACGTTTCGGTTCATTGAACTTCTGAAATGATGGACTTGTTGATCCAATCACTGTTGTTGTCTAAGAAGACCTGAAGGGCGGAATGAGTCCCAGCATCCGTTGCGGATAGTGTTTCTAGATCAACACTGTTAGTTAGCGCTCCATCAGTGGTGTCGTCACATTGCCTAAAACTGATAAAGCCTAAACTGATAAAGTTCGCCATATTTCGTTAATAAAGTGGACACCTGTGCGACCTTTGGACATTGCCCAAATCACTCGTACACAATCCTGCTGAACTCAGATGCGGCATTTAAATCGCCGCTGGCTATGCGCTTAAGCAGAAAGACATTTCCCCAGACGGTTATCCCGTGGTTTATACAGAGGAAGGTGTAAATGTCTTCAGGCAGATTATGTCGGCTGGCCTTCAAAACGTGGCAGTGCAAACCCGAATTTTCTACACAGGTTTCCGATCCACTTTTCTGCATCATGGGCAACAAGTTAAACTGGTGGGTTTTAAGCTAGAGGAGTTACATGGATTTACTTCTCCAAATCTTTGTGTACGCAGCCGGGAATGTCATCCAGCTCGCATGTCTGGGAATACGGAAATGGTCATTCTTTGCGAGTTACGGACGACTTGATGAGAATTCTGCGCAGAATGGCTGTAATTATGTAGAGGTCGCTGCATAGTTATTTAAAGGCATATGTAATTCCATGTACAGATGTAAAATAAGAGCACTGTAAAGAAACTCGTATTTTGAAATTAGGTCAGCTCTTGGTGATTTCAGTTTTTTCGGATAGGTAGAAGTTCTGAATAGGCCGTGTCAGTCCAACTTGCGTGAACCAATCTAGTTGTTTTGACATTTGAGCGAATCTGCTGCACTTCGTGTATTTATTGTGCCTACGTGCGAACCGTCAGCTACAGAACCGGCAGGAAGAAATCTCAAATAGAAGACCACGATAGGTTTATATAAAACCCAAGACTTTTCCGCCCTTCCAACTCCCCAATTTAATTTGCATACTTTTGGGTGGTGGAACAAGTCTACGTGCTATCCAAATTTTGTTTTTTACACTTGACTGATTTTGATTAGTTGTTTGGCTCATTCACTTAGATAAATTTCGCTGCAACCACGTTGTTTTATGGTGTACACGGTGCGAGTTAGAACGAGCAAACACACGCCGAGATGCGGAACATTGTCCGGCTTGCTGCGTGTGGCAACCAGACTGATGTGACTAACTAGAAAAACATCAGCATTGATGGAAACGATCCACGCTGTCAGAACCTCAGATTGATACTATTGCCTTTTATATCCTAGAAGCAAATTTCAACTACTCGTCTATGAACAAATTGGTGGCTGCATGTGTTTAACACTCCTAACTGTGTGCAAATGAGTTGCCAAAAGTCTTTGAATAGAACATAAGTTTTGGTTTTATCATCAATATAGTGATGGTCGCACGTTTATTAAAAACGCTAATATTTACAGTTGTTGTTGCTACAAATCCCACTTCATTAGTTTATGACGACTGTCGTGTAGAGCAGTTTGAGGCGCACAACAATATTGGTATTCTTAACAAAACGGTTAGTATCCAATTGGTGAAAAAAGCCACCCAGTCTGCGCTGACTTTATAGATACCTGGTGAGGCTTATTGTCTCACTAATAGTTAATGAAAGAAAGCAGAAAAACCCACCTGCCCAAAAAGTAATAGGTGATCCATGTGTGCTCCATATAAATTGATTTCACTTTCTGTTTGGACGAAGCAATCATCCGTCTGAATAACTGGCAACCTTCATCAGGATGGCAACAAACACCAGAGAATGGACGATTTGTGATACGGATCCCGTTTGTTTCACCTCCATCCACATACTCAAGAGTAAACTTCGAGGAATGAAGTTGCAAATGCAATGTGGACTGTTGCAGTGTTGACCAAGTGGCACTTAATCCCTTGCCTGGAAAGTTAAAATTATTTACACTTGCTGCAATGTACAGAAAATGTGATCTACACCGCTATTCCTACAAACTGCCGCACCAGCACATTTAACACTGACACTTCCGAAAGTATCTGGCGCTTGTTAGACAGCATACTGTTGATATCTCAGACCTGATTTTTTGCTCGTTTGTTCGCCACGTTTGCATTGTGTGTGGGGCTGTATCCTGTTTAGGCGCAAGTAAACCGCACTTCTGATCGGCCGACCGTGGCCTAATGGTTAGGTTTCCAAAATGCTAGTCGGTACTTTGCTGCTTCCAGGCCTTCAGAACTTTTGTGAGACGCGTGCTGCTGATGGTTCACAAAAATGACGGAAAAGCTGTACTATGTTTCTCGGCTTTTCGGCATAGGCTTACTCCAATTACAGGGCAAAACACTTATACAGAGTTCTTAAATCTACTCACGCATCCAGCAAATCCAGTTAAACGCAAATAAACGGATAGTCCATGTTAGTGTGCTGAGACCCCTTATTAAGACCTGTTAAACCTACTGCAAGAAATCTTATCCTCACTTTATGAAGATAAAAGGGTTGCATAAGAAATTGTTGACAAGCGTCTTTTTCTCAGTTAATTGTCGGAATCTATGGGCAACGTAGATTAAAATGCATTCATCTTCTACCCCTGTAGAGAACTCTGTAATGTCCGAGGGTGTTGGAGCAGCGCACGGGGTACTGTTTCTTGGTTTCCGTTCATGGCAGGTTGCATATATTTAATTGTTTCGTCCGACACACGCAGTGGCGCCCAAACAACAGGACACGGATATAGCATGTGACCTGTCGTCCACTGCTTTGCTTTTCTTCTATAGGATTTCTTTGAGTGTGTCGTAGAATTCTGTCTGACAAAATTGCTCCCAAGTAAGCCTGCAGCATCCCGTTTGTTTGGCTTTCCACGTACATTTTTGAGAAGCGTTTCAGCAGTGTAATACTGTAACTTTGGGTATTCTAATTTTATTCTTGAATGTTCTAAAAAAGCCAAATTATTCTCATAAACAGGGCCTATTTTGCTGCGCAATTCTTATCGGATAAATCTCGTCTGTGTTCTTGTTTCCCTGTCGCTGTATCAACAGTAGGTACTTAAATTTGTGTCCCGTCTCACACCAACGATTTCAAGGTGGGCATAAGAACTGGCTGCCACTGGCCCTACTCCAAGCCATCGTCGTTTGACCTCTGTCTTGTAATTAGCTACGTTAACTACAAAATTCGAAATCATCTGACTGCGCATACAACAACCGGCCTGTAAGATTTGTCCATTTTCATCTGAGTACCTTCCCTTGGAACGCCTGAAACCAGGTGAGGCTTAACTTGTAATCATAAAGACCGTAAATAGTGGCCTAATTCCTAGACTTTTATTGATATTTGTTATTGATAACTCGATCCCAAAATAACTAATAAATTAAAGCGGGAATGTTTCTCATTTATATGGTTCTTCATTTTCTACCCAGATTTTAACCAACAAGTGCATTGATTTATCCTGATAGGTTTTGTTTTTTGTTTGCTAAAGGTGCATAAATTTCCGATTTGTTAGGAGGAGCCTATAGTTTAACATCTTTTTTGGTACAAGAGCAGTTTCGTTAAGTTCTACTAGAGTTTGCACCTGCCAACTAACCGCGACTGTTGAAAGGCCAAATGCCACTGCATCAGAAGTGCACTGCACACGCTTTTCGAGATCAAGCCAAATGCGGGATGCTGCGCTTATGAATAAAACGTCATATTGTTGCAAGTATCTGAATCGACTCATAATTAGACAGGAAAGAGTGCATTCCATTTTTGTTGCGCAGTCATGATGCGCCGTAATTTGTCTGATGCCCCCTTCGGTGCTGACCTCCCATAATGTCCATAATTACGCTTTTGCCTTTCAAATGAAAATTGTAGCTAAATAATCAAGGGAACCTTACCATACAAATTAATTCGCTTAGTTAGTTGGTAATTTGGTTACTCCGTTAATCAGCTGCTGACCAAATAGTTTAGTCCTAAACCACCAGCCTGAATGACTGGTTTTAATCACCCTGGGTAAGCGGAGTGCGCACCTCTGATAATTTGCAACGGCAGTAATATTGTAGCAATGTTATCTTCGGTCATATACGATAGATTAACAAAAGGTCCGTTTTTGCTTCTGTACAACAGTTCGTTGGTAAACGTCAGCGTGACGTGTGACATAGCAGGTCTCTTTGTTTGCTAAGGCTCTTTTGCGAACTTTGGGGCACAAAACATTCCGGATTCATATTTTAGACTATTTTCTTATTTAAAATCAGTCTAACACACAAATGATATTCTGTCAGGAAGTTACGCAATTACTGGAGGCCAGTTACTTTCTTATTATGTTAGCTAGGGTGGCGCACTAACTAACCAAGAGGCATATTTTAATCTGCTTAAAATTCGAAAGCCGGTTTTAATTTCTAAAACTTCAAGTAAGTGTTTGATAAAGTCGTTCACCTCACCCTTTTTTATTAGCCAAATGCGTTGCGCCCCTTGGCCATTTTTCCGTGGGACTGACCAAAAAATCACCAGCAAGACAGCAAAATCCTGGGCACAAGTTTTAGGCGTGCGATTCATCGATGTTTGCTTCTTTCAGTAACTAAAGATGATAGAGACTGAACTAGATGTCCTTATCTGCCTCACGACCACTCGAGTAAAGCTGCCGGTAGTGAGTCTTGTTAGCCGAAAATAGCATGTGTTTTTTGTCTGTTTCCAATCGAAACTCTGACCTCAGTGAACCCAAACCAGAGCACTGTAAATTCAGCATGAGCAAGAATTGAAAGTGTTACAGAGAACTTCCTTGTATAAAGTATGAGTGGGTAAGAATTACAAGGTATCAATTTATTTACCCCATATTCCTTCCAGCACTTGAAATAAAACGCCGAATGTATGACAATTTTATGATGGTGAAGCCAAAGACATACAGTACATGCGATATGTTAACATGTGGCATCATTAACATTCCATTAATAGTAATAACTATTTAACCATTTTATTTTCATGGATGAAATTTTGAACCATAAATTTTGAGTATACGAGATTAAAAACGTAAATGCTCATATTCACGGTGTGCTATTTTGTAAAAAATTCAGTGTTAAAACAGCTAGCATGTTGAAACAAACGGAGTTGTTTTTCAAAAATAAATATTGTATATGCATTTTCCTTGTTTGGTTTCAGATGTTTAGGAACAACGAAATGCATGGTCTATTTGTATAAGCAGATAACAGAATTTTAGAGTGAGACTTGAATTTCATTATTTTTTAAGTCGCATATATTTAGCTGATTGGACGGGACCTATACTTATTCAATACCGGTATATCGTCGCTGACGGCAGTGTTGTAGTGTGGGATGTCAAGAAGTCAGCGGTATTCGACGTTTGCGAGGATGTAGTGACGGCACACGCTGGTTCTGAAATGTGCAGATATGGACAGTGATATTATTGGAACCACAAGGAACATAGAGCACACATTCTTTCAGGTTGGGTGACGCACGAGAGAAAATCGGAGCGAAGCAACAACATGCATGTATTGAAACCGAAACTACAGGCACAAATCAAGTACAGGTACAGCAATAGCTCAAGGTCACTTAAGGGGTTGCAGAATCGGCCTACTGCTTCTTGTCTGGGGCTCGTCGGGGGTACCTGTAATAGGGAGAAAGAGAGATACACACATTAGGCCATACCACAAACATGTGTTAGCAAGTACAGTCAAGTTTCGATTTCGTTACATTATGTAAGTTTGAATTTCAGTGCACACTGTAGGGACACCATTTAATGGTCAAGACATACATTTAGCTACAAGAAACTATAGTTGGCGTTTGGGAGTGTTGCTTCTTAGATCTTCTGTAGAACAAATGTTACAGAAAGAGTGCTTTTTAAATTTATCGCCTTTAACAGCGGCAAAAGCGCTGTAGTTTTTGGAGGGAAGTTTAAAATTGTATCTCGTTATCATTACCAGTTACAACTTTATCAGAAACTCTGGGTGAAAAGTTAATGCCAACACAATGCAGACCGTTATGATAAAGAAGAACTGGAATGCAACTCGATACGTTAGATTTATATACCAGTTTGGACTAGTGAATTGTCACTGAAAAGTGACGTGATGGGTTTCGTCAAAGTTGACAGCAGCGTTCGTATGAACTTGGGACCATTTGCACAGTTGCACTAAAGCGGTATCCTTCTAATTTCACTTTTAGCAAAATCCAAAACATTTCATCCGTTTAACAGCGCACGCCATTGTTACTGGTGAACAGAAGGTTATAATGAATTGTCGGAATTTTCTCCTTTCTTTCAAAAACGCAAAGCGTGTCGCGAAATACCGAATAGTCTGCACACGTTGCGTTGTTTCTCACGTATATTTAATATTACACCGAATTGCGGAGTCAATACAGCATTTGTTACATCGAAATATTATTTTTCACTAGACAGCTTTGGGTAAAAGATAGTCCGTGTGCAATTACCGAATGCTGTTGACAGATATCCGTTTGTTTCCCGATATGAGTGAAAATCATAGCAGTCCAATTAAACTGTGATCTCTTTGGCTGCAAACAACCAGTGTTTCCAGTGCAATCCGTAGCGTTGTCCAGAATAATTCGCAATTTCTAATATCCTAAAACGAGACGTGCGATAAAGCCTTCGTTTTTAAGTAACCATTCGTTTTTGTACGTTTTAAGTGGCCCATGCGCATAGACTCACTAATCATTAGGCTTTACTGAATGCATAAACTACTTGGAAAGCAAAAACAAAACCAATCCATTAAGTATTGCTCTCATCGCGTCATTGCAAAAATTGTTGGGTGACTAGTACGATATTCTTTGTTGCTGAAATAGAATCGTCATCTCCTGTTTCGAACCGGCGATTTGCACTATTGGTACTGGTGTGCCAGTGTATACAACTTATGATATGTACGAGTAGCGTCCGGTCAAGTGTCTGATGAGAGGTTGGTATAGAAATAATTGAACGGATTTACGGTGTTTGGTCACTATTATTTGAAATGTAAAAAAACAATCTCAAGGAGTGTTCAAGACGATGCTCCAGGATATTCATTTTTCAAAACCTCTGTGCAAAAGAAGTTTTTACTTTTGTGCCTGATAGCTTTTCACGGCTTACTTAGTGTTGGTCAATAAACAAATCTGCACTAAAAGGCACTCCTCCTGTCACTCGTATTAGACTAAAACCTGGGGCTTTTAGTTTGATCTTCCTCGGGACCAAAAACTGAAATGCACATCTATCTTTGGGATATGCTACGCTGGAGTTTGGTGCTTCTGTACATGCCAATGTCATGATATGGCTTTCGCGGACCGCCCCACAGCCACACCCTTCTGGAGGGAAAGGCAGTTAGGTCAAAGGACATAAACTCATGGGTACTCACCGTGAACGACAGCCTCTAAACCTTCACCAAGCATCGTGGAAGAATGATTATCACAACGCTCGACGTAATAGAATAAACAGACCCTTTAACACCATAGGTCTAAAAGGCGAGATAGCGTAACACAATGCCCAGAAAATCAGCTTCCGCGTGCTGAGACCGCTACCTTGTTTTCGAACCACAATCCTGGGTTAGAAGCGGTGGGTTTTCTTCACGGATAGTGAGTGACGGCGCAGCACAATTTGTCCTTGTTTAATCGGCTGCTTCAAGGCATTCTTGGCTTCTTGAGGTCTGCAACAAATACAGAATATCTGCAACCCAGGCCATCAAGGCTTGTCGGTAGTGGCCTAAGTGAGATTATGGTGGGTAGTCCATATTCAGCCCAGCCTGCCAGGAACCTACTTTATGGCATGTTCAAGGCTGTCTGAGTAATGCACCTGCTTCTTCAGACAAAATTCGGCTTTCCTCAGTGGGTTGTCGTTGACGATGCTAAAGTGGACCACCCTGGAGTGCACGTGGACAGCCTAGTTGTGTGTAATATAAAACAGGTAGACAGTGGGTGAGGGGTGGATCATGGATCCGTTCAGTAGCGTATATTGAAATTGTGGCGGAATTTATACGCCGTCAATGTAATACAACAGAATCCCGTTACCGCCACAAACTAGAGAAAGTATAAGATAGAAGATCTGCTGAATGTTGGCAGTGAACATAACGCACAAATGTTTTATGGTAGGTACTCACTTTCCGATGGATTTATCAATACGTAATTTGCACAACATAACGTTACAGCCGAACACAGCACTACCTGCTTGCATCTGCGTCTTCATTTTATCTATCATGATAATATTCACTGGATACCGCTCGCTCTTCATCTCCCTAAATGAACTAAACCGTTTGCGAAAGGGAAGAGACTGCTCGATCGCGAGAACATACATAGCCGGGCTTTCCGTACCCATGCCATCTGTGCTCATGGGAATAGGTCTTGTATCTGCGTACCATCGGCGAAGTATCCACAAACCGTTAGTTTCATGCGTCCCATCGACATTCATGATATAAGGGCAACGTCAGAATAACGCACACCGTTGCGTTCCTCCAGCTCTCTCACTGGCATGTATCCGCCAACCCGTCAGACAATAACTTAAAAGAGCCCGTCAACATTCTCGGCAGTGGTTTTATATCCCTTAAGTGGCAAGGCATTTTTCCAACTTGTTGGCTGCAAACGCCGGCGCCTCTACAGTGGTGTACCATACGTCAGCAGTGTTCCAGGTACTTGGCTTTCGTTAACCCTTGAGCTTACAGGTAATCTTCCGGAACACTTTCGTTACCATATGACTGTATACAGTATGAACGAAGTGCACTAAAGACGGTCTTACTACCTACTTCGGCAGAACCACGGTTTCCGGTCAGTGTTTCGCATACCGATTCTCATTACGAGATGCGGTTCGTATGATTAGGGAGTTGGCGGCACATCCGTAGTACGGCAATTCACAAAGCAAAACAGTGTTACTGACACCCTCTTGAAGGCTGCAAATGATCAAAGACATGCAAAAACCACATTTGTAGCAGATGTTACAGGTGACGTTGAGCGAACAACTTGACTGATAATCACGGTGGACATTTCTTTTAAAAAGTGAAATATGTGACAGACCTTACTAATTAGGGTTATTTCACGCAAACGCAAGATTATGAATATTTTTTGGAGCATATGTTTACGGAGACGCTAGGTTTTGGGGCAAGACGTCTCTTTCTAGAATCAACGGTTTTCGATAAACTTATGTATGTCGAATAAAATTTGGTACCACTGCCAGATTACGCACGAGACGTCAAAATCTGGAGCTTTATTCCCCTAGTTAACGACGAACTATTATCACAAACTGACTTGAATTTGCTCTGCAAGTGCGGGTCAATAAACAGGTTTTAATCCAGAAGTGAAAAACGTAACATCATCTAAATCCGACAACAGGCAAGCAGATGATTCTGTACCGTCGCACTTCAGCGTAGAGGACAATCTCGACACGTTCACCCCTAGCAATCACTACATGACGACAAACATCCGGTCACTGATTAAAGAACGTTTGTCAGGCTAAGAGATTTTAAGCAAAACCTGAGGTGATTCCTAATGAACAGCGTCAAATGTACTTATCCCGGGATTATCAAAACAACACTAGACATTGGCTTCCAAACCAGTCACCATCACAAGGGGCGAGTATCACATTCATCTCTCGGAAAGAAAGGTCCTCAGAAATACTGGGTACTTAGAAAATAATTTATGCTGACATGGGCATAAACAGACTAACCTCTACAGTCTTGCATGACAGAGGCAGAGAGTTTATTGTCACGTACGAACTCATGGCAAACTCCCGGGAAAACACAAAACAATAGTTCAATTTTTAGGAAATTTGGGTTACCTCAGGATCCACGCACTCAATCTAAATTTGCAGAGTAACAACCTAATGTGTATTAGGAATTATATGTTGGAGCTACACGGACTAAGACGGGCTTCTGACTGATGCAGCACCTGTCAAGGACATCATCACATTCGAACGCGGACGGAGTAGTTTCTGCCGCTCACTAGAAGCACATCCAAATTACGTTCGCCGAAACTATAGGTTTTTCGAATTGGTGACTTTTACGGGGAGTTAGTCTAATCCGTTTGCACCTCTCGGTGGTATGTTGCTCGTAGCATTTTGTTTAGGTGAGCAAAATTTCAAGGTTGCGGACCGTCACTGATTCGCATTTTGTTACCGGTTTAAGATAGATAAATCACGAAATCGCACTTTAGAATATTTTGGTGTTCGTCGGTGTTTTTTAGGAATGAGATAACATCTACAGAATACCCAACGTAAATTTCATCAAGGAAAATCGGTCATTGACGTTTGTTTGCTTTATATTCCTCGGATTTGACAAATGAGATGGGTTTGTTCCGCGAGATTTAGTGCGACACGTTTTCTCATAAAGTTTGCCTTCCAGTAGGTATAACAGTGCTGGACAACTGCATGAACTGTGCAGTGGCGATGCGAGGGCCATCTCTGTGGATGATCTCCTTCCCCATATTTTCATAAATATCCTGTGGATAAGGCAGCTTCACAAGATAACTGCAGGTAAATTACCAACACAATGATATCATTCCTATTAGGAATATGACGCTTCACAGGTGGAATACGTCACATAGTGCAAATATAATAATGGCAACTAAGGGCATCCGTTGCCTGTCACCATGATAACGGTAGCCGTGTTACTCACCTGGACTACTTATTGTAACTGCTAGGCCCGTGTCTATGTGCGACGCTGATTATGAGGCCTCAGCCATGCACGGTACCCCAATCCAATGGCCGACGACGGACTTTAATACTCATAAATGTCGATGTCGCCCACCTTGGCTACTTATAGTAACTGCCGGGCCCGTACCCATGCTCGCAGCTGATTATAACGCCCCAACTGTATATACTAGACTAATTGAACGACCAACGGCAGTCCCTCATATCCATACATGTCGTCCGTCTGCCAAGCCCACGCATCGGTACAAACGTAATGTGCAGTCAATCCAGTTCTGTTTTAGGGAGCCGCTTT
Source organism: Opisthorchis felineus (assembly GCA_004794785.1). Classification (NCBI taxonomy): domain Eukaryota; kingdom Metazoa; phylum Platyhelminthes; class Trematoda; order Opisthorchiida; family Opisthorchiidae; genus Opisthorchis; species Opisthorchis felineus. The sequence goes on along the minus strand of SJOL01006408.1, from coordinate 413,123 downwards.
CACTCGACAGGATTTCTGGAAGGAAAAATGTACAATCATTTACGACTCGTATACACCTTCCGCGATATTATTGAAAACACGTAATTAAACAAGGTTGTGTTGGCTAACTCGCCGAGTGCCTAACTGACTCCTTTGTCTACAATTCCCTATCGATGTCTACACTGAAGCTGAAGTCTTACCGTTATAAAGGTAAATTTACTACTTGCCCAGTTAGTCCCATTGGTGATAATGAGGGAGCCATGTGTTGATTCCATAGCGGCATTCGGCAACCATATGCATTATTAGATGCAACGAAGTTAAAGTTAAAGATGGGTGTATACTAGTCAGCCGTAAGACCAAGTGGCATAGACTTGAGCCCTATGTTCCAAGGACCGCTTGCGTCCTATTCTGAAATTCTGTTCCATGTCTGTCATATAGGTTTGGGCATCATGCAACTCATCGTTCATGCCGAAGTATTGAAACCCATCTTCACTTCCAAAATCATGTCTACAATATCCGAATAGATGTGCTGCAAAGATAACCACAACTGATGCAACCCAACAGTCTCAGATAATGGTGATGATCTAGCTGTAGACTGCAAGGCTTACTATAACTCACTACCCAGGAACACAAATCCTTCAACCCACATTCAGCTAACATACACCGCCAAAATGCCACTACTCCCGATTTTATACTCTAAGTGATCGATTGACTCTGACCCCACATAATCCACCCCCTCAATGCGCCTTGCATGCTCATCCGCATATGTCCTACCTGATGGATCTTCTCGGTTCAACCAATGCACCATCTGGTGCTGGACACATTCTTTAATGGAAGTCTTCGGTGTCGCAACTTTGTATATCTTTAAAATTGCCCCGCATTGTGAATGACTGCCTTCTCGGTTAACAACTCAAATGAACCGCCCCTTTTTTATTTTTGATATAATTGAACTCTATCTCAGATTGGCAAAGACCTTTGTATCTTCCGTCTTCCTTGCTACGCAAATCGTTTTTACCGCGTCAGATATACTATTTTTGGACAGAAACTCTGGTCAACCATAGCTTTGTTCTATTGCATCGATTTGCAACCCGGTTTCGATCACGCGTTGGCTGTTGATCCGTCTCAGCTCTGCTTGCTTTTTGGAGTACCTCAACGTTTGTCGAAAACCGTTGAGGTTTGTAATTTTGTATCCGTGTAACTACTTTTATTTTTATAGTACAGCACATTTGTGTAACCATTCGTTCGGAGTTTTGCCGGTTTGGTTCCTAACCTTGGTGCTCGTTGCTCAAGAAATCGAAACGGTCGTTACAGTACTCAACGTCGACAAGCGTGGTTGTTTGGATGCCCATCACCAGGTCAATGTCGGTCAATTCAAAACGTGACAAAGAAGTTGAGAAGAACACCAGGCAAGTCGAACAGGGTTCGTTTTCAGCGATGAGCTCTAGGGCTAGTATACCATCTAGGATTAGTTTGGGGAATTCTGGGTCCAAAGCTGCTCTATTGTTAGCACAGCTTAAGGAGAGACAACTTAAGGAGGAACTTGAGCTGGAATCAGAGGCTATGAAAACTAATCATAAGAAACAACTCCTCAAGGCTAAAGCCGAGGTGGATTTGGCGGAGCCGAATCATCTTTGACTAGTGGCGAGGACGAGTTAGCGCATAGCAACCGGTCATGTTTATCAGAGTCATCAAAGGAGCGTAGTAAAAGCTAAGTTTAAGATTGTAGAAAGATGGCATCGCCAATGAATTCCAAAAAACACCATGGTTTCGGGTTAGCCGAACGACAGACTAGTGGGTTAGGTGACTTTCGTCATCTGGAATCCATTATAGAGGGCCTGGAGTTACCAAAAATTGGCCTCATGCAGTTTGATGGTCACCCTAGGAGCTACTGGAGGTTTATGCGTCAGTTCGAGCTTTATGTCGAAAGCAAGACCCAAGACGCTGGAAAATGGCTCGTACAATTAATAAACGCGTGCTCCGGTGCAGCCAGGGGGGCAATCGAAGATTGCCTCATGCTTCAGCCTAGAGAAGGATATGAGCGAGCCCGCCGAATTCTGCATGAGTCTTTCGGAAGGCCTCATGTGGTGGCCAGAGCCCTGATCGATGATCTCATAAAATGTTTTCGTTCTACATCGTGCAAGGCGAGAGATCTGACTCAGTTGGCCTTCAAGATGCAAAATTGCGAAATAGCCCTGACTCAGATGAACTACAGCGCAGAATTAAGTTCTCTGGAGAATTTGGATAGGTTAGTGAGGTGCTTGCCCTATACTTCACAACAGAAATGGGCGGAATTCGCTTACCAAGCCACCCATGATCAGGGGGAGCCGACCTTTGCTGACCTCACACGGTTCATCACTCAAAGGGCAAGAGTGTTAAGCAGTCGTTACGGCATTCTGGCAGAATCCGTTGCGCAAAGGGACCCAGGTGTGCGTAGCCAACCTGTTCCGGATGCAGGCAAGGGCAGAACCGCTTGGAGTCATGCAATAGTTCGCGCACAGCAAGCCCCACTATTGAGCGAGACGAGGTGTAAGGTTTGTGGTGGTGAACACCGTATCACTAACTGCGAACGTTTTCTGTCTTTCGACCTAGCAAAACGATGGTCCACCTTGAGGTCTCTTGATGCTTGTTTCCGGTGTCTCGAAGGGGCCCACAAAGCAAAGGATTGCCGATCACAATATCGATGTGGGGTAGATGGATGTCAAGCTAAGCATCACGTTCTGCTGCATTCGAGACCACCGAATAAAAAACCAGAGGAAGTTCCTGTCGTCAAAAGCAATGCGATGACTGATTGCAAGACGAACGTTTCCTTGGGATTGCTTCCAGTTCGTCTGAAGGGACCCACCACAGAATTGGTGACGTATGCTTTCTTAGACAGCGGGTCTGATACTACAATTGTATGCAGTAACTTGTTGCACCAACTCGGCGTAGAGAATCATCGAACGCCGAGTGAAATACAGACAATCAGCGGATCTTGTTTAGCTCTGGGGGAATCAGGAAGTTTCGAGGTGTGTCCACTCCGCGATGACGAAGTTATTATCGTGAAAAATGCTTCAGTAGTATCCGAAATTCTCCCATCAATGGTCGTAGACTCACGTTTGGAAATTGCAAGTCGTTGGCCGCACTTAAAGGAGTTGTTCTTTGACGATGTTTCGTCTAAATCTGTTGGGATATTGATTGGCTGTGACGTTCCCGAAGCTCATTGGGTACTAGATCAGCGGTTGGGAGGTCGAAAAGAACCGTTTGCTGTGAAAACACCGCTGGGTTGGATTATACTTGGGCCACAGGGTCCAGGTAGCCGAGGAAGAGTAGCCGCCAGCTGCCTGTTTTCAGTGGAGCCATCTGTGGAGGGTCAACTTCGCGCTTCATACAACGCCAATTTTGCAGACATTGATTCGCTCCGGAAGACCGCATCGGTTGAGGACAGACATGCAGTGGAATTGGTGAGCGCACGGATGAAACATGTTAGGAGACATTTTGTTGTACCGCTCCCGTGGAAAGCAGAGCAATCCACTGGTTCTTCTAACTTTTTAGCAGCCTTATCACGACTGCACTCATCGCGAAAACGTTTTCTGCATGACCCAGAATACTTTGAAACATATGCAACAGTTATGTCACGAAATCTCGAGAAGGGCTATGCGGTGCCAGTTCCCCCTGAGCTGATGACATCGCAATCGGCCGCAAGGTGGTACCTGCATCACCATGCAGCATCGAACCCTAGAAAGCCTGGAAAAATGCTTGACTGTGCAGCTAAGCACCACGGAAGATCGCTGAACGACATGCTTCTCCAGGGACCGGATACACCTGCTGATTTGGTAGGTGTTCTCTGGAAATTTCGAAGAGACCGGGTTGCGGTGTTGGCAGATGTTGAAGAAATATCCACGCTAGTTTATGTCCCACAGCTTGATCAAGGGACTCTGAGATTTCTGTGGTTCTCCCAAAATGACCTTCATAGCGATCCTATTGAATTTCAAATGACTTCTCATGTTTTCGGTGGCGTCTCTTCGCCATTCTGTCCCGATTCCGCCTTGCGACAAACAGTGTCTGTGTTCGGCAAGGATTACGACCACAGAATTAAATCATCTACGCTGAACAACTTCTATGTAGATGATTGCTTGGTGTCAGTACCTTCTGTCGCTGACGCAAAGAGTTTTGTACAGGGAATAACCGTGCTGCTGTAAAAAGGGGGGTTTCACCTTCATAAGTGGGTGAGCAATGTTCCCGTTGTACTGCAAGGTCTCCCGCCATCTGAACGAATGGAGGCTATAGTGAAAATGTCCCCGAAAGCGATAAATACACAGCGACCTTTGGGCATTGAATGGGATCCACCCCCGACACCTTTTGCTTTCGGTTTCGTATTCCCGAGAAACCACTAACACAAAGAGGAATCCTGTCATTTGTTTGTTCGCTTTTTGATCCACTAGGATGGGTAGCCCTTGTATGCTTACCCTCGAAGCAGCTGCTACAAGAGCTTTGTAATGCCGGCCTTGGTTGGGGCGCTCCTATCAGTGAAGCTCATTCAATTCGATGGCATTCGTGGTTGAAATTGGTCAAGCCGATTGGAATCATGCAACGAATCATTTTTGTGCTCATCCAAGAACAAGCTTTATCTGATGGTTGTCTGTCAACCTTTTTCGTCGAGGTGGAACGTATTCTAAACGATCGGCCTTTAACATCTGTGAGTTCAGATTGCCGTGACGCATTTGCTTTGACACCGAATCACCTCTTGCTACACGAAGCGAATGCAGGTATCCCATCACATTGCAGTTTGAAAGAGCGGCTCACCCGACGTTGGAAGCAGGTGAATTACTTGTCGGGTGTTTTCTGGAACAGGTGGATGAAAGAATACATTCCCACGCTTCAGCTTCGCCATAAGTGGCTAAGTCGGAATAGGAACCTCAGAAAGGATGATGTCGTTCTGGTAGTGTCCGAACATCTTTCTAGAGGAAGGTGGCCATTGGGTATAGTGACGGAGTGTCAAACGGATGCAGACGGCCTTGTCAGAACGGTTTCCCTTCGCACAAGCTCCGGTGTCATCAGGCGCGATGTTAGGAGCCTGTGTTTGTTGGAAGGGGAAGACTAACCTTATTGAGGGGTACGTGGGTTTTGGAGTGTTTTCCGTGTATCCCGATAGACTTGTTTTGGCTCAGCGTGATATCGTGGGTAGGCGCATGTACCGTTGAAACCGGCCTTTGTGGCAGGAGCAGAATCGGACCATTCAGGTTGGCGGCTAACGTTGCATGCTTGTAGGCTAGAGCTCTCCTGATAACTTACCTGTTCGCTTGCTGACCGTCGGAGGAATTTTGGCCGGCGGTGTTGCAACTTTGTATATCTTTAAAATTGCCTCCCATTGTGAATGACTGCCTTCTCGGTTAACAACTCAAATGAACCACCCCTTTTATTTTTGATATAATTAAACTCTATTTCAGTTTGGCAAAGACCTTTGTATCTTCCGTTTTCCTTGCTACGCAAATCGTTTTTACCGCGTCAGATATACTATTTTTGTACCGAAACTCTGGTCAGCCATAGATTTGTTTTATTGCATCAATTTGCGACCCGGTTTCGATCACGCGTTGGCTGTTGATCCATCTCAGCTTTGCTTGCTTTTTGGAGTACCTCACCGTTTGTCGAAAACCGTTGAGGTTTGTAATTTTGTATCCGTGTAACTACTTTTTTTTTTATAGTACAGCACATTTGTGTAACCATTCGTTCGGAGTTTTGCCAGTTTGGTTCCTAACCTTGGTGCTCGTTGCTCAAGAAATCGAAACGGTCGTTACATTCGGTGCACAAGCAAAAAATCGCTTTTTAATTGTCTCGTTACGGGTTCGCGACACCGACCCACATGAGCTATCGTTCTCAGAGAACAGTTGCTTAAAAGCTGAAGACATCTTAGTTCCGTTGCTCGAGAAGGCCAAGTCTCAGCCATACAACAAAACACCCTATACTGCAGCCTGATAAACAGTCCTTGATATTCAGGGATATGTCGCTTTGACGCCACAGGAGTTTCAACTTAGCAAACGCCAAATGAGCCTTGCAGGTTCGTGCATTGACCTCATCTGTTACACTACGATCAGAACTAATATGACCTCGAATGTATGTAAAACGCTCCACAAATTCATGTGCCTCTCCTTGGATTGTAAGTGGCGTGTTTAGTCACTGCGCTCCGGGAGCACGACCTTACACCGTGTGGAGGCAAAGTGCTTACCAAAGGATGGGATGACCTTGGCTAGTTAATCCAAAACCACTTGCGTCTTCCCCTCCTCTTTGAAGAGGAAAAGGATTTCGTCTGCATATTCCAGATCGACAGGCAGTTCGTCAGAAGGTATTTGAACGGCGAGTTCAGGAGACACTTCAGCTTTCTTTTCATTATCTCATGGATCACAAAATTTAATAGGAATAGAGAAAGTGGGCACCCCTGACGGACGCCGCCTGTGTACGAAAGCTTTTGGGGTGCTCTCTATATCTTTTTGTATCATGTCCGCCCCTTCAGAATCTCCTGTCTATGACGATTCTAAAAATTGCAGGGTCGAAAACTCTCACTTCAGCTACATACCCTCCCCACAAAGATATTCCTCACAATCCGCCTTCCACGATAGAGGGAACAGAAAACCATAGCAGAAGCAAATTTCGTCGGGCACCTTTGCTGCTGGACTGAGCTTGCCCTGGTTGTAGCATATATCTTGGGAATCCCCCTATGAACCGAAAAGTTCATTGATAGCAAAGCAAGAAATGCTACTTATTACATGCGGTATGACGGCTCAGAAGCAACTCCTTTTGCACAGCATCCACGCTTTCCTTTAGGTTGTAAGTGCACCTTTCTGAGGTCACCTAATCGTACTAACACGCGACACCACCAGACATTTCAATTTTTCTCGGATCTCTTGTCCCGGCGAGCTGAGAGCTGTATTATTAGCGCACAATTTAGCCAATGCACGTCCCTCATAGTAAAATTTGCCCACACTCGTTCGCATTGACCGCATACCTATCACCGACACTTGAATGACGATTTGGTCTTTGAAATCGGGCAGTGTCGCCTCACCGCTATAGTTGGAAATTGTGAACGCTTTTGGCTGCCGCAGCCTAACTCATACCATAGTGTTACCTAGCAGACATTTTGACACTATTTCCTACTTTGGGTCCCCAGTGTAGACACCGCTGTCTTACTGTCTCGTTTGAACGACAGCAATGAACCACCTTGCGCCCTCGATGGACCCAAGAATAGCCTTGATCCATGCTGGTCCTAAGTTGCCCCGAGTCCTTGACAAGTCCTAACTACAGTGATAAACCCAACTGATTCACCCAAGATGTTCACGTACGAGGCTGTCCACGAACCCGAGCACGACGTCGCGATTACGGTACGGCGATTCCCATACCCAGTCTGATGGCTTGCCCGTAGCTCTCCACATCCCCAATATTTCCCGGGAGAGCGCGTTACGTGCACCCATAGGACCATCCCAATCCGATTAATTTGTGCAAGGAATTGAAAGCACTGGCCACACTATTGTGCTGCCTGCTTGTTCTGCCCATAAAACTGCTAATTCACGCAACAGCATTATCTAGGCGTCCGTATACCGGTGAAGATTGAGTCTTGCCGTGCGCCCGACATAACGTGTGCTGATCGTCACAAAAAACAAAAATGATTACAAGCTGCGACGAAGCCCTTGGCTTTGTTTGGCGAGATGACTGCCGCAACGATAGAAGACTTTTTAGAGTACAGGTTGCGAAAGGCCGCTCCATTTTGAGTTTGCGCGGACATAGAGGGCGTCATTATTGTTCATGTAGTCTTGCGATTACTTCAAAATCTAATGCAGAAGAGGACGCGTGAAGAAACCAGCTTTTCCACAACATTTCCCACCGTTTTCACGGAGGCTATGCGCGAAGCCATTAGCGGTCATTAAAATATGTACACCGCGACCATATTGGACCTCGAGTACGTTTAAATAACTTCCAACAAATCTGCGGCCGCATGTGGAGATTTTGAGGGATCAAATAAGTACCATTAAATAATAAAACTTTATTTTGAAGATTCCTCCCTCCAAGCTACGGTTTCAGAGAAATTTGGGGTGTGCGCCTGAGGGCCGGCCCAGCGTACTGATCCCTTGATGGTGCCACTAGAAAGAATTAGGGCGTTTGTGGGCGAACTAGCAAAAAGCGTGGCCAGCACTTTAAGGTTTTGGCATGAATTCAACGGACTGAGGTGGTTTTGTGAGCGAATGTAACACGGTCGTCCGGGAAATATTAGGGATGTGGAGAACTACAGGCAAGCCATCAGGCTGTGTATGGCAGTCGCGGCACCGTCGTCCCAACGTCGTATTCGGGTTCATGGACAGCCCCATACGTGGACATCTTGGGCGAGTCGGTTGGGATTGTCATTGTAGT
>SJOL01006408.1:386312-400964 GCA_004794785.1 Opisthorchis felineus | reverse complement strand
CAACGATAGAAGACTTTTTAGAGTACAGGTTGCGAAAGGCCGCTCCATTTTGAGTTTGCGCGGACATAGAGGGCGTCATTATTGTTCATGTAGTCTTGCGATTACTTCAAAATCTAATGCAGAAGAGGACGCGTGAAGAAACAAGCTTTTCCACAACATTTCCCACCTTTTTCACGGAGGCTATGCGCGAAGCCATTAGCGGTCAATAAAATATGTACACCGCGACCATATTGGACCTCGAGTACGTTTAAATAACTTCCAACAAATCTGCGGCCACATGTGGAGATTTTGAGGGTTCAAATAAGTACCATTAAATAATAAAACTTTATGTTGAAGATTCCTCCCTCCAAGCTACGGTTTCAGAGAAATTTGGGGTGTGCGCCTAAGGGCCTGCCCAGCGTACTGACCCCTTGATGGTGCCACTAGAAAGAATTAGGGCGTTTGTGGGCGAACTAGCAAAAAGCGTGGCCATCGCTTTAAGGTTTTGGCATGAATTCAACGGACTGAGGTGGTTTTGTGAGCGAATGTAACACGGTCGTCCGGGAAATATTAGGGATGTGGAGAACTACAGGCAAGCCATCAGGCTGTGTATGGCAGTCGCGGCACCGTCGTCCCAACGTCGTATTCGGGTTCATGGACAGCCCCATACGTGGACATCTTGGGCGAGTCGGTTGGGATTGTCATTGTAGTTAGGATTGGCCAAAAAATCATGAAAAATTAGGACCAGCATGGATCAAGGATATTCTTGGGTTCATCGAGGGCGCAAGATGGTTCATCGCTACCATTCAAACGAGGTAGTAAGACAGCCGTATCTAGTTTGGGGACCCAAAATTGGAAAATGGTCGAAAAGGTCTGCCAGAAGCACTGGTGCAAACCCTTAGGCAGCTAAGAGTGGGTGCAATTTGTAACTGCTATAATGGGGCGACACCGCCCAATTTCAAAAGCGATAATGGACATTCAGGTGGAGATCGTAGGGAATGGCAGTAAGCGGTCGATGAGAACTAGTGTGGCTTTATGTGAATATAAGGGACGTGCATTAGCTAACTTGTGCGCAACTAACATAGCTCTCAGCGTGCAGTGACAAGAGAGCAGATAAAAACTTAAGGTGTATGGTGATGTTGCGTGTTTGTACGATGAGGTGACCTCAGTTACAGCCTAAAGGAAACGCGGAGGCTGTGAGAAATAGGTTGCCTCCAGGGCTTCATACCGCTCTCATTTAGTGAGCCTTTTAGCATTTTTGCTCTGATATCAATGAATTTTTTGATTCAAAGGAGGATTGCCCAGGATATATGCTACAACCGGGGCCGGCTCAGGACAGTGGCTCAAGCACCTGACAAAAATTGGTTCCTTTTTGGTTTTCTCTTGCCTCCACTTCTGAAGACGCAGTTTGAGGTTCAGCGTAAAGTGAGAACATCTTTGGAAGAGTGCATTCACTTGAGAGGTGAGTTGTCAACCATGCAGTCTTTCGCATCGCCGGAGAGAGGAAGGGCGGAAATGATACGGAAAGACTTTGTGGATGTTTCGGGCCAGCACCCACAGTCAGGTGCTAGGACAACGCCATACGTAAAAACGACCTACATTTGTAGTATTCCTGGATTTATAAGGCGCATTCAACTTTGATGATGGATCTCTTCTCCTTGGCAAGCTTGCCCAACAATGAATGACCTAGAAGTATATTCTCAGAATTTTGAACGTGTGAGAGCATATGGGGAGCTCTCCAAAAGATTCCGTGCACAAAGCGGTGTACACCAAGAAATGCCCACATTCTCCATTCCTGTTTAATTTTGTGAGTAATGCGATAATGACGCGAAAACTCCACAGATTTCAAACCCCGGTGTTCAAAAAGCCCTCGACAAATAAACTGCCGATCTCGAATATGCAGACGATAACGTTCCTGTCTCCGAAGAGGAGCAAAAGTTGTAGGTGTTCCTGGATGAACTAAAAAAGTCATCCCCCCTCCGGTATGTACTTTGCACCCACAAAGTGTAAGGTCATGGCGCTGGGTATGCAGCCACTGAACACGCCACCTACAATCCAGGGAGATGCACTGGAAGTTATGGAGCGTTTTACGTATCTTGGAAGTTGTATTGGTTCTGATTGTAGTGTGACAGATGAGGTCAATACACGAATCTGCAAGGCTCGGGTCGCGTTTTCTAATCTGAGAAACCTGTGGCGACACGAGGGTATATCCCTGAATCTCAAGGGACATGCGTATCAGGCTGCAGTGCGGGCTATTTTGTTGTATGGCTGTGATACTTGGGCCTGTTCGAGCGGCGGAACTGAGATGTCTTCAGGTCTTCGACAACCGTTGCTTCAGGACAATAGCTCGTTAGGGATGGTGTCGGCAAATCCGTAACGAGTGTTCGGTTGTACAACGGGGACTCCCATTTGAGAGTGTTTCCAGCAACAGAACCTGCGTTGGTTAGGCCATGTATGGCGCCTGCCGAACCACCGTTTGCCGAAGAGAGTGTTGTTTTCCGTGCTCAATTAAGAGTGACAGAAGCAGAGAGCTGGTCAACCCTTGGCCTGGTAGAGGCATATGAAGGAGATTACGAAAAGTCTGGCTGCTGTTGGTGCGTCTCGCCTTCCAGGATGTGGACCGCGTGATTCCCACTGTGCTTGCTTGGGGAAGCTGCAAGCTGCTAATCCATGCGATGATAATAATAATTATTATTGCCAACTGGTGGGTGGCATACCTCCAGGCATAATCTTGTTGTTACAATCAGAATAAGAGCATGACTGGCGCGGTTTGTGTGTACAGGGGATTGCTTGGAAAAGGAACAGCGTCATAAACAGTGGGCATTATCCGATGCAGACGTGGTCACTCCTAAACCGGCAAGGGCAGGGAAGCGTAGTTACTGCTGATTTTGGAGAATATATCGAACAAGAGCAGATCGTTTGGATTTGAAGGTGGTGGGCCAAAACACAACGAGGGAGGGCAAAGCGGGGGGCTTCCTGCCTGATACATGACAAGAAAAGTGCAAACTGCGGAAAATGAGGAACCAGAACAACCGTTTTGGTGAAGCAGCAGAGTTGGCATCATCCAGGCGGTCAAATTGAACTAAAACCTGAAACCACCGCTGAGGCCTCGTGGTCTTGGACTGTTGGGCTTATGGCCAGGGTCACAAAAAGCGTAATTGGGGATGATGAAGTGGAGGGATTAGCAATGCGGATAAATGACAGCAGGAATCTCAGAATCCTGGTGTACAGTGGAATTGTAGAGACTCACTGGTGTCGCTGTTGTGGTGGAGTAGGGTAGAGAAGTTCCTTGGAAGACTGAGTTGGTGACAACGTACAAGCCGGAACGTGAACAGTGGAGAAATTCATTGACTTTGTAGGAGCACAGACTGAAATTCCACGAAATGGTTCAATCCGAACGAAAGACTCAGCAGATTGGAATGAACGAGTCCTGGAGACGGCTGGGGCCAGGTGTAGAGCTTGTTCGTATTTGCAGTTAATGGAACGAGTGGGCGAGAGGGTACGGTCGAGAGTAGGAAGGGAATAATTTCGGGTGTGCTGTCAAACTGGGTGTGGCAGTGACGTGCCATCCCCGGCCTGACATACTTCGGTTTCTGGACAGCCCCGTAACGGACGTCATGTTTAAGGTCATCGGGCTGGGATGTGCACTTCTTTGAGCCGCGGGATTTTTCAATGTGGCCAAGGAAAAAAAGCGGATATGAGACCGCAAATTTTTTTATCCGGTTGGGAATCCCTGTGGATGTAGACAACAGGCCACGTGGAGTGGATAACAGCCAAACAGATCGCCCAAACCAGGTAGTGCTGAAGTTCAAAGCGGGAATTAGTCTTGACCGACTGCGCGTTTCAAAGAAATGCTGCCGCCAGCAATCCGTTTAACTGAGCGGACTTTCAAGGTCATATCGTCTATTCGTAGGTGGCGTTCTCGTGGTCAGTCTCTAACCCTGTTGCCTGGAAGGGTGTCTGGAGGTGTGTTCATCCCGAAACGGTTGTGGTAGGTTAGTACTAGATCCATTCTCCGTCCGCTTTCATTCTTTTCTCCACAAGAAATCTTTCAAATAAATCGTGCTTGCACACTGATTTTGCGCCGTCGATGATGTTGGTTGCATGCAGAGGTAGCTGGCAAGTTTGACCTGCTTTTAGTGAAGCCGGACTTTGTTAACAACTGAATGAACCTATATACAAGGTTTCCGTTGGTCTCTCATGTATCTGCGGAAACGGACTATTCTAGAAGCCTGTTCGGAGAGAGAACCGCTACGGACAAGAAAATTCTTCATGTCTTTTGCGCAATTTCTGAATAATGAGCTCGTTCGAGTAGCCATTCGGCTGAGAATTGCGAGAGTGTGAGGCTTTCTTGATAGTGGATTTGGAAAATGCGGTAGGTGTAAATGAGGCACCCACGGAGGCTTTGGTTTATAATCGGGAATAGTTTGGATTTGAAGTACCAGTCTAGGTAGCTCAAGTGACAAAGCTGGCAGTAATTGATTTGTCAGCACTCCGCTGGAGATTTCACAGTATATCGTCATATCTACCCAGGAAGGGAAGCAAGAGAATGACACATCATCGAAGGTGTATAAATTGAGTGTGGTTTAGATTCAGATTCTCTGGTTATGTTCAGCCCTTGTGTGTGTTCCGTGTGGCAGCGGGAGAGTGGAAACCACATGCCGGTTTTTAAATTATATATGTAAGGTTTTTTAGGGTAGAGTGTAAGATGGTGGGGCAGGCAGCATTGCTCACCAATCATTTCTGGGGGATTTAAACCTCCAGACCGTGTCTTCAGTTTGTCGGCGAGGTTTCCGGCCGCGGTGGGGCGGGAACAGACGGGTGTGCATTTTTACAAAAAGCTAAACAGGTTGATTTCATTGGCGGATCCTTCAAGGGTCCCATTGGTGGCACAAAAACGAGAGGAAATCGCCGACTGCGCATGGACCGTGAGAGCGCAGACTTGTCCATCGATCCACAGTTGCAATCAAGAGTGCGGAGCATTCCTTCGGACCATCGAAAAGGACGCAGTACACGGTCTCCTGGTTTTTGATAGCTAAAAGACATCTGGTAAAGTGCGCCAAACTGGCCCAACGGAAGCTGGCTGTGAGAAGACCGTATTATTAGGATACTAGCAGGCCATATGAGGTGAGAGAGTAATGCACGGATCGACTGACTGCCATCCTACGATTTTAAGGGTGGTGGGCGTGATAGGCGAGGGGGGAGATTTATAGTGACGCATGTACGGAGAAAGCTGGCAGATGCGTGGGGATAGATAATGCGGACAAATGGCAAGGAGTAACGCAAACTTGTATCAATTGACACGGGACAGGTCAAGCCAGTACAGTTTTCGGAAAGACATCAGGAGCAGTCGCCCTATTGTAGTCCGTTGGTTACATGGCGGTCGCACTTCCATCACGGACAATTTTCGGGATCCGGAGCATCTTCTAAGGGATTTCAAGAACAAACCCACCTACGTGGGTAACTCCGAGGCCTATGTAAATAAAAATGAGGGGGATTAGTGCATACAATAAAATTAGGAACGAGGACAAGTGTGGAGTTTTGTGATCTCGGGGAAGGATGTATACTGATGCAGGCCATCGCAGACCCATGAGACCGGGGGCTTAGGGACAGGGATCCCCCAAGCGATTGGAGAGTGGCGGTGTTAAGTACCACCCACAAAGTGGAGATAAAATCATCAAGTCTTATTACAGGCCACTAGGCCTTAAATCTGACGCATATGACAGAAACTAATCGTCTGTCATAAACTCAGCATGGGTTTGTTAGAAAACGCCCTTACCTGTTCAACCGGGAGCGTTTCGAGGCTAGTTGACTGGTCAGTGTTTAAGGATCGACGCGTGCAATGCAGGCTCAAAACTTCCTGAATCGGAAGCATTTGGCTACTGTCATTGAAGATTGCTGCACTCAAAATACCGCAATGCACCAATGACTTCTTAACGGGAGGAAAATTCGGAACTAGTGCACGTGTTCAGTAGCGTCCATGGGGTTTTATCCTTGGTTAGATTCTTTTTCTCACCATCACAAACGACCTGGTGGAGCAGTTAAACTGTCTACGGAATATCTTTGCGGTAGACGTGTAGACTGCGGGAAACCCGCCAGAAGAAGTAATCCTGGATAGCCTTACACGCATGTACGAGTGGACTTGAATGTGGAATTTCTATCGGAATCTACAAAAATGCTATCTTCCGGTTGGCAAACCAGAAGGCACAGGAAGAGAAATTAGTTGACCTGGGGATGGGTGTGAGATGCCACATATGCGCCGGGTTAGAGTTTTGGGCACCAAATTACTTGTGAACTCAGACAAATTGCAGTTTGAATCTTCTTTTGCCACTGCTTCGCATCAGCCCAGAAGCCATGGTTGAAAAGGGGTATAGTCTCTCTGGGAGAGGCCCGGCCCAAACACAACTGAGTCCCTTTCCTGAGCGAGTCGTGAATTTCTGGAAAAAGTTGACGTTTGCAGCGGTAATAGCCACGATATTTAGCAAATGCTACCTGAAACTTGATGCCTGTTGGCCCGGGGTCACCTTGGGGCCTGCGTGAGGAACTGCCGGATTCACGGATTCACGGATTCACAGATTGATACACAAGATCGAGGCTTTTGCCCAAGTTTCCCGGGTCGGTTGTGCTCTTGTCGTTCTGCGGTTGTCGTTAACCTGAAAGGCGCAAGCGAACAAAGGGTGTAGCACTGCTCTTTAAGTTCCCATCGCAGGGCAGTAAATTTGCCAGCACGAGGACTCGCATAGAAAAGTGTCTGATAGTGCTTTTAAATGGGTTCTAGAAGGAGCGTGGACAACTGTCTGAGGAAGGTTATTCCACGCAGCTACTAGACGAAATGAGAAAAAATTTCGCTTAGTAAAAGTGTGCGCTCTGAGCTTGAAAATCTTATTACCATGTCCCCTCCGTGTGTTTGCTTGCTCAACGGTGAAAAACCTGTCGGCCAAACCTTGTTCAAACAGGGCATAAGCAAGAATTAGGTCTCCTCGGAGGCGGCGATACTCGAGGGGAAAGAGGTCAAGCGCCGTGAGACGCATTTTGTAGTCCACGGATTTAAGGCCGGCAACCATTTCCGTAGCAGCTCGCTGGACACGCTCAGTGAGGGTTACGTCCTTCGTGCGCCCTGAGTAGACAACTTTGTTGGCGTATTCAATAAGTGGTCTGACGTGGGCCCCATAGAGTATTTGGAAGTCCATGAGAATAATACGGGTGGAGGTGCGCCGAATCATCCGTAGAACGGCGGATGCCTTGGGTGGACCTCGTCAGGCCCCAACGTGCATAACGGGTTGATCTTGTGCAAAAGTTGACGAACGTCCTCCACCGTGAAGACCAAATCGGTTAGAGGCCGTTCGTAGTTACACCTTGACAAGGTTGGATGTGACGAGAACGATGGGGCTGAATATATGCCTACATAGTGTTCTCTGTAGACCTCGGGTACCACCATTGGGCTGCCCTTGGGTTGCCCGTTCCTGTCCGTCAAGGAGAACGTGGATGGCTTGTTTCTGCGGCAATGTCTCGTGTATTTAGCCCGCACATTTCTGTTTTTCCGGGCGAGGCCCAGAATGGTGGCTTGTTTTCGTATGTTCCATTGGCGGATTTCCGATTTACAGCGGTTCCGTATTTTATGAAATGCCAGGTCATCTTCTGTGTCCCATGTAGTCAACGTTTTGGAAAATAGTTGAGACCTCTTTTCCAGAAGGCGCCGAATCCTTTTCTGTAGCTTGCGGCTCATCCGGCTGCGTGCTGGTTTTGTTGGGACAAACATCGCGTCAGCCTTGTGAACTTTCTGGACAATGGTCCTGTATAAGTCTTCTACTGAGGCTGGTCCCATTTTAACGCGTTCGAGAAAGATGCGTATTTCTGAAAAGTCTGCACGGCAGCAGTTTTGAATCCACGTTTATAGTTCGGGATTCCTGGCCCAGTAGCAGATGAAATCAAAGGTCAGCACACAGTGGTCACTATGTCCCAGTGGAGCGTTAATTGTCACCTGATCGACGAAGTGTCTTTCGTTGGTGATGACCAAATCCAAGAGCGATGGTTGTTGGCCTGCGCGGTATCTGGTGGGTGCAGCGACATGTTGAGTCCAAGCGCTCTGTTGAACGACTTTGGTCAACGCCGCTGAAAAAGGTCCACTTGATCCGACGCGCTGTAGCTCCATCCAGGAGGCCTTTGGAGCGTTGAAGTCACCTACCAGCAGGAGATGAGTGAAGTGGTAGCTGGAGGAGAGTTGCTCAAGGGTTTGTATGAGGAGTTGGTCATCTTCCGGAGGACTCGAGGGGCAACGGTAGACCACACCGACAAGGAGAGAATCAGACCCGCGCAGCGGGATTTGAATCCACAGTGCATCACAAAAAGGTGCAGGAGTGGTATCAGAGAGGACAATCGGGATGGGCAGGGCCGCATGTAGGTACAAAGCAACCCCACCAGCCCTCCCTCGTTTTGAGTCAGCTCGAAAAATGGAGTAGCCGTCTATCGAGATCTCCGCGTCAGAGACATCTGGTGTGAGCCAGGTCTCAGTGAGTGCGATTATGGACGGCTGTTCAAGGTAAACTGACTGTTTAATATCGCAAAGTTTGTTGAAAAGGCTGAGGCAGTTAGTGGACAAGCATTTCAACACTGTCTCTGCTGCCTCCGAAGGTGAGGAGCCGAGAGGTGTGTAACCAGAGAGGATAGCAGACTTAATAGTTGTACGTCGGGTTTGAGTCCAAGGCTTCGAAGGGGCCTCTGCGGCATACTGGTTTGCTTCCCGTCTTGGCGGTTTCGAGGGCTGCTTTTCATGTGCAGGGTTTGTTTCGCCCCGTGGGAGCCCGATTTGCGCGGGCCTGTTATCTTTGGGGGACGGAGTTTTTTCCCCCGTGGGCGAAAATTTCGGCAGCTGCTAATTGTAACTCTTTCAATACCGCCTTTTGGACGACCAGGTTTGCTGTCGTTTAAGGACCTGGGGCAAACTTGCGTCTGTTTGGTTTCTTGGGCATTGGTGCGCGGTTTGATCGGAAAGGTGTCTCTGTGGGGCACTGAACGCTGGGTTGCAACACCGAGAGGTAGTTCTTTTGGTGGCGCTCCCATGAGGCTCGTTTTCGCAGAGAACTGCACCTTGAAGCCAGCCAGTAGCTTCCTGATTTGGCGAATCTTATGCGGCTTGCTTGGCTGCAGTCGCCTTTCTTTCGCGTTTGTGCGAACCCCCGAGTTGCCCGCGATCAGCGTCGCCAACTGGGTGTACGAGGGACTATCCGGCTCGTTGTGGTCAGGCTTATGGCTTTGGCTGTCGGGGTTCTGGGCGACGACTGAGTCCACAGTCGAAGAGATCACTTTCGACGGAGTGGAGCTGGAGATTGGCAGCTTCACATTCTCAGTGGCTCTAGGGTTTTTGCAGCATTCCCCGATGTCAAGGTCAACGCGTGTGGTTGATCTGTCGGTAGGCTTCGCCGCTTGTCTCCGCACGTCTGACCCAGTCCAGCTCAGAAGTTGTGGCTTGGGTGTGGGGATCACTGCTGATCCTTCATTGTCTGGTACGGAAAGAAGCGCTGATAGCTCTACGTACTTTGGGCACTGCGTCCTCGTGAGGCTTGCCTCCTCCAGAGCATCGCTGCCTTGGATAGTCAAGGGGTCTGCGGTGGTTGAGTAGAAGCTGCAATCCGGAGTCGCGGCCGGTTGTGTCGGCGTGCTTTCCGGAGCACAAGGGGCCATAACTACAATCGGTTTCGCCACAAGTTTAGGGTCGGCCGAACTGGCGCCAATCGGAAACCTTTTTCGCACCTCTCCCCTGGAACTGCTGTGGCCCAGCTTTTGAGCCTCTAGAGGGCGATCCTCTGATATACGCCTAATTGTTGGGTAGGTCTTTTGAATGCTGGTAGCCCGCTCCAAGATTTTCTGTACGGCAGATGGGGAGGAAAGGGTGACCAGAAGCCCAAGTGTTCGTTTGCTTCCCTTCTGACGTAGCCAATCTGCGTGAAGCAATTCGTGGTCGGGCTTCGTGATGACACTACCAAGGAACGACTTTGTCTGCTTCATTGGCGTGATATTTCTGGAGAACGACCCCCAGATGATCAGCCTGCTCTCCCTTACGCGTCTGTCCACTAGAGACGCCGTGGCGGTCTTTATTGCCGCATCAGAGAGCTGGATGACTTTCTTCGCAGCCAGCGGACCCGGGATGGATAGCGCAAGGTACTCGTTCAGCGAAGAAAGTTCTTTATCAACTTTCGTCCATGTCGCTGCAGTCTTTGCGTTTGCATCCTCCAGAGCTTTGGAAAGAAGCTCCAGTTTCGCTTCGAGTGTCCCGATTAAAGCGGAACAGTCACACTGGCCTATTCGATTTTGCGGTGCAGTTTTGGTTCCGTTTTTGGTGGCCGTCTTCTTAGTTGTGGAAAGCATTGCCCCCTTAAGGTAAAGGCAACTGGCGCAGACAAACGGGTCAGGAGAGTTGGCCAGGTGGCTTACCTGGTCGTCCTGTAAACCCGTGCATTTAAAGTGCCACCAAGCCTTGCAGGAGTGGCATTGCATACCACGTCTTACATTCGACGGGCACCCATTTCGTCCACATCTGTTGTGGTCCATCGATGGCTGCGGAGAGCAGCTTGTATTAATTTGGGTCAACATTGAGAATGAGTGCAAAATAGGAACTGAGTGCGAAATGACAGACGTTATCACGTAACTGTTGTCAGGGTGAAAAAATTCAACAAACGACACTTGTGAACTCTATAGCAGATTGAACAGTGAAAGAATTCTTTCACAAATTGGCACGAGGAAAAAACGAAACCGATTTCGAACATACCGCGCTATGATTACGATGGGGGGATTTTCATTAGGCCAGATACACCCACTCCCATATATCTTTACCGCCACTCTATCACTCCACAGTAAATGCTGTTTGAATTTGCAGGGCTGATCTTCCAGCGGGTCGAGTTGGCGATTGCCTTGAAAAACTCTATGGGTTATGTGCCATCGGGAACGAAAAGTTAGGTAGAAACTGAATTGGAAGTCCACTTAGCCATGGAAGCACTGAGAGGAACCCGCATTCTGTCTCGCCCTGATTAGTCCTGATCTGTCCCGTCCTGTCCTGTTCTGTTCTGTCCGCTCCTGTCCATGAACGAAGTAACCTGGCTCAATATTCTTACCGCGCAATGCTACAAATGACTTTCCGCATATGCCTTTTAGTTGAAGCATGGCCGATCTGCTAACTGATAGCTAATGATAATTTCGAACTGGGTCTCTTCGGCAATTGCCCAGTACCCTTCTATCAAGTGTTAAAATGATAGGACCCCGGACCGTGAAACTGACCGAGAAACGGCCTTGAAGATATACCTGTCCCATGGCGCTCCGGAGCTCGGTGCGCATAGTTTCTCCGTGGTGGTATCCAACCGGTTGCTGTTCTCGCTATGCTACCCGTCAAGGATACTCTTGCGCTCCGATAATTTATTCACACCCTAGAAACCTCAAAACCGTCTGCTCCTCCTATCCGCGAACGTTCACATCGTCCTGTTTCGTTCGCACACTTAGTGGAGTTTACAGAGGAGAACCTACTCATCAGAATAGCATTTTGTTTACCCCTATAGCAAGATTATCTGGTTAGTTTCTTGCGGTTTCATAGTTACTTTCTGTAGACTATCCACCTCATAACTTGGTCAAATTGCCTAGTCTATCACCTACTATGGAGACTGGCACTGTTGTTAGCTGGGCGAAGAACGAGGGTGATGAGGTACCAAGTTGCAGCGCAGATTATTTTGCTTCAGGTAAATGAGGGTGATCTGTTGGCTGAAATAGAAACCGATAAAGCCACCATGTCTTTCGACGCAAACGACTCTGGTATTCTGGCTAAAATACTTGTTTCATCAGGGACCAGGGACATACCTGTGGGAACGGTAGGCTCCATTGTGGTGATTCTGTT
Source organism: Opisthorchis felineus (assembly GCA_004794785.1). NCBI lineage: Eukaryota > Metazoa > Platyhelminthes > Trematoda > Opisthorchiida > Opisthorchiidae > Opisthorchis > Opisthorchis felineus. The sequence goes on along the minus strand of SJOL01006408.1, from coordinate 389,107 downwards.
ACTCTTTCAGCCCCTGTGCATTATCGTTCAAGACCCAGGTTCAGTTGCGGCTTTTAAAGAATATGTAGCTTCTGCAGCTCCACCAGTGAGTGTTTCGTATCCTTATCTACATACCCACTGACCAACATCAAGCTTGTCAGCAATATTGAACGCCGGTGTTTCAATACCTTACTGTTCCACTGGGGAACCATGGGGCAGCGGGTGTAGGGTCTTGTGTATCCATTCGATTCTCGGATACAGTGACAGGACTCCTGAGATATTTGTTACAGATTCAGCGAGGCGCTTACTCCAGTCACTGTGTGAGTATGAAACGTGTTTGAAACGTGCCTCGGTCTCAATTACTGCCACCGACTTCGGGTTGTTATACTAGTTGCTGACGTCAGACGGTGGACAGGGTCGCGGATCGGACTGTTCACTTCCTTTTTTTCTACGGCTGTGCCCGAAAAAGTTCTTTTGGAGCATGTAATACGCCAGGGACCACTTGTTGAACTTCACGATTGTTATCAGGGTTCGTCTACAATTTACGACGAAGAATGTCTCCCAACCAATATGAACTCACGTCGAGAAGCCATAACCATGGGATCAGAACCACCAACGGAGGAAGTAGTAGGGAATGCATTACCATACCAATGAATAAACACTCCCATCCAGGAAACTGTTCTGGATGTACGGAATTTTTCAAAAACACGAAAACGAAGGTGGAAACCTGGTTCTCAAAGTGGTATCCCAAGACTAGGGATTAAAATTTATATCCGGATTTATTAGTCGGTTGCTACGTTAAGCGACTGACGACACACAGCTCTACCACACAATTCTCTTCTGGTTTCCAGATAAAGAAGTCCAAACCTCGAGCTATGATATCCTTTTGGCACATAGTAGCTCTGTAGTCCTAACGATCTATAATACTGTCAGATTCTCCAAGCCTGTACAGGCGCAGTCGAAATGCTTTGGTCGGGTGTGAACCATGATACCCCAGACAGCGGCTTGAGCCTAACTAGATAGTACATCTCAGTTAGATAACTCTCCTAGCATAAGCGCACGACAACACTCGTTGGAACACGCCATAGTCAGAGAACGGTTTGGATGTACAGTCTTAAAAACAAAAATATGAATAACAAACAAATCGCTGCAAGGAGCAATCCTTCCATGTAAAAACGGTTACCTTCATGTAAGACTTCCGAAGTTGGCTTTAACCTGAGGTGTCGTGGTCTTCAGTGAGATGGTAATGACCAGCGCAGCTGAGTTACTGGTGATGGCCTTCGTACTTCGCTGCAAAGTCACTGCTTGACCTTTACTAGCTCGTTTCCACTCTTCGCGTGGTTGTGCAAGAAAGACTCAAACGAAGTTGGAGTATGACCAGCTCATTTATCGTGGGCGGGTTTACATCCTCCAAAAGCTGACAGCATTACTGACCCGACGAGACTCGGGCGGTTCTCCGAAAGCACTGATGGATGAATACTGATTCCAACGTCTTGAGATCACAGCGGCCAGGTTTATGATCCGTAAAACAATACGTGCACCGGACCTCCGTAAACTACAAGTCAGACAGAGGAACTGCTGTCACGCGTGCGCCACAGGCGGCGCGAGTTGACTGAATCTGCTCTAAGCTTCCGGGTCCGGATTGACATATCGTCCTTAGCTGGACAACCAGGACTGATACAGTTACCCAGTTCGACTAATTTGCCCACTAACTCAGTAGGCTTGTTCGCAACCACGCCGTTCGGGTTTGATCTTACCCAGTCTTGCGGCAGCATTCTGTGCTTTGAAGGTATGAAGTGCATACCAACAGGATGGCCTAGAATCCAAGAAGAGCAGTGTCGTCCATGTAATCTGTGAGCACCATCAGAGACGGCAACGTTGATATTGACACTTATGTATCACTGCGGTACAACTACAAGGTTTATCTAATTATATTTGAAGCCTTTGTAGGAAGAGAGAAGAGTGGGTGAGGGGGCGACTTAGTGCTGACCTACCGCAAACATTCTGGGGTGCCTACACCTCCAAGCGCTCAATTAGACAATCTTGAAACTGACAGCACGAACGCCACTGACGTCGATCAGCTGCCATTTCTTGCAATGTCTCCAGCCATGCGCAGGAGGGGTTACGGGGACCCATCCTGGAAGGCGTACTGCACCAACAACATCCAAACTCTTTGTAATTTCTGTCACACTTCTGCCAAATCACACGTTGTCCACCCCGCGGTTTTCGCCATTCTGAATTAGGCACGAAGAACAACACTCGTCTCGGTAGACGCTGTTTCGGCATGCCTAGCACATGATCGAGCTACCGCAGTTGACGGAACTGGATGTTTTCCATGACTGAAGTACCTGCTGCATAATCGAACGCCCGTTTTCTGCTTAGGCAATTGCGAATTCGTTGACGCCATCCGACAGCGGCAACGCTTCTGAGGCATCGGTGGTCAAAAACCTGAAGAGGCCCCACATCATCCGTTCGCAGATGCTACGTTTCGCAACAACACAACAATACAGACCTTAGTGTATCCTAGTACACGCGACTCTTGAGACTGAGTGATACGTCTTTTTGATGTCACAATTAACGCATATTAGTGAACGTGTTTCGGACCTGTGAGATTCGTGCACTGACCTCATCAGCCACACTTCCGTCAGAGCTAACACAACTACCGAGGTAGGTAAGGTTCTCCACAACCTCCAGTTATTTCTTGAATTTTAAGGGGCATGTTCAGATATTCGTCATTCTGAAGCATGACTTTGCACTTTGAAGGCCGTCACGAAGAGACTGGACCTTACCGTGGTGTGACGGTTTGCGCACCTCAG
>SJOL01006408.1:278144-377777 GCA_004794785.1 Opisthorchis felineus | reverse complement strand
ACACGTCGATGCAGACGGAGTCCAGCGTACGAAGTGGGACCACTTGTCGTCCTACTTGCTTCAGTATGCGAACATTAAGGCATTGAAGTAGACCGGGATTCGGGGTTCCAAAACATATTTCGAAGTGTTTAGGGTTGTTAGTGAAGTCGGACGCACGGAAGCTGCAACTGAGTGTGATGCATGGCTAACAAAGCGGTCAGTCCTAGTGCTGGGACCCGCGGAGAGAGTTCAAATTGGCGTCGGATAAAGTTGGAGAGGGAACACGTGAAAGTGTAAGAAGGGAGGCATCAGCAGTAGTGTCGCCTGTCCGCCTTGCTGTATGCAACAAATAGGGCGGCCCGACTGGTGACAGCACGCGATGGCCGATGTGGCCATTGTTGGTTGTGTCATGGTTGTACGTGAGCTGGGCTACTGCCAGGGAGGACGATTAGGGTCCTCGACGAAAGCGTTTGACTCAAAAGCCTGACCGCAAGGTAGCAGTGTTTGGCGGGAAATTTAAGCCTATTGCCATTCTGAGAACAAGCCCTCACACATTTCAATCATGACAATCAGAATGAGAACGGAAAAGATTCAGGGCCCAGAAGCTAGGCGTTATTCATCCAAAACTTTGACACTGCGAGCTGAAACGAGAAAAAGTGATTTAGCAATAAACGATGAACCGTTTTGAAAAACAGAGCAAATATACAACATTCACTCCCCGCAGAGATAAATGCTCACAGTTGTTCGTCTTATAATTGAATAATGTCAAACCTCTGTGTTGCGCAAGAAGTACGATCGTGTCTGCTGTTGTACAACCAACAGGTGTTCAGAAGGATGTAACGTTTCAGTTTCCGAAGATAGTTCCGACTCAATAAATGAATCAGTATTTGGCTGCGGCTGCTGCTGTTCGGTTGCTGGAGCGCGTTCAAAATCTGCGGAAGGCGCCAGCTGACATAGAGAGACCGTTTCTTCCATGCCGTTAGGGTGTCAGGCATATGCGTACTCAGGGTTACACTCCAGGGGCTCAAACTCTTCGACTACGGGGTCTTACTTCTAAGGTAATGTATTTCTTCGCATCAGAACTGGTTCTGGCGAAAGCAACCACTACGGCAATGAGGTACAGACTGCAGATTTTCGCTTATGATGGAACATCTGCTCGTGTGTAGTGGCATTGGTGGTGTACAACAAAGAACAAATCGAATGGAGCGCGTCTTGTAAGACGGTTCCTGAATGACTGATTTGAAGACCTTTTGATCGTAATAAAAGCCTAATAGCTTTCCACAAAGTTCCATTTAATCGTTCCACCTGACCGTTGCCGCTTGGGTTGTGTGGAGTAGTCCGACTGTTGGCAACACCTTTTTCATGAAGAAGTCGCCTAATCTCATCCGAAGTGATTGATGAACCGCTATCTGTATGCACGAAATTAGAGAGGCCAAATGTAGCAAAGAGTTGTACAAGACATGATATCATCGTAGAGAAACTTATATCTGAGCACGGATAGGCGAACGGGAAACGGGAATACTCGTCTATGACCGTCAGTAGATATTTATTTTGAGTCGTCGAAGGCAGTTGTCCTTTGTAGTCACTGCTTAAACGTTCAAACCTTTGTGTGGCTTCAGTGTGTGTACCACCAGATGGCTGGAAGAAACTTTGCTTTAACTCCGCACACACATGACATTGCCTACTGACAATTCGGATGTCTCCTAGGGAGCATGGGAGGTTCTTGGCACGAACGAAATGCATCATGTGCGTTGCTCCAGGATGGCACAGAGTTGCGCGTAAGCGCTTTGGATCCAGCTGAGATGAAGTGTTCGCACAGACACTCCGAGAGAGCGTGTCGGCGGCTTTGTCTTCGTTTTTATTTTTTCCCCCTTTTCTGTGTTGAATACATACACGCAACAGACCGCTGATCGATTACAACCTTGAAATGGGTCCCAAATAGGTGATGTTTCCATTTGCGCACTGCTTCGACAATTACGCATCCTTCTTTTTCACTAACAGAGTGATGTTTCTCGCTGGCAGACAGTGTACGTAAGAAGAATGCGACTGGTCTGTCATCTTGGTTTAGTGTAGCCGAAATTCCGACATCATGTGTATCAGTTTCGAGTATCAGAGGTATGTTCGGATCGACTGACCACAGCTGCATCCACCAGCTTTTTTTTTTGAAACTCAAAAGCTCTTACAAGAGACTCAGGGACTGGAAAGTTTGTGCTGTGATTGATTGGGTAGATTTTATCGGAGAAACGGTTTATCCAACGAAAATAGTACGCGAACACGCCAACTACACGTTACCGAGACTTCATGTCCTTCGAAACGGGCAGCTCTTGCAAGATTCTGGAACGTTCAGGGTCTGGTTTAATGGTGCCTTCCATAATTTCATAGATAATTAGACTGAGTTAAGAGTGCTAAGGCGAGAGGACGCTGGAGGTTTCGATTGCGTTCTTGATCCTTTCCACAAATTGTGACATTATCCATATAGGCATATGTCCTGGTAAGTTCTTCAGCGCGTATTATGTCATCCATAACCCTTTGAAAGCACGCTACTCCATTCGTTACTCCGAACCGTATCCGGTGAAATGGATTAAGATTGTTGCAAGCCTCAAAAGCTGTGTAGATTCCGTCACTTTCCTTAATGGGCATTTGATGCTACGCACTTTCAAGTCCAAGCTTGCTGAAAATACTTTGTTGGGTTATTTTACTACTCATATCCTGAATTTTGGGGAGCGGATATGCGTCCAGTTGCGTAAATCGGTTTATAGTTTGATTGTAGTCGCTCACTTGCACTCTCCATGGAGACGGAGGGGTCGGTGATTTGGTGCTCGAGTAAACGCTTTACTTCAGAAGCAATGAAAACCTCGTCGTCTGCATAATGTCGTCTTGACTTTGTGGCATTGGGCTTACACTTTGGACCAAGGTGCGCAAACAATGTGCGAGGTTCTATTTTTAGCAGCTATTAGACGAAAAGCGTGAAAAAAGTTTTATCACCGTTTAGGGAGATTTCTAGAGATTTGTAAATTCTAAGAAAATCATGCCCAAGTAGAATATCCTCACAGAGATCACGTAAAGCCGGAAACTTGAAAGAGGGGTACATATTTTATGTTGTTAAAAGACAGTATCCAAGAGTAAAGCTTTTGTGTTGAATGGATGTTAAAGTTATCTCTGATGACAGTAGTACAGGCCACTGACTACATTTTCCGAAATGAGCCTTTGTGAACTACCAGTATCAACAAGAGCTCGAAGTTGAACGCCATTGGCTTTCACAACGGTTACTGCTTCTTTGAGACACTCGGGGGCCGCAACACTGATGCAAGATAAGGCTTTCCTCAGACCAGTAGTAGATCTGCATACTTTTTGAAAATGCCCTTTCCACAATTTTTTCAGGTCGCGTTTTTATCGGAGCATTTATAATGCGGGTAATCCACGGAAGATACATGAAAACCCCATACTAGCAACAGTCATCTGTTCGTGCGATGATGCTTGGGAACGTGGAGAGCATGGTGGTTCATTCGGTACGGCACCATAGGGGATTTGATGTAAGGTCATAATTCTAGACATGAAGTCACTGAACACGCCACTTACAATCTGAGTGACACTCGAAGTTGTGGAGCTGGACGTTGTATGAGTTTCTTATTGTAGTGTGACAGATGATGTTAAAGCACGAATCCCTAAGGCTCGGGTCGCGTCTGCTAATTCGAGGCACCTGTGGCGTCAAAGCAGTATATCCGTGAATTTCAGGAAACCTGCAGCACTGGTTTCGTCGTACGGGTGAGGCGTGGCTTCTGCGAACAATGGGACGGAGATGTCTACACGCAATCGACGACCGTTGTCTCAGAATCATACCTCATATAGGCTGGTGTTGGCAAATCCGCAACCAGGGGATTGGAAAATGAGTATTCGGTTGTGCAACATGGACTTCAATCGGTGAGGGTGTCCACCACCAAAAGCTGCAGTGATCAGGCCATGTATTGCGCACTCCGAATTATCGTTTGCTGAAGAGCACTGTTTTCCGTGCCAAATTCAGGATGGTGCCAGCAAAGGTGGTCAACCCTTGACCTGGCACAGGGAAGTGAAATTGATTACGTAACGTCTGGGTACTGTGGGTGCGACTGGGCTTCCAGGATGAAGTCCGCGTGATCCCCGTGCATCGTTGGAGGCGCTGCAAAGTATGGCAGCTAATCCATCACTGGCAACAGCACCAAATGAGAACGCTGGTGCTTCACTGTGGCGCCACCATGCCATTTTATTCCCATGAAACCTTATAATCGAAAAAAGGAAGAAGTGGGATAGCGAGGGTGACCTAGGGATAGTCTACCACGGACGTCCGAGGCGCCTACATCAACACTCAGTCAGTTAGAGCAACGGCAGGCGTTTAGACGCCCTATGACCTTGGTATCTCTTAACTTCAAAAGTGCATTCGATTCCATCGACTAGTTAGTTTCTTTCAAAACCCTTGGGCAATATGGTATGTCCAAGAAGTTCGTGAATATCATGTGCCGTTTGTATTCATTTACTTGTGGACGCGTGAGTGTATGGGGAGCTCCCCAATAGCCTTCCCATAAGCAGTGATGTCAACAAGGTTGCTCACTCTCCATTTTTTGTTTGATTTCGCTATTGGTGGGATAATCAGTCGAACACTGGAAGGCTTCTGAAACCCTCGTGTTCAGATATCTTGAAGCGAAAACCTTGTCAACCTGGGATATGCAGAAAGCATTGTTCTCACTAATGAAAAAAAGCATGAAGCGAAAGCATTACTTGAAAAGCTGACCAAGGTCATCCGGTCCTTGTGCATGTGCTTCATGCCCACGAAGTCGCGCTGCAAGACATACAGTCTTTGAATATGCCTTTAAGACTTCAAGGAGTGACACCTGAGGTTGTGGAACACTATACCTGTCTCGGAAGTTTCATTAGCTCTAATGGTAGTGTGACATTCGGACTGAACGCCCAAATCTCGAAGGCTAGAATTGCGGTTGCCCATGTGCACCATTTGTGGCGTCAAAGAGGCATCCTACTGGGTCTCAAGGGACGCGTGTATCAGACTACAGTGCGGACTGTATTGTTGTATGGTTGCCACTTCAGGCGGAGGATCTGAGACGTCTACAAACCTTTGACCATCTTCAGCTGAAATCGATTGGAACCCGCGAATCCGGAATAATGTAACTGCGAGACGGGTCCTTAGTGAAGCATACGGCACTTCTCGCAAGGAATGCATCTAGCACTGCGAGCTAAGGTGGCTCGGTCATGTGTTACGCATGCCTGGGTACCGCCTGCCGAGACGGGTGCTGTTTTCCGCGCCTTATTTGGAGTGGCAGCTAACCGATATCAGTGGCATTCATGCTGTCAGTTTCTGCCCACACTGTCTGACTGAGTGTTGGGGGTGTAGTAGCCTCGGTTGTTTGTTGTTACTTTTTGTCTGTGTATTTGTGTTAGGTTGCCCCCGATTAAGGGCGAGATGGTTCAGTGGTTAACGCGCAAACGTTGGTCGTTTTTCTTGATCTAAAAGCTGCTCTTGACTCTGTTGATCGTCAGAAACTTAAGCGGTGTCTGGCGATCCCTTGTGAGGTCACTGTATGCAAACTCCTGTGGACGGGTACAATCATACGCCAAGCCTTCACCTGAGTTCATCAGGCCCCTTGGTGTAAGACAAGGCTGCTCTCTCCCTCGCCTTTCCTCTTCAACTTTGTTATTGTTGTGCTGATTGAAATTTCTCTGTTTGCCTCTGAAACCTGGGGGTCGAAACGCTCGCGGGATGTTCGCTTACATACATTGGGTATGCACACGATATTGCTCTCCTTTGTTCAGATCCCTTAGAAATGCAAGCCAGTTCTAATAAGCTAAATAGTTCAACCGCACGGTCTGGCATGCGCTTCACACTTACAAAGTGTAAAGTGCTGCAACAAGACTGGGTGGGATCAAACCCAAACCTCATGCTTGCATACGAGCCAATCAACGTGGTAAATAAATTTATCTACCTGGGAAGTTGTATAAGTTTCGGTGGATTGGCTGGAGATGAGATTACTTCTCGAATCGGGAAGGCCCGGACAGCTTTTGCCAACCTCCGACACCTATGGTGCCGAGGTGACGTCAGTTTGTCAGAGAAAGAGTGTGCACTGCGATAGTGCGATCCGTACTGTTTTATGGGTCAGAAAAGTTGTCTTTATGCGGGCTCGAGATAGCTCAATGGTTAAGGAGCTAGCTTACGGACCGGAAGGTCCGTGGTTCTAACCCAACCTCAGCATCTCGACTGCTCCTGCCTAGGCCTGGCCAACCTAGTAGTATCCAAGCCCTCGTGCATCCCTTTATGTTGGCACGGCAGCTAGGCACCGAAGGGGTGCTACAGCTGAACGACTTATTATTTTTTTCTCTACGCACAGAGCACGTACGAAAGCTCTCAGTGTCGGTGCCTCCGAAACATTGGTCGGGTCTGGTGGGAACTTCGGATTAGCAATGCTGAGGTACGACAGATGGTTTTAGGAAGAAGGAACTCTCCTGCGATAGGTGAATTACTCACGCTTCATGGGTTATGCCGGTGAGGACATGTATTCCGCATGCCAGAGGACCGTCTGCATCGCCTGTCTCCTCTTTTCGCCTAGCCCTTTGCTGACTATAAGCTCTTTAGAGGTGGACACTGTATAACCTGGAAACGAAGTATGAGATTACTAACCAGTAAACTGAGTCGGGTTGAAAGCTGCCTCCTTCCCGGATGGTTAGTAACACTGGAAGAAGTGGCCCAATCCCGCAGTCAGTGGTGCTCCTGCACAAAAGCTATCGCCTTCAACGCGTAGCCATCCAGTTCCCTAACTAACTGAACATCGTCCCCTAGTGCTCGGCTGTTTCTCCCAAGCTCTCCCACTTTCCGGTAATCGAAACTGTAGCAGCTGGAACCAATGTTCCCATGATACCTGGTTTATAGCAGATAAATGGAATTGGATTGATTTTTTTTATGACAATTAAGCACCAGCATTTACCATTGTTGTGTTGCCGCCCGTAGTTTTAAGGATGTTGGGGAAGCCACGACCTTTTGAGCTGCAGAATGGTCCGTTAGAGCATCTAGTTCCTTCTGGATGCTGCATCCTTGATTTTGCTGACATTAGTAATATTGGTTGTATCCTCATTTGTTCGTCCCACTTCGACTGGCTTTTGGTAAATTTTCACCGGATTGTGAGGCGATCGTTGAATCGAGAGAACCCGTAGGAACCCAGCAGGACCCAGGTTTCGACCATTGCCTCTGCATTCATTATCTATTTAGGTGTTTGTAGCACAATCAGACCCAGAAAATCGGCCAGGGAAGAAAAAACCGAAACTGCTGTCGTTAAATGCTGCTACAGTTCGTAAATGGCAACGCGTCCACCCCTATCCGACGTCCGCGTATGACTACCATACGATTTCGAATTCACACGCTGCTCGATTTGAGAATTATAAAGCATTCAGGAGCGGCGAATTGTCACACAAAAAATCAGAAATCCGCACTTATCGGAAAATCGTTTCCCTGACCTCCAAGATGCAGAGTAGGAGCAGAGTAGTTAATTGTTTGCTTCCAGTCAGTCCAGTGTTGATCTTCAGTACTCACGGGTAGCACGCGTACTCGTTTGCAAAATTTACCATAAATCGGTGCTAAGTACATGAAGCAAACTTTTCATAAACACTAATGAGGTTTTCACATGCGTGCAGTTTATAAATTTGAACGTGGTCACGAACGATCCTCTGTGTGAAACAGCCTGAATAATGTATCCTGCGTGAATCTAATCATCATCGGACCAGTCTATGCTGCGGGCCCGGTGGTGCTGCTTCTAGTTGAATACACACTCCTGGCAACTTACTTAGTGGTTATATATCCCTCTTTCATCTGTGCAGTAAATACTTCCTGGTTCTTGTGTCATAAAATCGGGTACTGAATTCTTGAATCTTCCACTGTTACAAATGGTTCTGAAGTATTCTTAGGAATCTCATGGTTCTCTGTCGAATGGTGCTTAGTTGTTGGTCTGTTCGCCGAGCTTGGCAGTTGGGTTGGTAACGTTTCATCACCAATCGAGGTGATATCGTCAGTGCGGGGTTGAGTGGGTGAATTTCTCCTCTTCTGCCTGTGCCTTATATAGCTTCTAAACAGTATCTGGTAGCTCTGAAAGCGGTCTTCGCGTAGTTTGATTGGTCCTCTGTGAATCTAGGTTGGTCTCAATCTCTTGTGTCTGGTTGGTTCGACATCGACAAAGCCAACGCTCTACTCAATGACACAACCACATACCGCCGTCTGCAGAACGACCAAACCGCAAAACTTACGAACAAGATAAATAAAACCCTGGAAAATGAAGGCTCACGACTCAGATGTTGCCCGATTCTACGGACTTCCAAAGGTTCACAAAGAAACGGTACCATTACGCCCAATTGTCTCACTACCAGGAACACCCACATACAACATTTCAAGAGAATTATGGAAGCGGCTGAAATATCTCACCAATGGGTCCCAATATTCAATCAGCAATGCAGGACAATTTCTGGAGAGACTTAAAAACGTGAAAATCGAAGAAGACGAAATAATGGTGTCCTTCGATTTAACCTCACTGTTCACATCGATTGATCTAAATGCAGCGAGGACAACGGTTGCTTAACTCCTGGACAACCGCGGAAACATCAACGGAACGCTCAGGAGAGAAGAAACATGTGAACTACTATATCTGTGCTTGACAACTTACTTTGAGTTCAATGGAGAATATTACGAACAAATCAAAGGAGCGCCAATGGGGTCACCAATCTCTGGATTCATCGCGGAAATTACAATGCAGAAACTGGAGCGGATCGTGCTACCAGATATGAAACCGAAAATATGGGTACGATATGTGGACGACACATTTGCTATTGCAAAGAAGAATGAATTGTCACGAGCGAATGAACTGCTGAACAACGTGTTTCCCGACATCCACTTCACAATGGAAACGGAGGAAATTAACAACTTGGCGTTCCTAGATGTGCTCGTCACAAGGAAAACAAACGGCCAACTGCAAACTGAAGTATACAGGAAAGAAACACATACAGACTAGATTCTGAACTACTACAGCAACCATCCGAACTGCCACAAACGGAGCTGTGTTCGAACCCTATTCAAGCGGATCGAGACACATTGCAACACAACAGAGGCGAAGAAAAAAGAAGAGCGAAGACTCTACGAGACATTCCGAAATAACGGCTACCCGAGGAATTTCATATGGAGGTGCTTACGAGACCAACACCAAGCTGATTTGTCAACACAACCAGAACAGAGAAAGATTACGCTGCCGTACATCAGAAACGTCGCGGAGATGACTGCACGACATTTGCGGCAACATGGAATTACAGTCGCCTTCAAGCCTACAAACACATTGAGAAGAACTCTCTCGAAACCAAAGGGGAGGTTGGATGCAGTGAAGAAGACGAACGTGGTCTACAAACTTAATTGTAACGACTGCGACAAACACTATGTTGGCCAAACTGGAAGAAAACTCGCTACCAGAATACACGAGCACAAGCTTGCCAGCAGAAGACATGACCCAATGTCACTTGTCTCAATCCACGAGGACAGAGAAGGACACAAGTTCAATTGGGACAATGTTCAAATACTTGCTCACGCAAGAACGAAACGGGAACGAGAGTTTGCCGAGGCGTGGTACTCCACAAAAAAGTCGATCAATAAACACATCGACATTGACCCAGTCTATCAGCCGTTACGAGCAAAAGAACTACACAGTCACGGGACTCTGAGCCACACAGGACAGAACTGTCGAATTGAATGCGCCCAACGAACCAACCAGACACAAGAGATTGAGACCAACCTAGATTCACAGAGGACCAATCAAACTACGCGAAGACCGCTTTCAGAGCTACCAGATACTGTTTAGAAGCTATATAAGGCGCAGGCAGAAGAGAAGGCATTCACCCACTCAACCCCGCACTGACGATATCACCTCGATTGGTGATGAAACGTTTGCAATCTAACTGCCAAGCTCGGCGAACAGACCAACAACCAAGCAGCGCACACGAGCTACCTATATTCCACAACATTGCCGAATGGTGCTTAACCACCTGACCACGGTTTAGTCGTATTAGAATGGCAAATCTAATAGTTGACATGTCCAGTTTCCTGACCAGACGTCTTTGTGCCTCCAGCTTGCTTTTTCGAATTGTGATAACGCCTGGTATCTTGTTAGAAGCCGCTCTCTATGTACCATTTGTTTCAGACACCGGCGGCGAAAGCAGCGCCGGAAACCCCTGCGCCCCCTGCTACACCGGCTCCGCCAACAGCACCTACCGTCCCCACGCTTGGAACCCCCAAGCCGGCAACCGGTGACCGTGTCTTTATCTCCCCTTTAGCTCGTCGACTAGCCGCTGAACAGGGTATTGACATCAATCAACTGAGTGGTTTGGGAACCGGCATACGTGGGATGGTACGCGCCGCGGATCTCGCCAACGCACGACCGTCCGCAGCCGCTGTTTCAGCTGCTACAGCCATGGCTGGTTCATTCGTGGACATTCCGACAAGTGGATTGCGGGCAGTAAGTAAAAGTTGGCATCTTAATTTTGTCCCACTCTCTCCCCCCCGGATCTTTGTCCTCCTATTGTAATTCAGTAAACATTTTCATGTTTTTCTTTCGTTGAGTGGTCAGGGGAAATCTGTATGTTATTCAAAAAAGGGTGAAGTCGCGCACAACAAATTTGGGAAACGGGCGGTCACTCGGGTTGTTTAACATATCTCATTCAGGGGTCTGTGCGAAAGAACATTCGGATGTCCAGGTCATAGGCGGTTGGTAATTGGGACCGACCTTCAGGCTCTCTGAAGAGGAAACAAATTAAATGTGGTGTTTGTTGCGTTGTCGACAGAAGACAACACTCATTGAGTAGCAGCACTTAGGTTGTGCTGGATTTCACTGCGGCACAAACTACAGTACAAGCAAAATTTTGAGATTCCGAATGGCAGTGGGTAATCGTTGTTGCATGTGTGTTACAGGTCTGCTTGAAATTTTGTAGCACATGTGGTGTGATATAATGGTGGTTCATTCACACACATCGAAGCAGTTAGAAGTAGGATTTCCAGTGACTTTTTCCAGAAGGTTTGCCAAAATCACAACTTTTCCTTCATGTAAATCTCCAATCCTTTGCCTGGATTGACCAATTGATGCGAAAGTGCTAGCCAACGAAGCTAAGAAATTTGTAGCGGACGATATCCGGTTGATAATGTCAGTCATCGGATTATGCCAATCTCGAGTTCTTTTATCGGTTTCGCCATAAAGTACAGGGTGAAGTAAACTCAGTTGCAAATGAATTTCGGTGTTTACGAGAGGCTCAGCCGGTTCCCTTGATTATGATATTCTTCAGCTGAATGTGCTGCAGAATAGCCGGCTCATTTTTCAGCTGGTGCGATATTCGTTATGTCGCAGTGTATTGTCTCGGCGGCACACACTACTCATTAAATTGGTGAAGGTTCTTCTACAGTCCGTGGCCGGCTTTGTCCTTCTTGGGGCTTATCAGATAGGCGCTATCCCGTTAATCTTATATTCCATTTGAACACGAAAGTGTACACAAGCGTCGACGTGCACTCAGTTGCAAATGAACTTCGTATTAACAATAAAATAATCCAACTTCTTGTTTATGATATTCTTCAACTGAGTGTGACGTACAAAGGCAGAATTCAACGTCTACACGGTAGTTAGTCCGGGGCAGTTGGAGCATTGCGTTTTATATAAACGTCGTATAGAAGGTTTAAGCGCCAGCTCGCACTTATTGTACCCTTTTAGCTTCACAAGGATATGCGCGAACCAACTGTTCTTCCCTATAATTGATATCACGTAATACTTTTGGTGATTGCTGTCCTCACTAGCGGCTACTGTTTGGTGTCCAAAGGCCTGGATTTTCGGTGCGTCAGTGTACTGTTGCATCAATCCATTTTCTCCGTAATAGCACAAGCAGTGTTTGTAAAGATCTTCGTGCGGTGGAGAAAAACTCACTTTCACTCAGATCTTCCCTCTCTCGGTCTTCAGGTCATCGCAAGTCGTCTCACAGAGTCTAATCAAACTATACCGCACTACTACTTAACGACGGACATCATAATGGATGATGTGCTGGAATTACGTCAGGATATCAACGCGAAACTAGCTAAACGCTCTGTAAAAGCGGAGGATGCAGTCAAAGTCACAGTGAATGACATCATCATAAAGGCTATTGCTGCGACTTGCCGCAAAGTCCCCGAGTGCAATTCCTCCTGGCAAGGTGACTTTATCAGACAGTGAGTCGTTTTAATGGAACGCTTTGATGTTCTTCCTCCTGTTCACAATTTTGGCCGCTCTGTGTTGCCCACGTCATTTTCATCTTTCCAGTGGAATGTCACTGGCCTTGGTATCCGCTCTATTTGGCCCAATAAGTGGTGGCGTGACCTTTCCTTAATAACTTTTGAGTAACATCAGTGAAGACCGAACCGATACACTCTAGGCATGTGAACGATTTTTGTCGCTGTGTCTGAGTAAGTCGACCGGGAATTGTAATTAACAAGAAACTGTCTTTCCTGCTGTGGCTGTCCCTCTTTAACTTAAATGACACTTCTGTGCTCTCCCACATCAATTTCTACCGCTTTGGGCACCCACATTCCCATTTCGGCGTTCCAACTACCGGTCGTTGGACAGAATCCTACAGCACTATGTGCTTCAACCGCCAGAAAGCTGAATTGACGCGTGACTGGTCAGCTGACTGATTGTTGGCCGTCCCGGCATCAAGGCAGCTTCTGATTGGTCGAAAATATGAACCCAACAGCCGATCGTATATCAATATCCGCTGAGTGCCAGGTCTTCGATAACCAAAAGATAATCGGTAACATCTAGGCTGCCGTATTTTCACGCTCTTTTGTAGCACCTATTTTCACTTTGCTACTTTACCTGTTCATAATGCCTCTAAGGAACGTGAGTAATGTGAATCCAGTGAGTATTCATAAACCGACAACCTCAATTAAGTGCTGACCATGCGCCCGTTGTCAAAGCCAACTCAACTGAAATATGTTTTGTCATTCGGTCTCCACGTTCTGATGCATATTAGTTGCCCGAAAACGCAATGATGCCGTGCTTAGTCTGAAACGCCAACTACGGATGCCTCTGGTTCGTTTATCGAGCTGCACTGCTTTTCGGTTTATGTACCTGTCATTCTGATCGTTGATTTATACAACTCCCGGCTGGTTGCCGTTGTTCGAGTGAATTAGCTGGGTGTGCTTCCTTTTCAGTCAGATTATGTATAGACGAATTACGCGGTAGCTGTGTTTTCGTTGGTTAGAGCTATTTTGTCTGTTTACCCTTATAGAGCGACCAGTCGTTGTCCCTTATTGTGAAATAGCCGCACCTGGCTGGAATGTACATTTGTGAAACTCAAGTTCAATGCCATCGCCTTTGATATGGACCAACCAGAGAAATACTCAAACGAGTGTGGCGTTGATGTGACCACAATGGTCTTTTACGGTTGACAGTGGCCTTCCTGATCGCTCGCGTGACCGTTCGCTTGGAGAGGTTCTACGTCATCTGGGATAGCCTTAGGAAATCATACTCAGTTTGCCTTTTCGATCAAACAATAGATTCCTATTCACCACTAGGTGATAACAGTTTCAGACAACTTCCTGAAAAGTTTGTTCCCAAACGTCCGCTTCCATAATCCTTAATAATCTAACATCAAGCAGTTGTGTGGTATTGCACATGATCGTTTGCTATCATGACATGAATATCGTGTTAACTGTGTGAACAACGTCACTGACTGTTCGATTAACCCATGAGCGCGTTACAGGAGTTAGGCACGGAATGTAAACCGGAGTAATCTGCCGAGTGTATATCCAGATCACACAGCTAACTAGTGCAGTGATGGCTAATGTGCTCCATACCAGTACCAGTCATGAAATGCAGTCTTCAGTTCGTACGCCTACCCGACTGCTGTCCGGAAAGCTAATCAAGCCCCACCGTACCCCTGATGTTCAAGTTATAGCAATCAAGCGATGAGATTACTCGCTAGTTCCTTAGGTTAAAGGACACTGTTGGCAATGTGTCGAAATACCGGTGGCTAGGGTGCGTTTACTGGAGGTTGATCAGGTGGCCGTCGATCTGTTCGCCCAGCTTGGCTATTAGCTTGTAAATGTTTGGTCCCCAATCGAGGAGATATCATCAGTGTGCAACTGACGCATCAGCTGCGCACTGATGTCTCCCCGATTGGGTCGAAATGTTCAGAAGCCAGTTGGCAAGCTCTGCGAACGGATCAGAGGCCACCTGATCACCCACCAGAAACAACGTCCCACTCATCCCACACTTTCGGTCAGTCACCATACTGAAAGCTTCGTGTGGTTTTTACGCGTCAGCCTAGGCAAACCCGTGCTGTTTCTGCAGGGATGAGATGTTGCCAGGTTGCCCAAGTCTAGACAGGAGCAGTCGAGGTATCGGGGTTGGGTTCGAACCATAGACCTTCCGGTCAGTAGGTGCGCATATTAACGACCGAGCTGTCCTGTTGTCTTGTAGTCCATCTTTTAAAATCACGTTTACCAAAGTCCGAAGACTGGTATTTCATACTCTCAGACTCATTTTGAAGTTTTCCACCTCTCATGTCCCTACTCATTGGATTTGCTGTTCCCCCGTTCCTAATTGGAAAAGATTCCCACCTGATTGTCTGATCCGTAAAGAGTGTTTCTAGATGCAATGGCTTGTCAACTTTGTGATCAGAAAGCACATCGATTCTTGTTATAACCTTTCTTTGAGGGTCATGTCGGATGCCCAACATCCTCTCCATCTTGTTCTATCTTAGGCCGTTCCAGCTCCTAAGTTTCGGTTAAACTTCACGCTCATCTTCGCCCTCCTGCTGCCACGTTCGGTAACCCCGCTGTCCCCTACATAGTCGCATACCTGGTTAACAGTACCTTTTTAATAGACACGACGGTTGACTTGATAATCGTTAGATGACATTGAATCTGTGCATTCTCCATGCTTTTCCATGGTTTCATATGATTAACTTATGATTTGGTAGAAAGTTTCGCCTTCGCTAGAACCAGTTCTGCGCAGGGGGATTCGTTTACCCTGCTCGTCTCCGATTCTAGTTTGATTAGCAGATTTTTTTCCACTTTATTCATCTGTTTGCTGCGGACTAGTGACGTTTTCTGAAAAGAAGCATACACATGATGAAACAGGCGACCACATTACATACATTTTAATTCCCATATTGATGAATAGTCCAGCTTAAACATGAATTTGTATCTGCCCATGTGCACGGCGCATGTGACCTGTGGTTTTGCTGCGATGTGTGAAGCCATCGCTTAGTAGACTTAGTCGTATTTCTGACCTGAACCTCACTGCGTGGGCTTCTCGTGTTTATTTTTGGACTGTCTGTGGGCTATTTCTGACCTCTATCCCTTCGGAAAATACGAAAAATCATTCGCCAGTCGCGCATACTTCACTTTCACTGGGCGTTCCGGTGTTAAGCGTTCTTTCCGGACCAAAAACGCATTTCTGTTGTTCGCCCTCAGGTTCAACACAGTGGACGTAAACGTAGCTGTGGCAACTTCTCAAGGACTAATCACGCCGATTGTTTACGGTGCAGATTCAAAAGTAAGTATCTTGGTTGTTTTATCCCCGACCTTCCGGTTGATTGGCTCATTTTCTTGTTGCGTCGTTTAGATCATGGGTTTGTTTTGTGTTCTGTCTCATCGTCAATTGTGAACTGAGTCAGCTGATTTAAAACGATGTAGTAACATCAGAAGCTGAGGAATAATTTGTGGTTGAATAGTTTTGATCGCTTCCAGTGCGTAGCTCTCTTCGCGAATTCCTATTCTATCTCTGGACAACATAGAGGATAGCTGGAAGCAGTCTTCTCCCACGGTGGGCATTTAAAGAGTATCGTTGAGAAATTTAGCTCTGGCACCCTACAACTCAGTATGTCTGAGCATCATCATCAGAGACAGCACCATCAGTGTTGACACGGATGCTTCAGTACCCTACAACCACAAAGTTTATTTGATTACATTTAAAGCGAGAAAAGAGTGGATGAGGGACGGACCTGGCGCTATCCTGCCGCAAGCATTCTGAGATGCCTACACTTCAAACGCGCAATCGGACAATCTGGAATTCTTGAAATCTCAGTTGGGCATCATTTCTTGCAATGTCTCCACCCAAGCACAAGGTGGGAGTCACTGGCGGGCTGAACTTTACCGTAGTGTAGTGGTTTATGCACCTACGTGATCCACTGAGCTATACTGGTGTCTGTCGGTGCAACATACACAGAGTTTCTCATACTAGGTTGGTCGCTAGGTAGGGGTCAAACCAACAGCGTCTGTTAGCCCTCCAGCTTCATGGCTGGGACACGTCTGGCGACGTGTTCCTTAAAAATTGCAATGCCCTGGTGGTCTCACACCAACCATCACCGCTTTGCGGTCAGGGTTTTGAGCCCAAAACTTTGACTGGAAACCGCAATCGTCCTGTCAAGGAACTCTGACAGTATCTCAGCCCACATACAACCATGAATTATGCGAACACCAATGGCTTCATGCCACATCAACCGAAGTGGGATGCCATCAGCCGGCATCCCACTGCATACGGCTGCATACGGCAGTGCGGGCGAGCAAGAACGGACAACCGCTGACACGTCGCATTCTTCTTCAGTATTGTCCCTTAACTTCCTTTCTGTTCCGTTTACCGATCATCCATGTGTAGATCCAAGCCAGAGAAAGTCGTGTTTCCCATGTCACCGCTTACATCTACCGCTTTCCGTCTGCTTTTATCGTGACCTTTAATGTGCGAACTCTCAAGCCACTAGACAAACTGCTTGATCTGGCGCACACTTTCGACACTATCGTTGCGTTTTCTAAACTCGAATACAAGATCCATGTATGGTGATCTGGCTTTTACCGCCTTTATTTGCTACCGTCTGCGAAATTCAAGTGACATTACGTCTGCTGCAAAGGTTATGGTGGCGTGGATCTGGCTCTGAGGTCCTCATCTAGGGCTTCCAGGCTCGAGTTGATTACCGTAAATAATCGCCTGTTCGTTTGTCGACTTCTTTAGAAACATACACTGGCCAAATTAGTATCCTTTCTTTACTTGTAATTTCTGCTCCAACCAAGTGTTTCTTTGGTTCGGTGAAAGATATTTTCTATCGGGAACTAACCACTCTTCCGTTCACTACAAGCAGTTTGGATAGTGTCCTAGTCGCGGACGACCTCGGTGTACATGTAGGACGTTTCAGTTCATCAGAGGCGCAACTTGGGAGCCTGTCCAACTTTGATCGATGACGCGATGACAGCGATATTCGTCTTCTGCAGCTGTGTACCGATCAAATTTCTCACTGGTACTGGATTCAAACGAAGTAGACGCCGTTGCGCCACTTGGCGCCCCAACTAATGGACAAACCTCTGAAGCCGTGGTATCCATTAGCACCCGGTGGCGCGGCTCTGTACCAGAATATCAACCTTTCTGGACCGTAGGTCGATTCAGTTCATGCTCTCGTGTGGTTTGAATTTTTGATAAGTTTACCTCGTCCTACCATGGTCTCCGTAGACGATGTGTAATACATGGCCGAGCAGCCGCGGTTGATGACGCTGGATGTTTAGCGTGACTGAAGTACCTGGTGCGCAGGCCAACACCCGTTTTATAATCCCCTGGTCGACACCTCAGGTCGTCTGCCCGCAGAGACCATGTCTCGCAACCATGCAACACACCCCTTACTGTAGCCTCTTACACGTGCCCCTTGAGATCCAGTGTTATACCTTTTTGACGCCACAAATGATTCGGGGCTTCGTGCTTCGTGCACTGACTCCATCAGACACACTTCCCTCAGAGCTAATACAAGTACTGAGGTACGTCCAAGTAGCTGAAAGATTGTTTTACGTTGCATGAGCAGCACACGGATGTAGTGGAAAACGGAGCTAAATTGTGCACAGTGGAAAAGAACAATGCTGCACCTCACATGAATCTGACGAGCACGTATTGTGTGGACCGCGTCTTCATACTTTTACACTTGGTGGATTAACATCATAGGTGACCCTTGACTTCAGCTATGTGTTCAACTCTGGTGACCACTCCGTTGTTCTTAGCATCATGATAATCTCCATCGAGAGCAACACCATTGGTTCAGCGTCGTAAAATGTCATTTTTGGGAGGAAACCCAGAGGTATAAAGACTGTCGAAATGGTTAGATATGTATACACCACCATCACAGTCGGATACAACACCCTGTTTGGTTTTGGTTTACCATCACAGCCTTTCCAATTTCTAGCTAACCGCAAATGGGTTTTTGTGGCAGAGTGTACTCACATTACCCTAACTTTCCGTTCGTTTTATACCTTATTGGCTTCTTGGTTCACGTAACCCTCAGTCAGGCTGGCTGATGAATAGGTATTCTTAGCTCACTATCGCGCCACCGCAGTTTGTAATGCTGCATGCAATTCTGAATTAGCTGTTGAGTCGCCCTGCCCGTTTGATAATCATACCGCAGCTTTGTTGGTGCCGGCCTATGTCAGCTATAGTTCCCGTGCAGCGGTGACCGAAAAATCTAGGAGGCCCCAGCTCATCTGATCGCTGAGGCCATGTCACGCAACCGTACTCCAGCACAACCCGCAATGTATCCCTATCCACATGGCACTTGATACTCAATGAATTATACCTTTTGCGCGCCATAAGTGATGTGAATTGTCTGACCTGCGAAGTTCGTACTCTGACGCTGTCGGTCATACAACTGCCAAAGCTGATACAACCTCCGCGCTACATAGAGCACTCCATGTCCTTTGTTAAAGTATGGTTTAATTGAATAAGTAGTCAGAAGGGAATAGTGAGCACTAACAAAGGCAACTTTATAAATGTATGTGAATACAATAAGTATAGATAAAAGTGTGACTTATCGAATACCGGGCACGAGTTGATTATTTCGGCTACTCATCTGGACGCAGGTGATCCTGTTTCTTTTAGCAGAATCGCTGCTACACATTTCATGGTTGTCCGTAGTTTTCGCGCCGAAGTTACTACGCGTTTACTTCCTGTCCTGTGCGCGTGCGTGTGTTGTGTTGGGCCGAAATGCATGCCCATTCATTGTGTGCAATGGGAAGAGAGGGGTGTCCATTCTTGTGTGACAGTTGCACGAAAATGAATTCAACTTGACCCGACGTGATTGAAGGTCGTTGGCCTGGGGCGTGACGCAGGTGGTAGCCGCGTAAACAAAAATGCATGGGAAATTGTAGTGTACATGTTGTCGGTTAAGGTTACAAGTGGGACGGGAATTGTTACGGTGTTTGTGACGCATGATCTAGTGGGTGACCGCTACACCTTCAACGACTGCTTGAGTTGAGTGGGGCGTATTCCGTGGTTGCGCATCCCGGAGCCTGACCGCATCTTACGGGTGCGAAACATAAAGAAAGACTGAGTGACCATGGCCTTCCAACATACACGCTGAAACCATTTTTCGGGGTTGAAAACAATATCGTCTGTGTACTGCAGGCTCGCAAGTATGAGCCAGTAGCGATTCGATCACCGGGAAGGGGACCCTTTAGAACCCGTGCCAAAAGCTCATAAATAACTAAGTTCATCAAAAATGGTGAGGATGTGCATCTTTGTCAGATGCAACTGATTGTAGTGAAGCGTATGCGGGCACTCTCCCTTGTCCGTAAGTTTATAACTAAAAACAGCGTCTTGTTGACATGCCTCTGGGGCGTACCTGGTTGCGCGAGTGGGCTTCGAAGGACCGTCCGGTCAACAGGATTGAACATGCCCTTTCAATCAATACCGATGTCGTAGGCTGTCAATACGTGTGTGGTCACCCTAACACTCGGAGTGTGAAGGTGTCGTCCACAGAAGGGAATTTTCCCTATTGTTAACAAGGTTTTTCCAGAATTATGTGAGTCCCGTGGTTTTTCGTGTCCACAGGCGTTTGCTAGTGTGCGAGAACTCGATTTGTCGGATTCATCTTCCGAAGTGACTTGTTGGACATTACTCCCACTCTAGGTAAGGCTGTGCTAGCGCCAATCTCTAATCCCCACGAAATGGCGTGTCCAGCGCACGGGATTTGCCCATCCCTTTGTAGTATTATTACTTCCACCTGTGATCCTCTCCGTGTTTAAGATGATATCCCAAGTGTCTTCTTTTCCGCAACATTTCCACAGAGGTTTTGAAAACCGCTGGTTGTCCTTTTTTCCACCACAATGTTTTACCACCAGGATCATTTCCTCTGTTGCTTATCCAGGGCCTAGTGGAGATCAATCAAGAGGTCCGCGCGCTCGCTGCGAAGGCAAAGGAAAACAAGCTTCAGTTACACGAATTCCAGGTGAGTTTGTGTCGAAAAACAGTCACACATGGTGTGATCCATATGTCTTCAGCATTCAAATTATCAATCAGGCGCAGACAAAATTCGTTCGAGAAATCGTCACTGAGCTACCTGCTGAAAACTGGTACGCGCGCTGACTTGTAACAGGTCTTCGCTGGAACTAACATATTCTCACTACTCGTAGATTATCAGTAGCCACATAGGAAAATTGCATCATCCTCGCTCCTCGGAAAAACTCCAGGCGATTTAATGTCGGAAAATGACTGCCAATGTTCCAAACACATCCCGTCCCTAGTTTCAGATTAAATTTTTCTCCCGAATAGTCCATATTCGAGATGCTTTCGAGGTTTGTGAACAGCCGTGTGGTCGAGTGGTTTCACGATCATAAACAGCCAGAAACCGAGGCCATGGCCACCTGGTTGCGCGACCCAACCGTTTGTTTAAAAACAACACCTTCAGACCCTGACATTCTATGGAGCTCTCTGTGGTCATTTTGTGACTAATCCCAATTATTTCACGAATAACTGGCCATTTTCCTTATTAGCTTTGACGAACGAATAGTTGTACTTGTTGTCTACGTTTTTGCGTCTCAGTCGATTGTCAGTTGAGTCAGCGTAAACATCTTTGCGTTCACTGTGACTTCTTTAATGCGCATACTCAATTTATTCCGGAAGATTTGTCGACATTCCTAAGGGTGTTGCTGAAAGTTTGGTTGCTCACCGCTGTGGGGTTTTTCTCTCCGGAGACTTTGTGGTCGAATTTTGGGTTTTTTTAGTCGATCAGAACTTTCAAAGTTTGATATTTGAAGTTTTTTGACTGCCGCGACCCACCCACGTAAGAGCCAAACAACGGTACACCGTTTCGAGTAATGTGTCCAACTTAGCTTACTTTGGCTATCTCTTCGTTCAGATTGCTTTATCCATCATCATCAGCTACTTGAATTCATGACTGCGCTTCCTGTTCTTCTGACAGGGTGGGACGTTTACCGTTTCCAATTTGGGCATGTTCGGTATTTCCTCCTTCTGTGCGATTATCAGCCCGCCACAAGCCTGTCTGCTGGCCGTCGGCAACACACAACAGCAGATCTTTCCGGATGAAAATACGTCCAGCGGGTAAGAGATTATGTGGGCCTCAAATCACATTTCTCAACACCATTCGCGTATGTTGCCTGGGGGTAGGTCAACTCAATATTTTTAAGATAGCTCTGGTCTATAGTACTGCCCTCTCAATAGAGGCCACTCCTCTGTACGCTAAGAAGCACGACGCATTGTCTTGCACCGTAGACCAGCCTGAAAATTTTGGGTGACTTCTGCATGAATAGGCCTCAAAACCGTGGGCAAAATGTTCCATATCCAGCCTGGAAAACCATCACCATATGAGGAGAATATAAACTCTTGTAAGAGGTGAACTTTCTAAGAATAGCAGTTTGTCAAGTAAACCGACAAGTTCGCGAAATGCACTCATTTGGACACTAGTTTGGTTTGAACGGGATACTCAAGTGAATTCCAGCTGAATCTCTCGTCTGAGTATCTGGATCAGCATTGTTATGTTGGATTTGGATGAGGGGTGTTCGGTCTCAACCTAGCATACGGTGTCCACTGCTGGAATCGCAATTCTTCCCCAAATATTGCGGATCTACCTTTGGCCGTCGCTTTCGGGCAACAGCAGTACAGGACATCTGTGAATCCAACTGATCGTGTCACAGAAGCTAGTCGCCATGTGGTAACCGCTAATAGTGCTCAGGAAATGCACACTGTCTTAGATCCTATGGCAACTGATGTGACAGTATGCCTTCCAAAACACACTAGCGTTTCGCGAGGGATTTGGCCTGTTTTCGCCTCAGAAGGTGACTTTTTGGAATGAGCCAGTGATTCTGTGTGACTAGGAAGTTATATACTCACTGGTGCAGGTTTTTGGTGGAGAGGTTGCACTCCACATCGCCAAAGCCACACCAACGTTCGCCAATCTTATACTTCTGTCGTAACGACACAATATTCGCCTTTCACTGCTCTACGGTGCTGTCAGCTTGCTTTCCAGGTGTAAAGTTTGGACCGTCCGTGTTGGTGATGTTCGCCGGCTGTGCGTGCTTGAAAATCGTTATCTCTACAATATCGCGCGTATCTGATGGCATTAACAAATCAGTAACGATGTGTGAAGGCGAAGGATGTAGGTTGCCGATAGTTCAACCATGAGCGTGACTATATCTTCCAATCAGTTCAGGTGGCTTAGACCTGTCCTACGCATACCTTTCTCACTTCGTCTACGATGTCGTGCTCTGTTTATGCGTGCTAGTCACGGTTAGATGAAGAACTGAGAGGGGCAAAACATCGTTTAGCAAACAACGGCGAAAAGACGTACAGCCAAGCAATCCTGGTTCTCTCCACCTCATAGGTGCCAATTGCCATTGGTTGTCTATGCCTCTGAATCGAGACAAGTAGTAGCATTGTTTAAGTTCTTGCTGTTGTCTCCATTTTATTCAGACACAAAAAACCATAACATAATTCTGTTTCGTGCTCCTGTCATATAAATAATTATCCAAGCAAGCGATACCTCCAAGACAAACTCGCTCTTAGTGCTTCGGACTTTTCTTACAATGGAAATATTCTTCACAAGCATTGAGCGAGAAAGAGACCTTTTCTGGTCCCTTCACAAGTATGTGAAAAATCCGTCCTACCTGATGCGATCTTGTGACCTCGTGTAATTTCTTTTTTTATATGACCCCCCCCCCACGAAGCGACATCTTTTTAGGCATTCCTTATAAGCCTGGTAGTACTTTATTTCTGGAAGGTAAAGTTATATGATTCTCGAAAAAACAGTACCCCCTAATTAATAGACACTTTGAATCTAGAGGTATTTCTGAATTCGCTATGGGCCCTTGAGAATAAGGTATATTCTGCTGAGCCAGACAGGGAACATTAAACACAGTCCCATGGGGCCGAAAATATATCAGGAGCGTGTTGCACCACCAAAGTTGCAGAGTTGGTCTATCTAGTGTCCTTTGTTACCATTCCGACCTGTGTATTTGTTGGTGAACGTGTTGACCTGGAACCCAGCTGAATCTCTCGTTTGTAATGTTTCCAGGCAACTGAATGTGCTGCACCAGGCCGCCTCATGTTTCTAGTTGGTACGGTACTCGAGATATCTCGATACATGTATGTACGTAATGCACTACTCATAAGGTTGCAAATGAGTGTATTTCGCTAATTTCGTGCAATTTGGTTTCAAGTAGAACATAAGGTTGACAGAAACTCGGGGACTGCGCCTACCTGATGAGCCCCAAGAAGGGCGAAACCGATCGTGGGCTGTCGAAAGATTTTCAGAAACCTTAGGAGAAGCTTGACATTCATTCAGTCAGATCTCTTATCTGGTGGTCTGTACAATACGGACAAACCTATTCGGTTTTGTGAAGGATGCCAAGCATTGGTCTTGATTTGAAGATCCGTTGCTGGGGTCAGAAGGAACAGGGCTTATCAGTAGACGTGATGCAAATCTGACGCAATCTGAGTGTCAACTGCTCGGAATTCTTTTGAAGGCAGTACGCTTTATTCGTTTACTTGAAAAAAAAATGGCCAGTTCGTTCTTTATATCTTTCGACGTGATCACGTATAGTAGGTCTGGGATAAGGACGCTTGTTGCTACTGTGTATATGAGCGTAAACTCACAAAACCTGAACAATGCTGACTTTACACTAGGTAACATTTTGGTTCTTCCAGCAAGTTAGTACTTCATTCTAGAGGCTTTACTGTGATAAAATTATGACAGGTTGACTAACACAGCAGAAACCGCGGGTTCCTCCGCGTCTTTCCCATGACTGGGGATTATATTGTCCGAACACCAAGTTCACTGGAGACTGGAATACGATTTCCGGAATGAATAAAGAGATGAATCGGAGAGCAGAGACGGAACTCGCACATGCGTAGCCAATTTGCTCCAATAGCTCCAACTACCTGTTCTCCCCAAATGGCACCGCTTTATGCTTGGGCCAAGCAGCGGCCGTCCATCTGTCCTCTTGTTTGGCTTTGGAATACTCAACATGTTTTCTTTAGATGAAAATGTTGGTAGCTCAGGTAGCGTAAATGGTCGTTGGCTTGTTCGCCGAGCTGGGCAATTTGATTGTAAACGTTTTATCACCAATCGTGGTAACATCATCAGTGCACTGTTAGGGAGCGTAGTTGTGCGTAGCGATGGGTTGGTGGTTGTGCGTTAAGTAGTGTTGCGTGTGTTTGTGTGTGTGTGTGTGTGTGGTAATATACGTGCTGCTAGCCGAGGCTGAGCTTCGATCACGATTAGTTATTCGGTCGGGCGGTTCCATTGGTTGCTCTGTGTCCTGGTTCATCGATGCCCACGTGACCTCTGAGATTGGCATCCCCTGCCCTCGTACTCTGGTCGATGCCGAAGTGACCTCTGTTCTTGACCCTTCCGAGTTCCGGCTTGTGACCTTTATTGATCTGACTCCAAGGCGTTCCTTGTTTCTTTGTTTGTGAATCCAATATTCGGTTCTCCTTGAGTATTCCGTTCGAGATGTCGGTCCTTTGCACGTAGTGGTGTGTAAATTGGATCCAGCTCAATGCATCGGTTGATCGAGCCCGCCGAGGAGTACCATGCTTCCAGAAATTCTCTTCCGTGTCTCGTGTCTCTATGTGCCAAACTTTTTGCGTTTTCCAGATTGAATTTGTGGCCTTCTTGGTCCTCGTGTATGGATATTAAGGATAGGGGGTAATGTCTCCTGACGGCCGCGTTGTGTTCCTTTATTCGGATGCATTACTTCCTCCCGGTTTGTCAAACGTAGAATTTGTTGCAGTCGTTACAGTTGATTTGGTATATCACATTGTTCCTCTTGGTTTTGTCCCGGTTGTCCTTCGGTCTTGAGATTAGTTTCCTTAGAGTGCCATTCGTTTTGTGGGCCACGAAGATTCGTTTTTGAGCTAATAATCTGGTTGGGAGTTCCGATATGTTCTTGATGTAAGGCAGAACTACCCGTTTGGTGGCTTGTTCTTGCTGTTGCTGCTGTTGGGAAGTCTTCTTCTTCAAGCTTCTCTTGATAAAATTCCTTGGGTATCCATTGATGTGGAATGCACTGAATGGATTGTTTTCTTCCTTCTCTTGTTCTGTGGTGCCGCAATGTGTCTCCACTCCCTAGAACAGGGTTTGGACATATCTTTTCTTGTGGTTTACTAGATGATTGCTGTTGTAGTTCAGTATTTGATTCGTATGTCTCTCTTTCCGGTATATGAGGTTTGCAGAGTCCAGCCACCTTTCTGTTCACTAAAACGTCCAAGACAGTATGGCAGACGAATGGCGAAGTTAATGATAACAGACGCCTATAATCGTCTCTGAAAATACAAGAGTAATCTCCGAGAGCAAGAAAAACTGGCTAAAACCGGTCCACATCACTTGGCAGAAATTGAAGTAGCAATCGGACGCCGAGTAGACAATGCCAAGATCGAATGTGGAGCAACCATGGAGACAAAATTGCGCAAACTCACGATGAACAACAAACACAAGAATTACGACGTTTGGATCAAAAACTTATCTGGCCGCCAACTCAGCACTGCTGAACAAAAGCTTCTAATGAAAGGACTTAACTTCAACGTCGAAGTGGCATCCTACAGAGATTACCTGGCCAGCTTGGAACACGCCCTGGAAACAAACGAAATGTCCGAAGAGGTTCAACAACAGATCCGACAGACGATAGTACCGGCGATCACACTGAATGAAAACATGCAACTGATTTCCAAACAAGAACGAGATGCTCTCAGGACTCTACAAAGTGATGAAACAATCATAGTACTACCGGCGGACAAATGACGCATCACGGTAATAATGGACAAGCCAGATTACATTGAAAAGGCCAAGGAACTTCTAAATGACACGACGACCCACAAGTCGTGCATTTATTAGAGCGCACTAACAGTGCCTTGGCCTTGCCGGGAATTGAACTCCTAACACGTGACATGCGAGTCGGACCTTGCCACTACTCCACCAGCGTATGCTGGACGTACCTGAATTATCACGTCTGAATTAGCGAGCGTCTTCATTTTTGAGCGATGTGATTGGTTGGTCCGACTTTTCGGATTGTCCCGGTTGTTTCGATGGGGTAACCCGCCTGTCAGAACTTCCCAGCCAGCCACAAACCATTGGAACCTGTGGGACAAGTTTCGATTAGTGGTTGGTGGGAGAGCTTCTCCACCCTTGGACTCCCCAGAATAATTGTGCCAGGACACGAGGACTTCCCTTCAACCGAAAGTGATGTCATCACAAATTCTACACATTCCGCAACTACCTACAGCCAATCGAAAATCGCTCAGCATATTTCAAATGTCCTGGCAGGCGGGTCAACCAAGACAGTTAATAGGTTGTCGTTGGAGGCTTTTTACAAACTAACTACATCGCTCAAAATGCGAGTCTGTCCGACATTTGAACTGTGAATATTCAGAGGCACTCAGTGTCAGTTGATGGTATCGCAGTATCGCACCCGTCCCCCATGTCATGTGTTCTGAATTATTATCTGGGTAGCACTGATGAGCTCTATTTGTAGTGAGGATTTAGTGAATAGTCACACAAGGATCGTTCAAGCGATTGTGGTACGGATATGAATATTTTTTGAAAGTCCTAATCGAATAATGGAGAATTAAATTCACTTCATTTAGTCCGTTTGATTGTCTGTTCTTCCATCAAGACTACTGTTCCACCCCATGTTTCCTCATCTCCGGTTGTCCTCCATCTTTTTGTCACAGATTTCGGAAACGACAGGTGATGTCCGTCACCCTATGCTGTGATCACCGCGTGGTTGACGGTGCCGTCGGCGCGCAGTGGCTGGCTGAATTCAAATCCCTACTTGAAAATCCGGCACTCATGCTTGTTTAAGTTCGCTGCCGGCAGGTCGAACCGCACTGGTAGTTTAGCGTTGGTTTCCCTGCAGACTATCGTCCTGTATCTATCGGTTTAGCAGCAAATTGTGTCGCATTTCGCCTCCCGTCTCACTCTTTCGCTTTTACCAGAGTTTTTTCAGTCCTAGGTACCAAGCATCCGGTTTACTGGTTTTCGAATGATTTTGATCATCGCTCACTCACTACCATCGTTGGTGTTGTTTGCTGCGTCCTCTCGGTGCCTGCGGTTGGTCTAGGCCTTATGAATGTACCAATGTCGTCTGAAAATATACATGATATCTCAATATATTGGTAGATTTTAATTTTGGGATTCGCGGGAGAGAGGATTTACGTTATCGTTCATCAACCCGATGCACTTCGACGCCATCGTCCAGTCAAAATGTTTACATTAAAGAAACAAAAAGGATCGCATCTAAAGTACTCATTCAGATAATTCTGTTGTTGATCGGAAAACTGAGCTTTGTGATGGAACGCCGCGGCGTAACAAACTTTTTTGCCCTTCTTCGGGAGTGGTCTCTCTTCAGAGGTGGTGTCAAACTAAATTGTGACTGTCACAGGCTGTGGCTCCTCCAAAGGGATTAGCCTCTTTTGGGAGATTGTTAGCTAGCACCAGCGAAATATCTCCAAATTGACTGATGGATAGAGAATCCGATGTGGTCGTTTCAATCCCTTTAACCACTGGCCCTTGTTTGTAACCTATTGTTAAGGTGTCTCCCGCCTATCACAGGTAGATTCACGTGACTCCATACTAGAGGACTGCATACACCCTCTCTTCAACGCCGTCCACCGAAAAATGGCAGTCTGAAATAAAACAGGTACAGTTCGCGGTCTTACTAACCTTATACAGTTTCGCGGCGCAATTTAGCGTGGCTCCGTCGGGTACTTCCACGGGTCTGTGACCCACCTGATTCCAGAGCACGGGGTAAGCTATGGACGTCCTGCAGCCCCCTAACCGCCTGGACATATGCGATTCACATAAGGCCTGCTCTATTGGTTGCGCCGTGGGAGTTCAAAAAGGGTGTGGTCATCTCACACAAATGAGGGTAGTGAAAGCCCGAAAATGTAATTCAATGAGTTTCTTTATACCGCCCCGGTTGAAAGCAGGCCATTCCGTCGTAAGAATGATAATGGTTCAGCTTTGACACCCTTTCGGTACCTAGCTGCCATGCTACCCGAAGAAAGCCATTCCGTAGGGGCTTAATTCTCGGGTTAGTACAGAACAGGGCTGAAAGCCGACTAACCCATCAGCCAGTCTGTTGTGAGAAAACGATAGTGCATCAGCGGATCTAACATCCACTTCCCACGGTCGTGCGTACAGCCGAAATAGACGGGCCGTGAGCTATGGAAAGGTTGATTAATGGTTCGAGCCTACACGCACAGGTGTGATCACCAGGGACAGCAATATCAGTGTTGACACTGATGCTTCA
Organism: Opisthorchis felineus; assembly: GCA_004794785.1. NCBI lineage: Eukaryota > Metazoa > Platyhelminthes > Trematoda > Opisthorchiida > Opisthorchiidae > Opisthorchis > Opisthorchis felineus. Next base: position 349,204 of record SJOL01006408.1, on the reverse strand, counting down.
CCGCCGTAAAACCACCAAATGTATCTAATTATATTTAAAGTCTTAAAATGAAAATAAGATAAGAAAGTGGGTGAGAGAGAGAGGACCTGGTGCTATCTTATCGCAAGCATTCTGAGACAATCTGGAGAGAAACTGATAGCACGAAAGCCCCTGACAACGAATAACCGCCATTTCTTGCAATGTCTCCGTCTTAACGCAGGGCAGTCACGGGGGGGCTTCATCCTGAAAAGTGGACCGCACCAACAATACCCAAACTCTTCGTAATCTCTCACCCTTCTACCAAGTCATACGGTGTCCGTCGCGCGGTTTGCACCATTCTGAAGGAATCATCGAGAACAACACTCGTCTCGCGAGATGGTGTTTCGGCATGCGTAGCACATGGGCGAGCTACCGCAGTTGATGGAGCTGGATATTTTCCGCCATTGACGTACCTGATGCAAGACCAAACGCCCGTTCTCTGCTTATCCAGTTACGAATTCGTTGGCCTCATCTGACAAAAGCAATGCTTCTGAGGTATCAGTGGTCATAAAGCTGAAGATGCCTCACATCTCTGCGCAGGCAATGTTTCGCAACCATTCAACAATACAACCCTTACTGTAGCCTTGTATACGTGACCCTTGAGACCCAGTAACGTACATTTTCGACGCCACAGGTGATGCATACTTGCAAACGTAATTCTGGCCTTTGAGATTCGTGCACTGACTCCGTCAGAGCTAATACAACCACCGAAGTATGTAAATTCAACCACAACCTCTAGCTTTTCTCCCTGAATTGTAAGTGTTATGTTCAGATACTGCACGTTCTGAAGCATGACTTTGCACTTAGAAGGTACGAGGCGCATGCCGAAAGATGGTGTGATGGTGGTCAGTCTATTCAACAGAGCTTGTGATTAGCTTTCGTCTTCAAAGATGAGGTCGATGTCGTCTGAGTACTTCAGGTAGACAAGGGCTCTCACCAGCAACGATTTGAGCACCGGGGTTTTGAAGACCTTCCAGCCTTCGTCTCATTATTTCATCGACGACGAAGTTGAACAAGGACGGACAGGGTGGACATCCTTGTGAGACATCACTTATCGTAGAAAACCTTTTATAAACCCTAATATTCACTCCCACGCCCAAAAGTATGTGAATATAGGGATCGGATTATGTTCACAAGCTTCTGGAGCATACCATGTTGTTCACTGACCGGTCGACAGAATCGAACGCACCCTTGAAGTCAAGGAACACCAAGATTGTAGGCCGTCTGTACACGTGACATTGCTCTAACACCTGACGGAATGTGAAGATGTGGTCAACACTGCCTCTACCCCGTCGAAATCCCGCTCCGTGCTCACGATAAGACGACGAAGAATCGGTGACGCCAGAACCCTTGTTACAACAGGAATCAAACTAACATCTCTGTTACTGCATTCGCTGCGAGTACCCTTCTTAAAACTGGGCACTATTATCGATTCACCCCAGTTGTCTGGGACGGTCTCCATAGAATTTAACTCGGTCTCATGGTAATTCTCCCATTCAGTTGCTTACTCCGCCTATGTGCTTTTGATCCCCACTTGTTTTTGCCTATCTGTACCCGCCACTCAGCCTACCGCAAGGGCCGTCCCGTCCAACGCTTGTGTATTAGCATGTGTCTGTGAATGTGCGCAGTTGACCTACTTACCCATGCGCGTTCATGTCCCGTCTGCTGAGCCTGCCTCGACTTGAGTTTCGTGTGATCGCATCGCCAATGAGAATCACGAGATTGTCGTCGGCAGGGACGACCGCAGCCTACACTACTGAGCAAAAATTCCGCTCACCGTTGTTTGGTGTGCGGACGTTGACACTGCGCTGTGCCGATCAGTTACAGACTTGTGCTACGAATGTGGACAATTGACGTTTGTTGTATAAATTCGCCTACCTATCCTTGTGTGAATAGTACCGTAGAATTTCGAACCCAATTCTTTATTTTGATATTCGGGATTGTCGAACCTACGCGTCAGTCAAAGTTCCGTATCGGGAACCTCAACAGTCTCTTTCTCCCAGATAGGCCCAAATAGGCTAGACAGGCACTGGCTGATAAACCCACCGCCGTCTTCGAAGAGAACGGGTTGAAGGTCGTCAGGACCAGCAGCAAAATGACGCCTAAGTAGAGATATACACTCAACCACTTCGGATGTTGGGGGTGGCTCCATATTCACAGTCCACCTTTCTGTTGAAGGCCAGGATTCCGGATTGAGGGTAGCAGTTGGCCAACTGAATTGTTCGAAGTACTGTGCCCAACAATCCCAAACGTTCTGCTTTGCTGGATATCAGGGGGGATTTTGGTCCCCGATAATTTCGCTGACTACAGGCTTCGAGGACCAGTTGAACGAATCAAGTGGAGCAGCCTGCGGGCGTTCCCAGCGTTCTTCACATTTTCCATTTCTTTTCCCTTTTGTGTTCACCAATCTTCTTGGTCTCAACATAGTTACGCAGTTTCACCTAGCGTCAGATGATGCGTCGGGTTGAGTTTTGTTGGCCAGGAGGAAGCAGTCGCCGCGTCTCCAGCAAAGCCACAGTTTTGTTGCTGATCTAATGTTCGGATGAGTTTGGCTGGGTTGTACCGCAGACGGCACTCTGGCTTTGGGCATTGCTTTGGATATCTCTTGGCAGTGGCCGTTAGTATCCAATATCGGACCGTTCGGCAGGCGCTCGTGAAGCCGGTTCTGATAGGTTCGTTTGATTCATGGGGTCACCAACTTTTCGCGTAGAGCTGAAAAACGCAATGGGAAGCAGCGGAGGACAAACAGGTATTATAAAAGGAGCGACAGGGAGTGATCGACTTTTGCCACCGGAAACTGATGGTGATGTGTTTTATTTGGATTCGGGACTGGTTTGTTGGTGGGCACCACGCGGTCAAGCGTTTTCTGCTGTTCCGGAAATTTGCACTGTAAAGGAACATATTTTGATCCGCACACATCCGAAGCAGGCGGTGTCTGTAATCCGTTCGTCATATGTCGACGACCACCCAGTTGGGCCCCATCGGCATTCAGCATGTCTACCTGATCGTTCATGTCACCAGTAACCACAACGATATCTGATCTTTTAGCCCCCTGTGGAAGAGAGCGAGGGGCAGTCAGTGCAATTACAGTATTTGCGTCCTATATCCCTGTTTGTGACAGATAGCACACATTGATGCGGACGGAGTTCAGCATACGGAGGAGAACCACTTGTTGTCCTACTTGCTTCAGTGTGCGAACATTAAGGCAGTTAAGTAAACTGGGTTTCGGGGTTTGAAAGCATACTTTGAAGTGTTTATGGTTGTTAGTGAAGCTGCAACTGTGTGATGCATGGCTAACAAAGCGGTCAGTCCTAATGCTCGGACCCGCGGAGAGAGTTCAAATTGGCGTCGGATAAAGTTGGAGAGGGAACACGTGAAAGTGTAAGAAGGGAGGCATCAGCAGTAGTGTCGCCTGTCCGCCTTGCTGTATGCAACAAATAGGGCGGCCCGACTGGTGACAGCACGCGATGGCCGATGTGGCCATTGTTGGTTGTGTCATGGTTGTACGTGAGCTGCGCTACTGTCAGGGCGCCTACACCTAGACAGGAGGACGATTAGGGTTCTCGACGAAAGCGTTTGACTCAAAAGCCTGACCGCAAGGCAGCAGTGGTTGGTGGGAAATTTAGGTGCATTACCAGTTCTATGGAACAAGTCGCCATACGTCCCAACCTGGAAGTCCATGAGACTGTTGGTCAGACCTCTAACCACTAACCAACTTGGTATGAGACACTCTGTGGGTGTCGCACGGACAACACTCAGTATAGCTCAGTGGGTCACAGGGGCACACGAACGTCATACTACGTTAATGTGCAGTCTCTTTCTGACGGACACACATGCATGGTAGTGAAATATTTTTCTTTGGCTATAGGAGTCTGGATTGAGTTGGCTAAAAATTATAAAATAATCGTTCACTTGTGACACTTTCAGTACACAGCTTCCCTGCCACCCGATGAATGCAGGAGGACTGAGATACGGCAAATTTGCTCAAGCCTAAATAGGTGACATCGAGATGCTCGTGAGGGTTTCGAAACTCGAATACTCCGGTCACTGAGCTGTCTCGAGCTCTTTTGGGTTGATTGCTTGCGGTGAGATTAAAGTCAGACACCACCAGGTGCGGGTGAGCTTTGGATACCAACGGACAAATTAGCGATCCGTTTGAAAAAAGATACTTGTGATTCGGCGATGGGGAAACCAACAGGAACATGGGATGTGGACCACCAGTTCATTTCAACAAGTTTTTCAACCACAAGCCGTTTGCATTGCCTTGAATGTCGCGTGCAGTTGTTCCATATACTTAATCGCATCAACATCAGTGTTTTTTATTTCAACCTGAAACCCTGATAAATGGGTGCTTGATTATGTTTTGTATTCACCTCGCATCGTGCTGTCCTGAAGAACGAGGGCAAGTTCTTTTCAGTCGACCCCCCTATAAGGACACCAATAATCAGGACTGCAACCTTTACGCGTACAACATTCAGTAAGTCAAAAAATGAAGCATCATTATTGAATAGGCTATTTTAGAAAAGCCCACCTGCTGACGATATTCGAAAGTGACCGTCCAGTGAATGAAAGACTCATCGGCAGGGGTATCTCCGTAAACTCGATTATTTGATACTACCAGGTTCCATGGTTTGAGTTACTGGACGTTCGACGTGTAAAGTTTGTGGTCCAGACTATTTGTGTGCACCAACTATCGACTGCGCCCATTATGTTCAGAGGGATGTGAGATGAATAAACTTCATGCAAAACACATTCGAGTGCTAGATGATTTGGTCAACCCTTCATTAAGGCAGATTTCAAGCGTCAATAAAACTTACCCCTCCCCCTTTTTTGATAGGATCAGGTATTTCGAACAACTGGACATTATTTGCATCACAATCAGAAAGACCCATGATTGAAAAACTGTCGGAACTGGGCTAAACATAAGACTGATCGTCCTCATCTCGGATTCCCCATCTCTACACTAAAAGCATTCGAACTGATCAGCAATCTGTCCGTTTGCTTCTGTGATGCAAACGAGTTTCTGCCTCAGGTTACATTTGCTTGTAATCCGACTTCACGCATCCTTTTCAAATCAGCTTGTCAAGGAATCAGTCATTCCCCACCATATTAGTGTGCGTAGGCCGAAAATACTCATCGCAGCCTATCCGTATTCACACTCCCACTAGTCTATTTGAGTTCTACGCATTATCACTGACCAACCGTCACGCTCCGCTTCTGAACGACGCACTAATAATGTCACCTCGGCAGATGATGAAACGTTTGCAATCAAATTGTCTATCGCTGCGAACAAACCAATGATCATCTATGCTGCGCAAAATACCAACGCTGTCTTGAATAAAAACGCTGCGGAAATTCATCTATCGCTGTCTGACCAAACTGAGCGTAGATGGCGAAGGCCACAGTATATCCAAATTGAATGGATTCTGAAAGACCTCGGACGAATGGTGTACACTTTCGCCATAGTGTTCAAACTACTGAACAAAACCCGGGCCCGAATCTAGCTACCTACACATATGTTCAGTTTTTCGGAGTGTCGAAAAAAATGTCATGAGCATTTCATTTGAAAGCTCTGAGGCTGTCAAAGCCAACCCTCCGGCTCTTTGTAGGAAAAGGTGTTAGAGCTCAAAGCACTCCTAACTGAGCCATATTGCACACAGCCTTATCGCGATAGAGCAGTGGGCAATCTGAACACGAATAGACTAGATTCAAGTTCCAATTATGCCTTACCAGATAGAAATGAGATACCTAGCCTCGGCCCAATCACGCCATAGAGATAGACGGCTTCTTGAAAAAATCTTCCTGAAGACTATCATAAACGAGAGATTAAGTTGAGTCTCCCGTGAAAACCAAATTGATGTGCAAATGAGTGTATTTGTCGAAATACCCTTGATTGTGACAAAATTTGACGTTCTTTGAAGATGTGGTTGATGACCCCCTTACCTTGCTCGCCACCCTCGGATTTGCGTCTCATGCGCCAGGATTGGGCTTGACAGTATCGTTGAAGCCACTGGTCCCACAATGGTAATCGTTAGACTTATACCCCTATAGTTGAAGCAGTCTCTTCATGTATATCTTTCTGAGTGAGGGTATGATGATCGGTTGTTCGGAGATGTCCTGAATGTTTTTTTTTGTTCCAAAAACTAGTTAAGGCAGAACACAACACTGTCCTTAAATGGCGCTGGTGGAGGCCTATTTAGCCCGGAAGCTTGATGGCAGTTCAAGGCAGGGAGATATATTAGTACTTCATCAACTGAGGGGATCTAGGCTCACAGACCACTATTGGAGTTAAGCGAACTGAATGAAAAACGTAGACATAGGTGACGATGGCCAACTAGACTATTGCGAATATTCTTTCCGGTGATCTAGTCACTGACTTCTAATAACTATTAGATTTCCAATGTTATCTTTAATTAATTCACCAACAAATGGTGTCCTGGGTCGTCTTTCGGATTAACTGGAACAGATTCCGTGCTTCTCCCCCATGTAATGGTCTCCTCCACTCCTTAACCTTACTGACTCCATGCCTCACTGTCTACACACAATCTCCGTTAGAGTTGTCGTCCAACAGGGCGTCCAGCCGAATCAATATGTGATCCCGAATGTTTATAACGTGTCTCAAGAAGTGACAGCGACCGTTCTGAGATTCTTTGGTTAGTTTGTGCGTGGTTCCAACCACCACATGTTGATGCCAGGCTTCATGTATAGGTTATTGTCTTTCCCCAGTTACGACCGATGTATTTTGAAGTGGCTGCTTTCTGCGCATCACACGGGCTTTGGCTCAGAAGTTAACGGGAAGTTTGGTTCTAAGTTTTACCCTGGAAATTCATTGAAAATCTACGTCAGAAGAAAGCATGATCCAAGTCATTTATGTACTTCGGAATAATCCGGAGCAGAGTATTGAGCCTCGCTAAGGTTACGCGATGAACATGGCTCCATGGTTGTTCAGTAATGTGGGTGGGGCTAGGTAGCAAAGCGGCGTCCGCAACGCCTAAACCCAGTACACTGTTGAGGAAAAACTGGTGGCCAGCACAGTTTTGGAGTACGTTCACCATGATCATTACGCCTTGATTTTAAACTAAACTTGTCACCAATTCGCGCCTGTCATAAACTGATGGACCCTACTTTCCCACTGAAATCTGCTATGAGGACTTTATCTGGGATTTTCGTGGTAGAGAAGTTAGTTCTCAATAAAGTATGTCTCTCACGGAATCAGTAGTACAGTTAGTTGGTGCATGAACAGAAACTGTAAATAAACTGCGGTTTGAGTTCCAACCAGTGCGGGTCCTTACGGAAGTGGACAGGTGAACGCCACTGGTATCCGAGCCTCAGATCGGGGGCTGCGAGCTATATCAACACGTGTGCAACAAGGCGCAGTATCTGGGGGGTCACCCGAATTTTGCAGTAGATAACGTCCAGACAGTGAAGATGTCGGAAGCTCATTTACTGTACTTGGATCCTGTTTTCACGATTGAAAGGTGCATGAAACCTCTGTCGATAAAATATCAACTGTGTGCACAGGATCGACTCGTTGGCCAGTTTGATGAAGGATTAGGACATTCAAAGCCTAAATAAAAAGGGAAATGCGGTCTGATTAATAAAAGTGGAACGGTGGTGTTCAGTTGGTTGCTTCCCTGAGTGTCGGGTTGACGTGCCCACAGCTGAGATCTACGGAAAACTGATCATCAGACGTAACAGGAGAGGAGTTACGGGATGAAAGTGAAGAGAGTTTATGGGCATCAGCAGGCGCATTTTTTCGCTCATCCGCCCTGCTCTATGCAGCAAATAAGGCAACCCGGCCTATTTGGTATAAAGGTAGTTTGGGTTGTAAGGTTCATAGTCGTATGTGGGCTGAGCTACTGCCATAGTGCTTTAACCTAGAAAGAAGGGCGATTAAGGTCCTCAGCCAAAGCTGGAAATCCTGACCACAATAAAGCAGTGGTCGGTACCAGACTACCGAAGAAATTGAAGTCATCCCAGAAGCAGAGTGGCCCATCGCTGGAGATGGTTGGTGGTATAAACCGGAATCCCCTTTCAGCCAGATACACTGAAAAGCGGTGTGATCGGTCAGTAGGGTAAACTGACGGCAGTAGGGTAGTTCATTAAACTTCTTGACGGAAAACACAATCGCCAAAGCTTCCTTTTCTATCTGACTGTACGTGCGCTCGGCTGGTGTCAGGGCTCTGCCTACCTGAGCAGTGGCTTTCTGGCTGCTCCAATACCATAGTTCGAAACATCCGATGCCACAAAGATTTTCAGTGACGGATTGTAGTGGGTGAGAAACAAGTCAGAACTCACCATGGATTTGACAGAGTCAGAGGCGCGTTGGCATTCTTCTGACCACGTCCACTTATAGTCCTCGGTGAGTAGCTGGTTCAGTGGGTGTCGTAGGTGATGCATTGCAGGCAGAAAATAGCTGTGGTTACTGACGAGACCGAGGAAGGGCCTGATGGATGTCACGTCTGTGGGTGCTGGCATACTTTTGATGGCTTCGATGTTCTTCGAGTTGGGTTGGCGGCCCGTCATGATGAAACCGAGGTACTTTATCGACCGCATGAGGAGGGTGCATTTTTCTCGGCACACTGAAGCCATACTCTGGAACACGACCAAGAACGTAATCAAGGCGAAGCCACAGTTCGTCGGGGTTGGAACCCATGACGATGAGATCGTCCAAATTGGCAACGTCGGGGGCATCCTTTAGCATCATATTCATGATCTGTTGAAATATGACTGGTGCTGTCTTGATACCAAACGGCAGTCGGGTATACTGGAACAGAGCACGGTGTGTATTGATGGTCAAAAGTTCTCGGGATGCTTCCTCAACTTCAACCTTTAGGTAAGCTTCTGCCAAGTCGATACTCGCGAATCATGACCTTGTGGAGGAAGCACCGTATGACTATTGCTTTTGTGCACCGTTCGAGCTCGTCGGCGAATATAGATGCACACCGTTACAAGAGGTTCTCAAGTGAAAGTTTCGGAAAGTAGATTTGTTCGAGGGCACCTCCGGTAGCTGCGTGTGTGAGGTTGCAGATAGAATTAATCGGTTTTTCCAGTAGGTTCAGCTTATCGATCCAATCCAGCCCCATGAGATCAAGTTTGGAGCATGACGTCAGGTAACACGTGGCGTGTACCGTCGAGCCAGTGAAACTTTCTGAGTCTGGATGATTTGACCTTTTTTAGTCGCTTTAGGCAGTCCATTGTCTGAATCTCCGTCTCCTTTGTGCAGTCTTTTTTCTCTTGTATTCTGGATAGAATTCGAGATATCTTATCTATGTAGTCGGCCCTATTAACAAGGACGATTCCAGAAAACTTATCCGGTCCCGTTAGAAGGACATCACCCCTAGTTGGCCGTTTCCTCGCTGCTTCTGAACGTTCAGACGTGATGGAGCCTCTATGATACAGTGGACTTTGAAGACCGAAGAAAAATTCATCTTGGTCGTCACGTGATGTGGATAGTATCTGAATAATCCGACTAAACAAACTGAACATCCACCCCTAGGTAGTCTGGGGTCTCAGGATAACACTTCAACCAGTGGTTTATAGAAATCTACCCTAAAAACAAGATCCCACTTATTATTCCTCAACCTCGTAAAATATTTATAGGTGTACTTGTCTGGTAAGATTTTAATGAAAGCACTTCCCACTAATTTTGTTCCGGATTCAAATGGTGCTGTTTAACAGACTTGAAAGGTGTAAAAGCCGCTAAGATTTTATTTGGAACTGAATGAATTTTGTGCATTTATGTCAGTTACCCGTCGGGTGGCAGTTATGATGGCGATTCCATAGCTAAGTTAGCTGCGTTCCAATGCGTCGGGCTGTTTGTTCGCCGGATTATACGGTCACTTCTGTGATGTATAAATCTCCGTAATCCAGAACTACTTAACTCTCGCAAACCATTCAAACTAGCTGCCCTCAGAGTGAGTGGGTCTCTTCCAAGAAGGAAGAGTCACCCGGGCCATGAAGACTCTCAACGTTGATGGTTGTTGTGTTTCGCAGACCGGAATTCAAGACCCGACTACTGCATTTAATTTATGTCCTCCGTTCACTGCAGCTAAACATATCTACAGGTTGCGCCCGTATGACAGCCTCGAGATAATGGCATTTGGAGAGGCAGACGTTGCAATCGCCCTCGGAACCTGCTTCGGTTAACTGGATCATGGTGAATTCTAAGCTGTGCACTGCTTGACTCAAAGATGCGTTCAAGGCTTCCAGCAGACATATGGATCGAAGATGTGTTTGTCGTCTCCGCTTACTTCCCAAACAGCATCAGCCCCAACTCTGTGAGTGACGAATTTTACCTCCAGCTTAAAAACACTACTCATGAAGTCCGTAACCTGGACGCCGTAATATTACCAGGGAATATAAACACTCAGTTTGATCAGGTCGAACGAAGGAAAACGATCGGACACCAGTCAAACGACCAATGAAGAAAGCGATGACCTTGAAACCGGACTATCTAGACACGCTTAACGGTAGACAGAATAGTGCGATCAACAACTGAACTAGCTCCATGCGTTTTCAGCCACACCCTGACCAACATATACTGTGGACCGTCAATCTAAATCCGTATCCGAGGTTCATAAACCAACTGTCACTCTTAGACGGCATAAGGTACCGGAATTCGGTGAACTTTCTCCAGCATTGTTTGAAGATGGTGGTCAGTAGCAGTGAAACAAGTCAATGCATTGTTGGGAGCACTTGAACCGTCGGAGGAACATCCATTGGTTGGAGAACTGCCACAATTATTCTTATCTATAAACAGTGTCGATGCCTCAGTTGCGGCAACTGCCTTAGTATCGGTCTCACTAAAGTCGCTTACTAGGATCTCGAAATCTGTTGTGCCTCACCGAATAAGTCCAGTGCAGCAACAATCAGTCCATGAACAGCCAGGGTTCCAACCGGGCCGAAGCCTCGCTAATCATAGGTTCGCCTTGTTTACCGTGCTGCGCCGTACCTAACGATGATCGACTCTCTTGGTCTATCTTGATATCGGGTGGTATATATATATATGAATCGAATAATACTTCTTTTGGCACGCGCTCGAGCACAAAGCCCACCATCTTTGACATCACTTAGAGTTATCGAGTGCGACATTTGACCCCTTCATTCTCTCAACGAGGCGGTCGACAAGGAGCGGCACAATTCATCCACAGACGATGTATGCTAAGTAAATTTACTCCAATCCCGTATTCATTGTGACCACCAGAATATGTTGACAACGGGGTAATGTGTAGATGTAATCTTCCACTGGAACTTCGCTCACTCTACTGGGCCTCAAACCCTACATGGAGCAAACTTTACTGTAAAAGCAGTTAGTATTCACTCAGTGTGTGCTTCGCTGCGACTAACAAACTGACGATGCACTCACAAATATCTATGAATCAACACTGTTCGAAATGACCAGTGGCCGTTTTTTGGTACATTGCAGCTTATGTTGAAACGAAATTTCGATGATACCTTAAAAAGTATTTGAGAAAAATCAGAAAGTTTCTAACGATTATCAAAACTACAAGAGAATTTTGAGACACGTTGATTTGCCAATTACACTGGAGTTAACGAAAGATCCCACTGGGTCTTCTGTTGACAGAAACTCGAGGAATACACCTACCTGATGAGTCCCGAGATGAGCGAAACCGATAGTGGGCTTTCGAAGAAATTTCAGCAACCTTATGAGTAATATGATTGGTCAAGCAAACATACGAGAAGCCATTCTATTCGAGGTAAGGTTTCATTCCCCGCAAGACCCTCTGGTCGTTCTAGTGTCAACCAAACGTCCGACACAATCTCCAGCTTTGCCTGAAAAATCCCACAGTGTCATCAAGAACACAAACTGACCAACATTGTCGCTTTCGGGATTTCGTCTTCAGGTCAAACATATATTGAGGGGGTAAAATAATGGTGGCAATCAAGATGAGTAGTCCACGTCGGTTTGTTGGGAGAGAAAATAAATTCCCAGCTAAAAGGACAGAGGCTGATCCAAAAGCATGTTGAGCGAGTGGGTCAGGTAGCGTGTGTCACATGACCAATTTCGAAATTCGTACGAATTGCTTTTGACAAAATAGCACCGAGTCACGTAGCCGTATTTTGACTGCTTCAACCGTTGTCAAACCTTCGGACCGATTTCCGAAACAAACAAGATATCCTGAAGATGATTAGGAGCATTGATCACGTAACCAGCATTGATGATGCTTGACGCGGTCGACTTTTTGATTTTATTAATGGGTTTAACGTTATTTCAGCATGAGAGGTGCTCGTGTATTCTCTCGCTAATTTGCTATGTCGGGCGCTCAACATGCTCTTCCTTCTAATCTTCACAGGCAGCAACAATAAGAGTGTTTTATGAGAAAACTGCTGCTCGATTTTAAGCTCAACGCCAAGCAGCTGGTTTCCAGCAAAAGTATGGTTGTGTACACACTCTCCAGCTTATTGCCTGCTTCAGTCCTATAACTCGAACCAACCGAATCGGCCTTTTAGTTAATCTAAAAAGGTACGAAACTCTCATCAGTTGAAAATCTTTGAGTCCACGACGAACGCCACTGATCTTCTGAAGTGGAAGAGTATAAACCGACAAAGTACGGTCGATTTATAGTGACTTTCAATTAATGCTCGCCTCATCACGTATTCGAAAATCCCAATTTAGACTACTTATATTGGCAAAACATTCGCGTTCGGTTTTCAAGATGTTTGCTGAAAAATGCCCCCTACTCCTATATTTGGCTACATTATTGGGAAGCGACTGGCGGAACTATTACCATTTCGCGCAGCGCAACGAGGAAAAACTGCCAATGAGCTAAATCACTTAGTGAACAGCTTTCAGTTCAGCTCTGGGTTCGACTCCCGAGCCTGCGTTTTGATCAAGCAACCCACATCCTAATAAATGACGACTCCATTAACCTTCGGCAACCCGTGTGCTTTTTGAATATTTGCATTGCCAGAGAAAGTAAAACCTTTGAAAAAACCCTTGTATGGACCTTTGATACTGGATGGATTTCTCTCTATGTCAGCTTCGATTTTCAAACTCTGTACTCACCCTCATAAGGAACCCACACATCTCCAAATTTTTATTTTTGGTTTTCCTTTTAGCATAAAAATTAAACCGGAGCCAAATCCTAGTAATTTGATCGCAAAACCTTATACATTACACACAAAGTAAAGAAAACGAAAGCAAAGTAATTTCCTGAATTTAAAAAAAGAAAAATAGAGTGGAAGTCAATAAAACAAAATGAGCTCCTATTAGTCGTAATCCATGAAGTCCGCTTCATCGGCCACAAAGTTGTCATATCCGTCTGTTGCGCCATAGTACGTGTCGTTATCGTAAATTGTCGTTTCATTGAAGATTTGCGTCGGAGCATGGTATCCATGCCCCCACCCACCACCCCAACCGTATCCACCCCATCCTCCGAATAGTGCTCTACCAAGGAGACTTCCAGCCATTCCGGAGGCAACACCTGGATAGCGAAAACGACAAACAAGTGGAAAATTATACCCTCCACTATTCGAAGCTGTTTTTGAACGATGGGTGTGAGTCCGAATAGGGTAGTCAGCTGATTGGTAACGGTTAGTTTCTGTGGCTGCTTTGCTGATGTCAGTCTGATCAACACTGTGTAGCGGTCTCTAATATTTAGGCTGATTAATGTCAGAACAGGGAGGAAACATGCCCTCTAAGGAGGAGCCATTATGAATTTTCTACTAGACTGGACTCATCTCCTTCAAATACGTAGATGAGTTGCAGCTCCACCGCTAGCAGTTTACAACATTGCATCCTTGGAGCATACAGTAATTAAGAGAACTTGGACCGGAATGTCTTGACCGCATCTAAGGAGAGTACGCACTTTCGATCCTTCTCATTCACCACAAAAGACTGAGTACGTGTTGTTGTGCTGTGGCGGTAGTTTGCATGAAGTCGTCTTCATATTTTCCTCTAGTGGGAAGCCTGGAAGTTTCCACTACGGACTGAATAACAGCTTATAAAAAGTGCAAACTTCTTCTCATCGGAATCGGTGCTCATTAAAATTTAGTCAATAATTCATTTATAGCATGCGACAGTTTTCCATAATTTCCTATCCTCCGTCTCACCATCATTAACAAATGCATCCCAATCCAGCTTTGTGCTCCTGAGGACCGTATGGTTGCTTTTATCCATTGTATTACTGGGTTCTCGTCTCCGTCTGAGCACCCCATTGGTTACCTACATACCTACATACACTCATCTCTGTCAAAAGTTCCAGTGCGATTTCGCCAAATGTATCAGATTTCGCATGTATGGATACCACTGGATAACTTTCTGTAGAAATCAAACCTCTAAGTTTCAGTGGGAAAAGTAGCGGATCCTAACATGCTGAACTGTAAACCAAGGTTCATCATCAACATCATCGGCTGTAAAAACCGCGTACCTCCTCTACAGTGGTTCTAGCTGCCACTGTTTCGTTCACCAATCATTTGGGTATGTGGGGTAGATAGCTGTGCATTGGATGCGGTAGCTGATATAATTGATGCGTTAGTACAGAGTGGCCAGTGGAGTTATAGTTGGGGAGGCTGGGAGGGGAGCTATGCATTGAAGGTAATAGCTTGGATGCACGAGCGCCATTTGGGACGAGACTGGGCCATGCTGACAATGTCCCGTCTCGGGGTCCCCATTCAGAGAGACGGCAATGACCAGTGCAGCTGAGTTTTCTGGTACTGCTTTTCATACTTCGCTGCCAAATCATTGTTTGACATCCCCTGGCTCGTTTCCACCTTTCGCCTGGTTGTGCGAAAAGAACCCTTCGAGGGAGTCGATCGACTGGCTTAAGGAGCACGTAACCAAGATAACATAACCTATGGAGTGTGATCGATTCGTCCATTGTGGGCGAGTTACCTCTTCCGAAAATCATTCGATGTGCTTCGTACAGAAACGGAGTCTTCATAACTAACACGTAACAAACATGTAGGATCTTCTGCCTTGCTTTTTCACTGTGTGTTTGTGTGCGTTTGTAGCCATTCAGTAATGAGTATACCCGGTAGTGTTCATGATAATGAGTTGCGTTATTTTCAAGATTTTCTACAAAACAGCAAATGTTACCGACCCTCACGAATTGAATTTTCAATGTTTTTGTTACCGTATTTCCAACAGACAAATCAATTTTGAAGAGATTTTCCGATGGCATTTATTCCACCCTCTTCCCGCTGGACTGTTTCCAGATGTCTTATTCAGTTTTGCAGCGTTCCTCACCAAAAAAATTCAACTTTAGTTTTGGAATATGGTGTACGTTCCAAAGAGCATCCTTATTGGGGCTTACTCTTGCAGGCAGCTAAATGATTTCGTTAGGATGTTGGCTTACCCATGAGATGCTGCTGAATGGTCGGAATTCTCCGGTCACGGTCTGCACCCATGGAGTTCGCTTAGTTTTGGAGCAAAGCGGTTCTAACTTTTGCTGTTCCTGTTTTATAACAAAAATCGCCTTTTGTTGTGGCCAATGCTTTACACTCATTATATCCTATTCGCATTTGTTATAGGAAACTCCTCGCTGAGAAATAATTCAAAATCGGGTGCAGTTCAAACATTGAAAGAAGATTCAAATCACTGTGACGAAAAGTTGAATGACCTGGGGCACAGAGGCAGGGCACTAACTGTGTGCCGTAAATCTCGTGAAATCTAATCGTTCTTCAGTTCTGACCGACTATCTTTACGCGGCAGTCAAATATCACTCAAAAAATTTGGTGTTGTGCACTTCTCCAGTGCTTTTACCCGCCAGTAATCTCCGGCACCCACTGTAATGTTTATCTTCGATTCTCCTACTGTTGGCTGAGTTGTGTCATAACCCTTGTTGTGTTAACCGTACACACTGTTTAGGCCTTTTTAATTTTTTTTTTTTTTTTTTTATTTTGTTTTTATTGGTTTTTTTAATTTATTTTTTTTTTTTTTTTTTTTTTTATTTTATTTTTTTTTTTAAATTCTTCTTTTTTTTTTTTTTGTAAGGTATTCGAGACAGTGCAGTATATATACATAAAGGAAGCCGCTCACAAGGTTGCTGAAAATTCTCTTCGACAGCCCACGAACGGTTTCGCCCTTCTTGGGGCTCATCAGGTAGGAGCAGTCCCCGAGTTTCCGTCAACCTTGTGTTCTACTTGAGCCCAAATTAGACAGAGTTCGACAATCTCATTTGCATACCAATTTGGTTTTCACGGGATACTCAACTGAATTTCTTGTTTATGATACTCTGCAACTGAATGTGCTGAAGGGCGAAACCGTTCGTGGGCTGTCAAAGAGAGTTTTCAGCAGCCTTGTGAGTAGCTTCCTTCATGGATATATACGGCGATATCCCGAATATCGTGCCAACTGAAACATGAGGCGGCCTTTGTGCAGCACATTAACTTGAAGAATATCATAAACGAGAGATTCATTTGAGTGTCCTGTGAAAACCAGATTCATATGCAAATGAGTGTGTTCGTCGCAATCTGTCCAATCTGATGCAATTTCGTGCAATTTGGGTTCAAGGGGAACATAGGGTTGACGGGAACTCGGGGATCGCGCCTACCTGATGAGCCCCAAGAAGGGCGGGACAGTTGGTTGGCTGTCGAAGAGAGTTTTCAGTAACCTTGTGAGTATTTTCCTTTAGGAAAATGTTTAGGCCGGTTCACATGTACACATTCTCGTCCTCCAGGCTAGTCCAACATACACGTATGCACAAGCGTGCCCCTACAGGCTCAGTTTGTTGGGCCACTCGGTCTGAGTATAGCTCAATCTTCAGCTCTCTTGTTAATCGATCGTAGTTAAGAATACTTGAACTGTTGTTGTGTGCTGTACGCACAATCGGCTGTAGACTTGGTCAAATAAGCCTAGCCGTAGCAACTCAGTTGGTTGGGAAGTCAAACTGTAGGAATCACCTCTAGTGAATCCGATAGCCAGGTGGATTATATTACTGAGTGTAGTGGACGCAGACTCCAATTGTTTGTTACCGGACAGTGAATACTCCAAGTCATTTTGTATTTTGTTTTACCTAGAACTCTGATCTGGTACGTTGGTTTTAGGTGCTCTAAACTGTTAATTGGTCATTTGTGACCGTCGTTAAACTGCGGTTCCACTGAAGAGTTCAAATTAACTCCACTTTCTTTTCAATGGTTTAGCGAGTCAATGCATTTGCGCAGCGTAGTACTACCGATCTCGATACGTGAGTGCGAAGCCCTACACTAGGCACTGGAATCTAGAATAGATAGCTCAGAGCTGGTGAGCTTGTGCAGAGTGGTTTTAAATTGGCTGATATGTGGTTGTTCGCCAAAATGACAATGATGTTCGCCCAGGAGAGCCATCACCCGAATAGGTTTGGTCTAAAGTATCTGTATGGTTAGTGCTAGCTCCCTCTTACAGGAGTGATTCTATAAAGTGCACAGTAACCAGAATTCTTTCCCAGGTTTCACTTTCGTAAACTTCGATATCTATCCTAAACTCAACCTCCCCTACGTTTGTAAAATAAGAACCGTCTGCCAGTGCTGGCCCGATCTATGGCTATGTATCAATCCAATTGCGAATGGATTGTCACTTAGAAAAGTCATCCGGCTCGACAATTGTTTTAACGGACTAGAGTACACTGACCAGTGTGGGTAACCCTGGGAGGTAGGAACCAAATCCATGCTCCAATTTTAGCTCACCCAATCGACGTGGAGGATATCCTTATTCGGGATACAACATTTCGGCTCGTGTACTAACGACCACAAATCCGGTCTAGAGCGGTCAGATACTCACGGAGGCTATTGTTGCTCACTTGTGTGACGACAGCACGAATCAGGCTATACCCACCACATAAACTAACACGCATATTTCCCTGCCCTTATGCCAGCCTTACTTTTATTGATTAACCCCCTCTAAGTTTAACCCTAGCTGTGATGCGATTCGAATATAAATTACTGAAGGTACATGTTCGCCTAAGTTTCCCCTAACCAGTCATAACTCACCTACTCCCCCTAGCCTAGTTGTCCCATCTCAAATGGTCCGAGTTAGCTGTTTACGCAAAAACGGCCATACAACGAAAGTATTCCACTTATCCTGTGTGCGTTTAATTTGTAGCAAATCGTAGCCAAACGGTTAAGGAGCGAAATTACTGGCCGTACGCTCCGTGGTTCGAACCGAACCCTGGCATTTTTATCGACCCTGTCTCGGCTATTGCACTATTTCAGCCCTTGTGCTTCTTCTAGTTGCACGGTAGCTTTCCACCGAAAGAGTGCCACATCTGGGAGGTTGTATTAGTGTGATGTTAGCCTGGCCCCTTTAATCATGATTCCATATTCGATGCAACAGCTTTCTTTTGAGCTGCATGCCCGTGAGTAGGGACTGGTGAACTTAAGCGGAGTAGTCGAAGAAGCCACCATTCTTTATTCCCGATTTCCAAAGAACGGTCTTGGAGCAATTTTCAAAGATTTTACCAAACTGTCCTTATTGTTTTTAGGGTTGTAAGGAGATATTCTCACCTTCTGACAGAAATACAGGGAAGAAACCAAAGTCTCACTGTTAATATCAATTCTCTGGAGACCTTTGGCAGGACTCATATTTGTAGCCTTTAGGCATATAGGGCAAATTTTCTACCAAATGAGCCAACGTGGACGTTGTCCGGTGTCACACTTGTGTACTTGAATTTAGTAGGCAGAGGTCGCGTTGTCGAGATCCGCCCACGGACCCTGTCACGCATTTGCATTATGGGCACTTGATCCACAATCAAAATTTTCAAAATCTCCTTCTCTTCGACACCATTTTCTAGAGTTTGCCTTGAATAAAAAACTTTCTGTGCTATTAAATAACCCCTTGTACTGAATTTCTGAATAAAGCTCGTTACATCTTGCTGACATTTTACGGCCTCAATGATAGACTAAAAAAAATTGAATCAGGCTTCTGAAGGTTGTTTCTTCCTCTGGCATATTACTGCCGGTGCATGATATACTTGTGTAACCGAGCTCGGTCCTGTCGAAAAGTTATAACAAATACCGCAGTTTTTGATATCGCGCGTGGCAGAGCGAATCTACTGGGCATACAGACGAAATAATACATGGAAAGATGAATCTGGTTCGTCAGCTAGAAAGCTTTCCGGTCGCTGGGATTTTCGTGAGGAAATAGCGCAGTATGGAAAACACATGTCTGAACAAAGACAGTTCCCTGCCGATGGACTGGGGAAAGAAACTTTAAACATTTGCACTTGCCCATTGTGTGGACCACACATTCGATGAACGTAGAGATTATTCCTCTCGTAAGCATGAAAACAGTCGAGGAGTTTTAAGCAACCTTATGAGTAATGTGTTACGTCCGTACTATGCATTGTGATACTGGCACATCACACCAACTGAAACATGAGACGCCCTGGTGCAGCACATTCAGTTGAAGAACATCATAAACGAGAGATTCAACTGGGATTCATTTGAGTCTCCCGTGAAGGCCAGATCGGTATGCAAATGAGTGTGTTTCGCTAGTCATCAAACCAGTCATATACAGATGAGAGTTTTACCTTTTTGGTTTTGCTTATGGCAATTTCAGATTTTTTATCAAAGATTTCACAAATCCTCTCGTAGGGCCAGATTTAAAAAAAAAACTTATTCACACACCGTGGTTGAGTTTGCTTTTCTTACCCACAACAGCAACGAAAGTATCCCCAACTAACAGCCTTCTCCATTTTGGTTTCACGCATTGCATTGTGAGTCGGTTGCATATCAGGGCTCAAGAACTTATTGGTTCCCTGCTTCCTGGCATAAAGTCTGGACGGAACAAGCACTCACCGATGGCTGCACTTCCAAGTAGTCCACCTCCTCTGTCAGCCGGCTGCGATGGGACCATTACAATGCGTTCTTGTGGCTCCGGTCGACTTGATTCCTGTCTCGCCTGAATTAAGGGAGATGGGTAGATATACATTGGTTGTTGCCCAACAAAAGGCATTGGAGCCATCACTGCAGTTGTCGGCGAAGGATATTGCATCGGGTAAGGGCCGAAGGTTGTTGCGTAATGTTGTACCTGATAAGGCACCTGAGCGGACTGAGCCATCGTGTAAGGCATCGGGTTCGGAGTTTGTGGACCAGCTAGCATGTTATGAGGCACATAGCTGGGTGCAGACTGGTATGGGGGTGGAGGTGATGATGGCTGGTATGGATGCGGAGGCGATGACGGCTGGTATGGAGGTGGAGGATAACCCGGATTTTGGACTGCATGGTCATAATTTGGAGCTGAGGGGACTAAAGTGGGGTGTTAAGTACAAATTACTCTCCAAATCTCACCCAAGTTTGCTGATCAACGAATAACGTCTACCCCATTATTGTGTTTGTGTAGATTGAAGTGAGTATGAATCTAGATGAGAGATATTTTGACTCCACATTGCCTTCTACCTTTAGTGGTTGATAAATCAGGTCGACTTCATTGTTTGTTGGTAGATTTTCCTGAAAAACCGAAGGACTTAAACACTAAAAGGGATGGTTTCATACCGTACGAGCCCACCGCTCCCGTTTGTGAACCTCGATTCCGCCAAGAAAACCATCGCTGGACTGTTGAATAGCCACGACTTTCCAAATGCCCTCTTAAAAAGAGAAGGCCTCAGCCAAATGGTTAAATCAAGACTGACCGCCCATTTTGAATCCATTGAAGCATACTATGGGCAGCTTTGAGAAAAATTAATGAGCTTTCCAATTCTTGGATTTATCGCAAAATTCGCAACGCAAAAACTGGAGCGGACTGTACAACCGTATATAAATCCTAAAATATAGATCCTCCACGCAGACGATAGTCTTGTCATCCGAAGAATTGCACTATAGTAAACGTTCCGGCTAGTAAACACAGCTTTCGACGGCATTCCCTCATAGTTGGGGAGGGGAACGATTATTAACTGCTATTCTTGGATGTTTTTATCACGAGATTGCCAAATGGACAGTTACACACCAAAATCTACAGAAGAGCGGCGCATACATGCCGAAGTAAAAGAGAGGGAACACGTACGAATTTCTTTAAAGAGGCGCAGATCTTGGAAATTTCGTCTGGCGAATCCTCAGGAACCCAACTCGGCCAACTAATCTGCACGAAGAGAAGGCAAACAAGTCACACTTCCTCACATCAATCAAATTTCTTGAATGGTAGCAAGTTTGTTACGGCAGCATAACACAACGGTGCCTTAAGAACTTGCGAAAACCTTGTGGAGATCACTAGCAAAACCAAAAAGTATTCTGGATACACTGGTGAGGACCAACCTCATACACCAAAATCATGCAGCAAATGAGACAAACTACGTGGGACAAGCAGGAAACAAGCTCTTCAGCGGACTTCATGATCACAAACTCGCAACCTACAGACATGACCAATTTTACTCATTCCCGTGCACGGGGATCCGGAAGGATACAAATTCGATTGGAGAAACACTCATATAATGGCCCAAGCAAGAACAAAGAAAGAGCGTGAATTCACAAACGCCACCGCACTCCACTGTAAATGCCACCAGCAAGAATGCTGCCAAGTGCCAAACAACACCACGAATGAAGAAAGCAGAACTGCACAAGAAACTGGAGGAGAAATATATAGGAAAGGCAGGCGAGTCCAGCTCTAAAGGACTTATTTATCTAACTGGAATATGCATCTGAAGAGCCAAGTGGCGTGCAGGACGCAGAATGTCGCCACAAAAGAAGAAATCTAATTAAACCATCAAACTTAAGGGATTCCCCAGCACGTGAACGAAAACTACATAAAACACGGAAGTACAACGGGCCAATGGAATGAAAGAAGAACAGAAAGAAACATTAGTTGAAAACGGGTCAATAAGACCAAAGGAAAACCTAATGAAAGTAGAAGCCGACGTACCGACCAATCAACTTCAAGGAAGACAGACCACAATGCAACACGAATGGGGGAACGATCAGGGCAAGGACCAAGACGCTCAAAAAAGTATTCAAAAAACTATAAGTGAGGTCAATACAGACCACAACCCAACACAAATTACAAACGGACTAATAAGGTTGCATGAAAGTTTCATACCAATTAGTAAGTCAAATGAATTGGTTTTAGGTAAGCTCTGTAAATGTTATAGACGCAATCCCCTTAAAGAAAGTTCCCACTCAACTGCTCATTGATGATTTCTGCCCGATTGCAAGCTAATTGTCGAGATCGACGAACAGGTCAGCGGCCACCCGAGCCACCCAATATTTCCACACGATGCCGAATTTCAATGACCACCACCTGACCATTTAACGACACGCTTACTAAAAACATTTTTGTGTTGGACAGCCTAATGGGCGATTATTTTATAGCCCAAACGCGCTGGTACATTCATCTGGACTTGAGAACCAAATCTTTTATCGAAATTCCTAAGGTTAATCGAACTTCAGTCACCAGTTATCATATAAAGTAAAATACGGTAATATAAAAATCTGCAACTGCCGGTCAGTAGTTCGCGATCTTTATCCCCGCAGGGCGTACAACTCATTGAGGAGTAGTGGGTCTAGATTTGTGACTGCTCCACGAACACAGCGTGATTAAACCATTGCTCATTTCAGGTTTATAGCTTATAAACCTGCGTATTTAGTGGGCGGAAACCCATAGAAGGTGGAAGCAGTTGTTTCATTGTTGATAGCTTCATGTTGAAACTAAAGAGAGATGAGCATTAAAAACCTGACTGGTGTTATCACTTTAAATGACCTATGCGACAGATACTTACCTCCCGGCATTACACCTTCAGACGGAGAAGGAATTGGAGTGGGTTCGTTGAACTGTTAGAATGAAGGCAAGTTCCAAATTTTAAAGCGTTTTGACAGACGTCTGTGAAAGAACTCACAGGAAAGCTATTTATCTGAATAATGAACTGTAAACAATGTCTCTAGGATGGCTCATTAGGATTCATCATTATTATCATCGACAGCATGACATCGGAGTTTAACACTGATACTTCGCTGCCGTACAACCTTGATTCATTTGAAAGCCTTACTGTGAATAAAAGAATAAAAGCAGACAGAGAAGAAACTTATTGCTAGCCTACCACAATCGTTCCGAGATGCCTACACCTCCAGACACTCACTCAGGCAATATGGGTAGAAACTGACCACAAGAACGTCACTGACATCGATTAGCAGCCATCTAACACCGTCTCCAACCACGCTCAGGGTGGATCGCGCGGTTCCCATCCTGGAACGCGAGTCGCACTGACAGCTCCCAGACTTTTCGTAATCTGTTCCATACCCCTCTGCCAGATCAATGGTTGGTCACCTCTCTGCTCCCGCCACTCTGAATTGGGCACGAAAAACAGTACTCTCTTCGGCAAACGATGGTTCGGCATGCGTCATACATGGCCTAACCAAAAGAGCATCTGCTGCTGGACACATTCTTCAATGGAAGTTCCCGTTGCACAAGCGAACACTCGCTTTCTAATTGCCCCATAACAAGTTCGCTTACACCAACCCACGCCTGCAATTGTTCTGAGACAAGGGTTGTGGAAAGACCACTGAAAACTAAAAGTTGCTCCGTCTAGGGGACAGCTGTTCTTAGAAACTGGTCCCTTTAAACTGAATTTACCTCTTTGTACGTATTGTGCATGTGAATGGGTGAGGAAGAAGCTACAGAATTTCACTCCTCACAATCGGGCATCCAATGGAGAGAGTGATGCACTAGCCCCCAAAGGAGACTCGTGTGAGGAAAGGTCACTCCTCTAGTGAGCCCACGACAACATCCCCTGCCAGTCACGATCAAGCGTGAAGTCAGCTCGCAGAATGGTCACCTTTACAAGACGCATCTTGAGAGTTGATTCCTCTTTGGGAGAATCTCATGATGGCAGTAGGTGAGGGGAATGACTGTTTCTCTCCAGAGGTACCTCCCGTAGGCTGATTCTATCACTGTGCGTATGTCAAGTTCAGGGACCTATGCGAATGTTTAAAAATTTAGGCCGTCTTAGAACAAAATGAATGTGCTCTTTACCTTGTGAATCTCTTCTGGCAGAATAACTTCGCAGTGTAAATGAGAAACTTATCAATTACGAAGGTGCTACCTGTACTCATCGCCTGGGGTCGACCACCTTATCCATGGCTGTGGCGGAAATGCACCCTCTTTCACTGGAAAATAGTGCGAAAATGTGACCTTCGGAAGAGAAAACTTACTACCTTACCAGTGGGCTATTCATAGATATAGCATAGCCATGTAATTATATATATATACATATACGTATAAGTGTAAGATTTCTAAATCAGGCATGCCATTTGGAATGTAGTCAACTTACCAGGGCATCTACGACTGCGTGGATTTGTCAGACATGCCGTCCACACAGCTGAGTGGCAACAACCTTTTAGGCCATCAACGTACTCATAACAGCCTACTTGCTGAACCCAGACAACCTGACTGGGGGAGGTTTATTCCATTTTCTTGTCCCTGCCCAATGAGATCTCGTCCCGTGACCCAGTTTGATTATAACGTAATTAGACTGACTTAGTGACAGTGATCTAAGTACCCCTTCTTTCGCAATAATAGGTTTGCCCTGATCATGCACGTGATTCCCTACTAGTATCACTCAGGTGTTAACCAGGTTGACCAACCATAGAAAACAAACTTCGCTCACCACCTTCGTTTTTACTGTGATTGTGGCTTAGAAACTATGTGCAGTCTTCCGGTGATATGAACATTGCTGATCGGCGAGTGCGCATTACGTGCCAGCCACTCATGCATATTTCGGATAACCTTAGGGGGCACCTTGTTGGCACACTAACTGCATCCCGTCAACATGTAGCGAGCACATTATTTTGGAGAGAACTTCCCTGCAAAGTGCAAAGGGTCAAGCAAATTGGGAAGTACATTTCTAAAAAACCAACCGTCGTTACGTCAAAACTCATAGAATGTTGATGGATGCTTATACGTCTACCAGTAGTTAAATTTCACATGTTTCTTGTCAGTACACCATAATACTTCATGCTCGCATTTTCTGTAATAGTGAATTGCAAAACATCACCTGGGTATTTACAGATGATGAATGGCAAAACTCACCAGAAAAAATATGCCGCTCATCCAAGCGCTGTAAATAAAACACCGTAAAAGTGGAATCGCAAATTTTGGCATTGCTGGTGTCAGATGAGTGTTAATTACTTGGTGCACAAAAAAATGTGGGTTGGATATTTTGCCTGGCTGAATTTTGACTGCATTACTCCTTCTGCTCATTTGCCCCACTTCGAAAACCACATTTTTCTCTTGTTCACACATCCACACTGCGTCTCATTCCCACCGGACGCAAGCAAGCTATCTGTTAGCGCAATCTGAATAGATCATTTGCTATGGGACATCAATCACGCTTGACCTCGAAACTTCATTTACGCTGCTTTTCACTGGTTGCAGTATGTTACATCAAAGTTTTCGCTGGGTGGCTGTTGTATCAAACTCAGTCTATGCTGTACTATACTACACTATACTATGCTATGCTGTACTATATTATTATACTACTACTACTATATTATACTATACTACACATGCTGAGCAAAAGAAGAATCAGATAAAACTTTTTGAATGTGTCAATTCTGGTGGCACTACCTGACCACTAGATAGCTCGACTTTACCTTGCTCAGTTGCTGCTGACCATTTCTAATTTGGCACTGCAACTATAAACGCTTGGCCATGGTCTACCCTGAGTATACAAGTCTTGATATCAGGTTTACCCAACGATTTAAGATTGACTTTGAGGGGTTGCATAGATGCGTATGCCACAATGTTTACCATCAACCGGCATTCCTTTCTCGCCGAAAACCTATGCTTCCACTTTGAGGACAGGTCGCGTAACTACTACCCCTTGCTCCTTGCGGTAACCGAAGGTGCAAGTGGATCTTATCAAGAATGTTATTGAGATGAAGTTTACCCGGATGGTGTGTGTATGACAACTCAAACGCCTCTGTTGCCACCCATCACCCTGTCATGTTCGACCTCGATCATCCTCAACAGTCTTTCACGAGCCATCTCAAAAGGGCAATATCAACCCCGTGAAAAGGTCTTATTTCAACCTCATTCTTTTCGAATCAACTTTCTTATTAGCGATGTTGACGAATACGAGTTGCTCGGGGCAGTCATTGGTTGTTGGTCAGCTTGCCGAGCTTAGCAACTGGGTTGTAAAAGTTTCATTGCCAGTTTACTAGATATCGTCAGTGCATGGTTGGGTAGGTACCTCCTCTTCTGCTTGCGCTTATGTAGTTACTATACAGTATCTGCAAACTCCCGCGTGATTGAATGATGGCGGGGTGGCCTTCACGTAAGTTGATTGACCAGGTTGTAAAGCCGAGTTGCGATTTTTCTCATTTCTTTGCATCTGACTGACTTGTTGGATGCTTTTATTTTGACAGTTCTTCATCTCCCTTGTGATTGGCCCTGGTTCTCTTCTATTCTATTGGCTGATTGAATAACCTTCTATCTTGAGCAGTTTTATCTGCTCGATCCGATTGGTCCGTTTGCTATCCCGACTGATCGGATCGAGGAGAAGAGATTACTCAGAGTAGAAGTTTATCCGATCAACCACTAAATTGGGGGAAAACCAGGCCACAAAGAAAGGAGGAAGAGAACTGCTAAAACGAAAGCATTGGACGAACCAGTCAGAGGCAAATAAGTGTGGAAAAAGGGTAACTCAGGTTCCAAAGTTGACCGATCAACTTACGTGGAAACCAACTTGCGGCCAACCATTCATGCAGTTACTATTTGAAGACTACTCAAGCGGGAGCATAAGAAGGGGAATTACCCACCAAACGCCGCACTGATGGCATCACCTCCACTCGGGGACGATACGCTTGTAATCCAGTTACCAAATGGCGAAAAGACTAACAACCATCTGTCTTATTCTTCAGTTGGGTTAGAGTTACTTCGCTACTACATAACATTTCTTCAGCTTCCTGACTTGAACAGTGTAATTCCGCATCGTCAATTCCATTTGTGTCCAGGCTTGTTTCCGATGACCTCCTGAATTCAGTGAACAAATTTAAATTTGAAGCTGCTTGGTCAGTAGGCAGAATAACACGCCAATATGTGACCTGAAAGGCCGTGTACGTACTCTCAAAGGAGGACCATGACTGACTGCAACTAAGGGGTATCGCGCCTCTACAGGAAATAGTCGGAAGGAACCAAACAATGACACACTGACGTGCCGAGCTACTGCACCTAGAAGCTGGTAAAAAAACACAGTAACAAAAGCATCGCTACTGAAGTAACCAAGCGAAGCTTCTTACATTTCTTTATTTCTTACATTCTTTTTGGCCAAATGAATTTCGTATTTTGTACCAAACATTTGAGGACCTGATGTTTTCTACAGAATGGCTCAGACACACGTTTTTAGAACGTCGAAATATTCTACTGTTTTCTATTTTGATGCTTTCCTGATCTTTCGCATTTTCTTCCATTTTCAGTGGATAGCTTCCCTCTGTTGTTTCCATCGTCACACAACGGACGTCTTCCAAAGAAGGGATTCAATGATATCCTTCCCACGAAGGGAGTCAGAAGCATCATACTCAGTACAGCTCGGAATTGAGTTTCAACTCACTAAGCTGGCTCACATTTGTCGGCATCACATGACCCAAATGGCTGATCCAACAACCTAAGCTAATTATGGACACCTCTTCCTCAACCCTGGTGCTGAGGTAATTGGAGAAGACTTCCCTCCAAAACCTCGTCAAGATTAGTGTATTTGTCGAGATGGTCACCCACATCCCTTGATCAGTACGGTTAATCCGTTGTCACCTGCCAGAGTCTGCAGAGTCTCTGAGACCGACATCAGCGGAACCAACATTAGGCAGACGTCTGATTTGCTACGAACCGCAGTGCTTGAACATCTGAGATTCGAGACAGGATGATGATGGCCAAATAAATTAAAGCACTCGGAGTACGTAATAGCAAATCAGCTTGTGGTGCCCGAGACCGTAAAGTCAGTACAGAACAGAGTTAGCTCGAGTCCGTCGGTGTAGCCTTTGTTTGTTGTACAGAACTGCAGGCACACAAGTTTCCATGTTGGCTAGACCATATAAAAGGTGTTAAACCTGGAATTATTTCTCATGACTTCGCCCTGCAACCATCTTTCATATGATGAAATGAATACCGATGGAGCTCTTTGCTCAAAAATATAAAGCAGTCTTTCTTTCCCAGAGAAATTCACTACTACGGATAATTTGGCCGTTTGCTGATCACCTTCTAGTAGCTTCCAGGCCAGGGATGAAACTTCCACAAGGTCTTCCATGCTACTGGCTAAACCTGTTTCTAGATTGAAGACATCCCTCTGTCAGAGGCGTCTAGGAGCAATAAACTGCTGCATACGTTTACCCATTTATCGATTTCTGTGTAAAATTGACTACTTTACGGAGTCTTTCTTGTCTAGTATTCACCCGTCAGATCCCTTTTGATCTCATTCATGTAGTTAGTTAGGGATGCGACGCGGCAAGCAAATCCAGTCACACGATAATAGTTTTACAGTTAGCCTTAGAGAAGATGGGTAGTTAGCGAATTCACACTAAAGAATGTCTGGTCTGATTTTGCGTCAGTTTACTTGGTCATGCTTTCAACCAAAACCTTACCTCATTTCCGCATCATCTTGACAGAGAAAGAAACTAATTTTCGTTTGAACATGTGGTTCGTGAGGGACGGCAAATACTCTCTGAAATGCTTCAGTCTGCAGTCCAGTGGGGAGCCGCGGTAATCGATTCAACAATGAGCCATAGACGAAGAATGCTCGAACAACCTGGGTGGATGCATCACTATGTGATATGAGCCTCAGTGCTTACCCGCAGGTCGACTCCATGAATAGGATGTTTTGAAGCGGCCATTTCG
The DNA here is from genome assembly GCA_004794785.1 of Opisthorchis felineus. Classification (NCBI taxonomy): domain Eukaryota; kingdom Metazoa; phylum Platyhelminthes; class Trematoda; order Opisthorchiida; family Opisthorchiidae; genus Opisthorchis; species Opisthorchis felineus. The sequence goes on along the minus strand of SJOL01006408.1, from coordinate 320,436 downwards.
TACCAGTGAAACCATCCGGAAGACTGCAGTTTGCAGTAGACGTCTTTCCATCGATTTTTCTTTTCTGTTTTAGACCTAGTAGTTTAAAACCGAATGTACTTACCAACCCAAAGCTTAAGATTCCCTTCTTTGAGAGAACTGGCCATCTTGTTAATCAAGTTTTTTGCAAACACGGTATAATCCGTTTCATTTGCGGTCTTTCAGCGCATTTGGTATTGGTTTGTTTTAATGCTGAAACTATATGTATAGCGGTTTAATGGGTGCACGTTTAATTTTCGTTGCCGTTGTTGTCAACATACAGCACCCATATTGCACAATCGACGAAACACGTCATTTTTTTGGAATAAAGATCTTTTACTGAAATGAGGAAGACATCGTTGGTGAAAACGGGATTAAAGCAAGCTTATCACAAATACCCAAGCTGCCTATATCTACAAACACTCATCTAGACAAGTTGGATGGAAAACGACTGAAGGTGTGTCACTGATATCGGTTCGTGACCAAATAATGTGGCAACTTCATCCACTCACAGGAAAGGCAGAAATCAGTAGGAAATACCCATTAATGGAAATGGACTACCTGCAAACTCCTCCACCGATAAGAAGATGATACTTAATTCTGACTGCAAGCTGGTTTCAGCGCCCCACCGAAAGACAACAACACTGAACAATTTTTTGCCTCCGCCAATGATTCCCAACAGGACGGTTCTCCAAGCCAATGACAGAAAACTATGGGCAAAAACAACCACATTCACTGAACTGACGACAAATGTTGTTGGTTGTCAGACACTACTTTGACTGACACACTCTGTTCAGAGCCTAGACATCCTCCCAATTCCGATTCACGAAACGAATCGAGTAGACTGATCCTCTATTCATGCTTTAGCTTGAAAGACTAAATCCAATAAGTTGCTAAAATCATCACGATAAATAGCGAAACTCATTGCTGCACTAGACTTTGTGTGGGATATACTCACGGAAAGAGGTTGGAACAATCATCTGGGAAACGAAATAAGGTCGAATCCATGGATGAAGACCCTGTGTGGAAAATTATTCCTGCAGGTATTGGCCAGGTCAGAGTAGCCCAATAAGCACGTTGTTGCTATGTTCCATGCAAGATTTCCATCGATTTCTGCCGTGGAGAGCCTCCGGAAGAGATTGCTCACTCGAGATTTCAGCAAAAAAAGACTTATTATCTTCACGTTTTTTCTCTTTCGTGCTAAATACAACTCAGATATTTTGGTCCCCAACTGCAACTGACAAGCTTTCAGCACTCTTTCGGTAAGAAGAATATAATTACAGTAGCCCACAACAGCTACTTATTCACGTCCTCCAACGTGGACAGGAAATCTGTGCCACCTATTCGAGGCCTCTGTAAGCTACTGTCACAGAAAGAAGATTCGATCAGATAGGCTTTCGTTTCCAGCTAACGTGGTTTAAATGTGTTTCCCAGAATCCGAGCATCTGAACAAGCCAACTTCCGGACCGACCATGCAGAAACAGCATGATCTAATAGCACATGACTACCTCACCGTGAATAAGTAAGCAAAAAAGAGTGAGTGAATATCATTGGGGTGAAACCTCACATATGTGTATATTTATACAGTATAAATTCATTATGAGTTTCAAGACTTGCTGATATAGAGGGCTGGATGTATTAGGGAGGGTTGGGTATTTTGAACCGATCGCCCTCAGCGCGTGTCACACGTAGTACTCAAAATGGTTTCCCATTATCTTAAAGGATTATCTTCACCACCATCTTCACCTCGCTGTACTCCAAATATAGTGTGACTCCTAACTGTTCAGTATGATCTGGGGGAGCATGTTTTTGGATACAAATAACGTTCTCTATTGACCTTACTGGAGTGCTCCCATGTGATCTGCTATCATGTAGCTCCTGCTGAGAAAGTCGTCTTGTAGCAGGGAGATTTTTACCAGAGTGAGAGGTCGAAAGCAGGTATCAGGCAGTGTAACAGAATGGACGATCCGTTGATTATCCCTCTAGAGGAGCTGGCTAAACCTTGATTCCAAACCAACAACAGCGGGACCATGCATCAGCTCCAATGTATTTGGAGACCGCTTTTTGAATCCAGCGGCCATGCTGATGTTGGATATTTCCTGTTGCCGTGTAGGATGCCCTTGGTTGTGCATAGATTAGAAGTGCATCCTCGAACAAAAGTCGGGTGGTGCTTAGAACAAAACCCGAGATAAATAACAGTAAAGCTTCAGTGGTAGCCTACAATTTTCAAATTAATCGCTCGCGTGGCTACAAGAAAATGTTCTTCTGTGTGAACATTTGGACGGGTTTAGCCTCACTTCCAAAAGGGTAAACTCTACCAACAAACTAAATGTAAGTGGCCGAGAAACGGAAGAAAATAGGTAAACGTGGAGTCTATCTTTACTGGGAAGATTACTTACTTGCATTTTTAAGTCAAAAATCTTATCAATGCACAGCAAGCGTGAGCTAGCTGCAGCCTGTGTACGCCAAAAAGGTATGTGATAGAACCATCCTCCAACACTTTCTCTTCCTCCACCTCCCGCTCATTACCGTCATCATCATTATCATCATTATCATTTTTATTATTATCATTATTACTATTGTAAATGCCAGTAACACACTAGATGTGAACGACGGCGCTTAGGTTTCACAACACCATGAAAAGATCTCCGTCCTCAGAGAAGACGACAATAATGAAAACATATCTGAGCTACTTGCTGGAGTAGGACGCCGTCAGTGAGATAGTCTCAGCAGTCTTTTTGCAACCTGCCCAGCACCAGACCAGAACACAACAACTGAAAATTATTGGACAAATACCCATTGCTCAGTTGGACAACGTAAAGGGAAACTGACAGCATGAATCCCACTGACATCGATTAGCAATCTTTTCTTGCAAGGTCTCCAGCCAAGTGCAGGGGGGTCAGAATGACCCACTCTGGAAGTCGGACGGCATCGAAAACACCAAAAATCTTGGTAACCCCTTTCCTACTGTTCTGTCAAGTCATATGCCATTTACTTCGCGGTTTGCATTCTTCTGAAGGTGACATGGTTAATATTAATGGTCTCGGTAGACGATGATTCAGTATACGTAACCGATAGCTGGGCCACCGCAGTTGTTTGCACCGGATGATCCCCACAAGTGAAGTAATGGTTAAAGTTTAGAATTCCGGAAGTGCATAACTGGAGGTTTTTGAACGGAGGAAGTACCTATGAACATTTTTTTTATCTATACACCTCCCTCACCAAAGCATTCCACAGAAGTTCTTGGACAAAATGCTCGGGGCGTATCATTCTAACCTTCCTTGGTAGATCCTGCGTGGTACTCATTTTCTGCCTTTTTATACGTGTAAGTAGTTCCGTTTGAAAAATATCCAATTAATCTGCTATCATTTGTTTGTTCTTATAACGAGGAGCGGAGGCGTGCAAAGACGTTAAGATTCTACCATTTTTCGCGGAATGTGTACAGCAAGTGTAAAAGCTGTTCATACCACATTGCTACCTTCTCTAGTTCCTTTTGAAACACGGATCTTCATTCCACCATTTCTCGATGCATACTTTATTTGAAGCTATTAATCATGGCTTACAAACGTAATCCTTCGATTGCCCTCCGCTTTTCCAAGACGGAAACAACTGATCTTTTAGGAGGAAGAAACGGAATCATCCTCCAACTGTTTACGAACAAACAACGTGAGCCAAGTCCGCTTCTCCAGACGCGATAATTCAGACATGTCCAGTGTGCGCTGCTTGGTTAGGGGTAATACGCTCGCCCCGGGTGTCAGGTGTCCAAGGTTCAAACAGCCACCACGGCCAAGAACGTGCGCTGATGATGAGCTCTTATAGGGTAAAAAGTCAAGTTTATTGTTTCAGCCCTTTGGTGTGGGCACATTAGAATAACTGCATCAGAATAGGAGGGGGACTGCTCAAGCGAGTGACGTGGACGTGAATTCTACAAATCCAGGAACCATCTACAACTATCCGTTTTTCTGTTTTATCTTGTATTGGATCAGTAGAACTAGGTCCATTTGCCTCTAGCCAGCAACGGAAAGTAGGTCAGGATAACGAATATGGCCATCACCTCGTCCAGGCGTTCTGATTATAATTTAGTTCAATGGCGTGCAGAACTACATGATGAATTTCTTGGAAAGCAAAACTGCCCACCCTGTACTTGAGTTTGCCTTGGTCAAGCAACACTCCACGTCAAACTAACTCTAATTTTGAACCATAATTGGTTGTTTAACTTGTGGAACGAATTTAGTGACCGGGTTTTTGGCCAGTTAGATTATGTCTCAACTTTCTATTCAAAGCTTTTATAAATTTTGTGCTTAGTCGCTTGAAAAAACTACATCGAAATCATAGGAGTTTTATGTACGTATTCTAAGGAGTATTGTTATTCTGAATGAGCTCATCCGTTGAGCTTGGGAGATTTGTAAACGAAGCTCTGTTCTTCAATAATGTGCAGACGTATCACACCTAATCACGGTAAACAGCCGTTATGGTCTTCTTTGCATTCAGCGCGACGCAGATACTTACAAACATTTGAGCTTCACCAAATTTAGTGCCAGGAAGTCCGTTAGGGTGCGTACACTACTCTGTCCATTGCATTTTGATCACCTAGTTGATAAACATCTGTTTCTTTCGAATCATTGTGCTTCGGTTTTTTGGGATCACATTTCCTAACTGTCTTACCATCAAGCCATCAGACAAGGTGGCTAAATGTGCAGGAACACTCCTTTTTGGTGATCATACCGATTGTGGTTAATCTTGTGATCAGATAAGCTCGAAAATTTTAGTCGGATGCGGTAGAACACAACCCACGTAAATGTGATCCTTGAAGTCACTTCGCCCCATGTACTGACGTGGGACCGCGTCATCAACACTGACAGCAACACCCGTGTGAAAACATTCGCTCAGCTAAGGACTTGTTTTGAAGAGGTGAATACAAATGGAAAGTGAGAGATGTCCAATTCTAGCCCTCTACAAACGCTCGAGGTGTTCACTCCTACAAACATTCGGTTAGGTAACCGGGAAAGAAACTATCAGCATGCACCTTACTGACAGATGCTAGCGGCCATATCTTGTCACATTTCCGAACAAGAATTAGGAAGATCAAAGTGGGTTCGAACATAGAGGGCGGACGGCATCACCTCAGATTATACGACAAAGTTAATTGCTCTTGAAATAATCAGTACAATGTTGGGACTTAATTTGGGCGAACAAATTCTGTCAGTACATACTCAAATAATTCTAAGTTAACTAAATTTTTAGGTTGCCATCTGGCACGTCATGGACTAGCCTCAGCCGGTCATCGTTCGAAGTTTGAGAGCAACCGCGCACATTGCTCAAGCCTGAACATTTTCGACTGGTCAGGCACGACAATTCACTTGCCCCAAACGCCCACTGGTTGAGTAGTTGTAATACGCTTGCTTGGCATGTCGGAGCTTTGGAGTTCAGTTGCTGGTATGCATCGTCACTGTGAATGAAGCGCGACTTTAGTGTTCCGAAAGGTGGACTAATCAGAACAATCGCATCAGGAAAGGACAAAGACTGTACAAACGCAGATGACGGGGAAGCGACCCAGCTTTAAATTTCTGTCGCCTTATATCAATTGCATTATCGAGAAGTACAGTTAAAAGAGGCGAGTAAAAATTTGGAGGATTTGTTATGACTCACGCTCTTGGCGTTTTCGAGTATGGGTGTTGTTGCACGTAAACAAACAGCTCCAGATTAAAATATCCTTCCAATAATTTGCAGTGTGTTCTAACTACTCAATTACGCTCTCAGTGGTAATGAAATGGCTCCGCACATCACAAGCCATCCCATTACACTCCTTACTGATAAACAAAGTTGAAAAACAGTTTGAATGTAAATACCACAACTAAATTCGCGAATCTAAGGTAGATTTGCGCTTTAAACGGTGTAGATGAGGGACAGATCGCCTAAGGTTTTACCGTTGCACCTCATGAGTGTGCTAACGGTAGCAGAAATTGCTCCGGTAAGACATATCTTGGGGAGATCAGGCATTGTCAAAAACACTTAGAAATGGCGAATTCTTCTTGCAAATAACTTTTATCAACGAAGGTCCACAGAATTAGAAGTCTAGTGGGCGTAACCCTTACATAGACTACTACATTTATCGTTTATTTTTGAAATGCACGTTCACCAACTTAAAAAGTAAATGAAGCGATAGACGTTGAGGGGTTACAGGAGAATGGTACTACTGCTATCGTTTGTTTTTGAAGAGCATGGTTGCAGAAATATAAAGTAAATGCAAGCGATGTAGGTGTAAGGGTCACAGGAGAACATTAGATAAAAATGGAGGAGCGTCCCATTCGAAGTCATGCCACCAACAGTTCCAGCCAGACAAGATGAATCCCAACGTATGTAAGAATGTTTGGTATGGAAACACGAGTGTAAAGACCAACAACCGAGGAAAGGATAAACATTGCTGAATGCTCTTTAAGGCGAGGCAAGCACTAGCACAGTCGAGACTCGCACATCAGGCACAAAGTGTCCGTCATACTGGGTCTGATGTGAGATTCAACGGCAAGAATGTACACTCAAGGCCATGTATCACGTATAAAAGTGTCGTAAGTACGCAGAGAGCCCACAATGTCAAGCAAACTACTACTACTACTGCAGCAAACGGCTTTGGTAGAAAAAAACAAAAAATGGGAAGAGCGTAGCCTGAAAATGAATAAAAGACACAGGACTTGGTGATAACCTGACCTAAACCCTGTATGCATTTAAAAAAAATAAAACTCTCAACGTACCTGGTTTATTTGATGATCAGCATGCGTGCATAGACAGAGTAGACTTCAAAACCAACGCGATCGATCAGTTTGCCTTTACCAGCTATACATGTGATGTAATATCACGTGGTCGCGTTTTCACGTCGAATGAACGCCTAAAAGGCCCTCATCTAAGAATCGATCCCTACTGGTCAGCGAAGATCCATTAGCCCAGCTTTTCATCACGACACGGTTTCTTTCGGGTCCGATCATTTTACTTATATTTTAAAACTTATACTTTGAAACTCAAATTGATAGAATACGGTAAGGTGAAAGCTAAACACATTCTCGTCTAAGTCGATACATCAAAGATGATCTACCCAAGATATGCGAAACGCCACTGGCTCCAATCCGGATGGACTGGATTATCATTTTCACTGATGACTTAAATCTTTTCAGCAGCCATACTGTCCTCCACTTGAGTGATATTTAGTAGCCCTGTATCGGTCGCTCTTAATAAAATTGGAACTTACGAACTGTAATCACACGGTCTATGGAATATACAAGAGATAATCGATTACTCACTTGGTAGAACCCAAAAAAAGGATCGCGAATCAATTCCGTTTGAGTCTGGAGTGAGGCAACTCAGAATCCATAAATGGCTGGATCGCTAAGTAGGACTATATCTGTAAGTCGAAAAAAGAACTGAGCATGGTGCCTCAAATCAGTTGATGAGTGCACCAAAAGCACAGCGTCTTCTCCACTGAAACATTCATATTTGTTACAAAGACTTAGTCTACAACCCGATGGACTGTATTTGTATTGGATTTCGCAGGAACCAAATATTCGGAGAAAACGTTTGTCTACTTATTAGGAATCCGACTAGGACTTATTTCAACATGATGAACAAGTCATTTTTAACAGTGAAGCTGAAGTCATTTTTGACAAGAAGCTGCAGTAAAACGGTGTGATTTTTCGTGACAAAGAAGGTTTGAATCAGTTGGACAGATGTAGCCCAAGAAAATAAAACTTGGATTACAGTTAATTTTGCGATGATAGCTCAGCAGTCATTTTTCCCGCCCTCTATTGCGGATGACAGAACTCAGTTGACTACGCTGGAGCTTGAAACAGAACTCTAGTTCACACATCATCAACTGCTTGATTGTCTCCAACTTCTCGATCACATGAAACCGGGTCGGATCAAAAGGTTTTCACCTGAAAACTCACTGATAAACAAAAATCACCCTCCTGGATTGGGGCGAATGCTTAATGACCTGATAATCAAGAAGCACTGAAGAAGCTTGTACTCTGACTACGTCCGGGGTCCCGGTAGGAGGGTCTATAAAAATGATTACACTTTATGAGCAACGAGAGAAGGTTGATAGCTGTTCCGAGTTGGCAGGAATTGAAAGCGAATGCCACGCACATTTCGAGGTAGAAGTTGTCCTCCATTCGTTGACCATAGGGTTTTTCTCATCACTTCTCTATATTTTCTCTTGAATATCCCCTCCTTTTATTCTGGCTTATTCTTTGGCGGATTACTTTGTTTGGCACAAGTCTATTGAGTAAAACGTGATCATAATCACCTGAAGTCTTTATTACGCTCATAATAAGGTTACTCGAGAAACTGATGAGATCCTGAATTCCTTCAATGCCTTTTTGTGCGCAACGTCTATTCTCTCCATCAGCTCGAAATATTCTTTACACTGTGGTAGACGAAAAAATTTGATTACCATTCATTCATACCCAATAAGTTTTAAACAGATGACCGACTTCCTCGAAGGATTCTTTTCGCACAACCCGATGAAGGGTGGAAACGAGCCAGGGGAAGTCAAACAGTGATTTGGCAGCCAAGTATGGAAGCCAGTACCAGCAAACTCAGCTGCACTGGTCATTGCCGTCTCTCTGGATGGGGACCCCGAGACGGGACACATCAATGGTTAGAGACATTGTCAGGCATGGCCCAGTCGCGCCCCAAGTGGCGCTCATGCATCCAAGCCGTTACTTTCAATGCATACCTCCCCTTCCGATCACCCCAATGAAAACTGCACTGACGCCCCTGTATTTACTCATCGATTATATCAACTACTTCCTTTAATGCGTAGTTATTTATTCCACCCCTCAAACCATTGACGAACGAAACGGTCGCGTCTACAACAACTGTAAGCAAGTACGCGGTTTTCACAAATGATGATGACGGCAATGATGATGAAACAGCACATGTCAGTTTAAGTTGGCCCGATGCTCCGCTTAATTTCATTTGATTTCTCCATTTTTATTCTTCTTTAATTGAGTGTGCTGCACAGGCTGCCCCACGTTTCGGCTAGAACAGTACCTAAGAAATCGAAGGCGTAAAGTCAGTGGAAACGCTGGACAGCTCCGTAACAATGTCATCATTCTTGAAACTCATCATACGTAAAATTGGTATACAACTGGAAAATGGGACTGAAGGACGTGCATAATCAGGCCTATTTAATGAGCCCCTAGAATGGTCAAACTTGCAGAATGGTCTCCAGAATTCTCATCGGCCTTATGAATGGTACTGAAGCAAACGTCGCTCATTTTATCCATCTGAAATATACGCATGTGCTCAAAGCAGCTGAAATCATTAATGTCAGGACAAACACGTCGTCATGTTTCGATAAATTCGAGTTTTTAGTTAAATCACTTGCAAAACTGTCTCATGTTTCCAGAAGATGTTATTCTAGGTTTTCTACGTAAGGTTTCGGATGACACTCACGAAGAACGTGAATGGGGTATGTTCGCAAAAAAATGTGTAAATGTAAAACACAGTCCGAAGAAAAAAACCTCTGAAAGTTACAAGTCTACCACTCTTATGATAAAAGGTATACGGGGTAGCAGATACTGAATCGGACTTGGAGGGTTACATACCAAATGTAGTTGGACTGTGGAAAACCGGCTGCATGAAAATGTTCGTTCATGTATACGATCGCCTAAGGAAAAAGAACTTAATCTAAAGCCAACCAGCTACGATATCAACATTCTTTCGAGGAACCTGTAACTTGTGGTCGGGAAACGTACTCTGGGAGTTGGTTTTTGGCTTGTTCGCTGAGTTGGGCAATTTGATTTGACTCTGGAAGTGTTCTGCCTGGTTTTCGTGCGTTCTTTCTGACGGTCGCTGTCATCGATGCCTAGGTTGCATACCCTATGGACTGTTATCAGGACTCTGAGAATGTGGCAACTTTGGGCGAATCTCTTGCTGTTGGTCCGTGTTCCAAACCATTCATGGAAATGTTATTGTATAAAGCAGGTGATTTTCGAAAAGACTAACATAAGTTTCTAGTGGAAATGTCCTCCCAAAAACGTGTTTACTCCAACTCCAAGTCTGTTACCTCTCAAAGTCCTTGTAAGCGTAAACAGCTGCACAAATTCGCTGCTATTTAGACTTCGGACTGCAAACTGCTTAGGATCACCGCGGAGTTCGTAGGCACGCCACTAAATTGGATGTCAAATATTAGTTCGTTTTCTTCAAGCTGAGTGAAAGATTATCTCCGCGTCGTTTCCATGTAGTTAAATAAGTCTTCATGCACTATTGTTCTGTTGCCTTTACAAGTATGCATCCGACGGTCTGACCTAATGGGCTTTGTTTGTCACACCACGACTTAGAGGCCTCAGGTGACTGCTTGAGAAAGATAGAAGCAATGGAAGTACTGATTAGTGAAGCGACGTCGTCTAATTTATTGACTGAGCTGGTCATTTGGATCCGGAAGGCTAGGATGGCTGTAGACCAGCAATCGATATGATTGTTTGGGTGCAGCACTCAGTTATGCTGGTACAGTTATTTGGGTATGGTACGTTCCTAAGGAGGTCACCACAGTTGTAGAGACTTGTGAAGTTTCCTCGGTAAGTTATATGCATATATATATATATATATATATATATATATATATATAACATCGCTGTACCAGGTCTGAAAAAAAAATTATCAAAATTGTAAGGATGTCCGAAAACCTTTTTTTGAAAGCAGTATCCACTAGCTTTCGGGGGAGTTTGCCACCTGACATCAATGTACATACGTCCGAGTTCATACCTCAGAGTGAACTGCTTGGGTTTTTGTGAGACCTGAATGGCGTCTGCTTACGTCATTTATTACGTTGACTGTTGTAATACCTTTTTTAAAATGCTCTGTTGTGAGAATCTCCATTTATATCTAACTTCAACTTAGTACATGCGACGTCATGTTTCAAGGTCAGTAAAGACTAGTGATACAAACCCTGAGGATTTTGTATGATCAGGCAGATATCTGGACTGTTTGCTTCCAGGTAAAAAAGCTTGACGCCATAAAGAAAGGAGTGAAAGTGCTGTAGGATCCGCACACCTTCGTGGCCAGAGCTTATGTGACTCTCCTTGGAGGTGTTTGGAAACCCTGTGACACATGGCATGAGACAAATGTCACTAGCGAGTAAGCCGTTAGTTCGTAGTTGGAATGCCTAACGAGTGTATCTGTCATCGTGAAACAGACTAGATGGGTGGAGTTCACAAATCATACCAGATCGAACCCACTTACTCCACCTACTCCGACTAGATAATCAAACGCGTATATTTTAGTGCTATTCAACGGTGTCGGAAGTCTTTATTGATTGTCTCCCTAAGGATTTTCGGTTCCTACAGGAGGACCCGAACATCTCCTGTCATTACGTTGTTTATTGAGGCATTCTTTCCTCCTGATTAAGCACCAGCACTTACTACCAGTGCATTGCTGTTGATAGTGACTTGTCTCAATCAAAAAGACAATTGACAAACTTTTCTGAATCTCTTCCTCAGGTCAGTACTTATCTAATTATTGCAAAGTTAAATAGTAGAGATTAAGCGGTTAAGTCAAAAAGCGAGTTATCATTCGTAGAACACATGCATGTCGTATGGACACTTAGCTGATCGGTAGACTAAAAGGTTAGCTGAATGGACTTCGGAGCCCGGTGGGTGCGTCAGGTGGTACATGTTACGGGACCACGGTAGGCCGGGCGCTCCACGTAGTGTTTCTGGCTATACAGGGCTGTATTGCGTAGGTATATTGTGACAGCTTCGGCCACTGTTAAACCATTTTTTGTATAGGCTTCTGCAGCCTGTACAGAACCCGGTGGATAACACGAGCAGCTTCCGTGGGATTGACAACATGGTCTGTCTAAGCTGTGTGAAACAAAGGCACTTCTGATTTACCCGGTTATTTAAAAAAAATCGCACGGATTGGTTCCCTGACTGCCGTAGAACTCGATCATCCTGGTAACTTACTCACTTGGCCTGATGAAACTTTTGTATCCAAAGGGAAACCTTGCCCAGCAATAAATCCACCGATGGTCTGCCAAACCTTTCTGAAACGAAGTACAAAACCATGTTTTAGGTGTGGGAAGACATCTAATATTTGAGTTTCAGGTGGACTAGTTTGTTGAAATTGAACCTGAATCGCAGAATGGCTGCTGTAGGTGTACGCCGCAAACATGACAGTTCGAAAAGACGCGTAATTAGTACTATAAATGCTTTAGGATGGTGAAACTTTAGTCTCAGTAATACTCAGGCCGAACAGCCAGAGTCGTTGATTCGGAAGGTAGAACTCAAGCTGGGATTCGTCCCTTGCAATTTAGGGCTAGTCTAAAGTAGCCTATGAGATGTCTGGCGTAATCCAACCCATGTCTTTGATTCAGCTGATTATGATTTTGAGGATGGAATATTATAAGATGTGAAAAATTAAAGTTCGCCTTCACCATTCGAACAGGTAAACCAAGTAGTTTTTCAAAGCAGTCCTCAGTCCTCATATCAGTGAAGCAACTGGACGAAGAGCTAACACATTAGTCGGCTTAATTTCACACCTGTGCAACCCTTTGATGGTGGATATCAGACTGCAGTCCGCACACGCTGAAAAACCGCGTTTGATGGGGCTGTGTAAACGAACAACAATAGGGAACTAAGGAACAGAATAAACGTGATATCCTCGCTTTATGGCGACTCCGCCTCTACCACAAGCCATACCTTTTTCACAAATATTTTTCCATAACATCCACTTCCAAAACGGCATCCGATAAAAGTGGCACATTTTGGCTTACGCGGGCTTTTTGCTAAAGAGATTCCCGAACTTTATTATTGCTTTAATCTTGCATGTGGAACCAAACTGTACCGAGAAACCAAGAACCATTGTATAGTTGTTTCATCCTTGTTGGAAATAATCCACAGTGCACGGCTCATGAATCTACAGAGGGATTCGAACTCACGAGTTCCGGAGTGATTGCCACGCCCATTGCCTTTCTTCTACGGATGGCCGACCAGCAGTTGGTCCCTCTCATCAGGAAGTCATATGTTGAATGCCTGCTCAAGTGACGACTCTGCAAGTAGAAGTTTCACGCGACCTGGGATTCCTTTCCCAGTGGGTAGTTCGTGGTTTGGCGGCCGATGGTTTCAACAGAGATACGACTGCTATACGGCTTTTCAATATAGACTAACTTCACTTAAGGGATGAAGTATCGATTAGGTATGAGTATCTTAAATTTACAGTGACAAGCCTGAGCTCGCCGTCATTATTTCTGACACAACCTACGGATGCCGTGCCAGGCAAACGGCTAGATATATTAGCAACCATCTCTCCCATAATGTGGTTCCTAAAACATAAGCAAAATTAATGGTATTTGATACGACGGTAATCCAAGAGAAGTCGGCTTCGTAAGCTTCACCCTGAATGTCATTTGAACACCTAGAATTTCTTTGAGGGTTTCCTTGCATCTCTAGTTTTCTGAAACAATATGTGGACAGAGTATCAGAAGGGAAGTTGAGTTATGAAGTGCATGTTCTCATTCATTCGACCGCCCGGGCCAAGAAACTCACAGGTTTGATGGAGATGGTGTTTCAATTCAGCATTTGTAGTTAGACCTACGTCATTTAGGGTCAAGCTTATATAGTTCATGGGAATTACGGTTGATGAACAATGGAGCTAGTCAAGATGACAGTTCGTGTGGTACTGAGAATGTTGAAGCGTCCTAAAGCGCAACTTTTTTAAACCGATTCTACAAACTAGAAGAGTTCCTTATCTAACAAAGTCCATTTGTAGACCCTACTCGAAACTGGACTTTGCAGTGTCTCAACAATATCAACGAGCAGCCACAATGCCAACTTTGAGACGAGCGATTATTGTCTAATTCCCTTCTCCTTGACGTGACATGATAGTAAATACATACAAAGTGTTGTTTAACCTGGATAAACAGGTCATTCTGGTCTTGAAATTACCTCCGTTTTGGGACAGCCTTTAGCTCATAATGAAAAAACTTATTCATCGGATGACTTCGCTATACTATTTGAAGCATTCGCTTGGGGGGCAACCCAATGATTTATTCGATTTGCTGATGACCTTCCATGGTAATGCAGTTTACCAAATATCAAACTTAATTAGGGTCAGTTCTAATTTCTAATCGGTCAAACTATTCTTGAATACGCGCTTTCGTGCCAATCGGCCTTTCACCGTCAAGTTCAGATTTGATGATGATTTGATTGTCTCATAACCCATAAAGTATAAGTAAGCTGTTCAGTAAGGAAAATTCCTTTAGATATGAGGACTTGAAGCTCAATGAACCCCGGACCTTGTGATACGATCTGCTCAGCAGGCTCGGCTGGATTACAGTGATCTCTGCGCTGGGACCATTTTTGGGCACGAAGTTAAAATTGGGAGACTATTGCAATAAGTCGCTCGAAAAGAATAGCTCAGTTGGTTTTGAATCCTGTCAGATCGCTCCAATTTGGCACCGAGCCGTATTCACGCCTCTGTCGAGACATCTTGAAGTTCCTACTGGGTCAACTTGAAAATTCTGTCGAGAAAACTTTTAAAAAATCCCCGGATGTCCTAACACGAAAAACTATGGATACAAAACATATAGTAGATTAGGAATATTTGAAAGATCCAAAGATGGTTAAAACTCCCTGGGCAATTAGGCCCAAACGCAATGATTGGGTTAGGGAATTCACAAATGATGAATGTGAGGACAGAAATTCCGGATCAACCAAGCTAACAAATAAGTCCTTATTTTTATCAGAGAGCTAACAGTTGAAGTGGCTCGAAATGACAGAACAATATTGGACTGATCCGTCTTGTCCTTTGTATTTGGACTAGCCAAGCTTGTAACCAACTAATCCGGCCAGATGAAGCTACCCTGAAAGACTAGATTACATTCAGGTAGTCAGTCTGAATAGAGGTAGTATGAACAAGAAGAATGAGACTATATATACAACCGTACTTTTTATCGAATCCTGCCAAAACCATGTGATAAAGTTTACTCAGGTTGGAACGAGTGGCAGATTGCTCTGTATGCTTTGAAAACTTGTACAATCAGATTGGTCGTATGCAGGGGAAAATTGCGGCGAACAGGAGTGGTGACGTTATAGAGAACTCAATCTACAGCAGTTTGGGTGCGGTCGCGATGACGAGAGGCTACAAGAGGAAAGGAATAGGATTTTATGGGACGGTTGGGGGTTTAAGATAGACAATTAGCCTGATAGGGGAACAAATGACCTGAAATCGTCGAAATATTGCAGGTCACTATTAACTTGTTAGACCAACAGCGCTGCTCTGAAAATACGTCCAAATCTTTGCGTGTATAACTATCAGCCTACCAATTAACATTCTGAACCCTGCTCATAGCAACCGATTTTACATGTAGCCTTATTTATCGGACAACGTTAATTTATGACTACCTGCTGAATGTCTCAGAGACATGATTATATTTGCACAGGAAATATATACGTGGTTACCAGCCAACAGAGAACCCAGGCTGGGACGAGCGCTCTGCACGCCGAGAACACTATCCGGTTAGTAGTTGTACTGACTTAAGAAAACACCATCGAGTCAATCTGCGGCCTTTTTACTGAAAATGAACTTGGGCTTCGATCAGCCAATCAACAGCGCTCTGCTGTTTTAGATCGACCAGCCCCAAGCTCCGCAGGGCCAATCAGACAGTGGACCATTCACATGCGATTACATTCGAACGATATAAACAATGGTGTTAATACCTGAATAAAAGACCCGTGATTCTGCATTGATAAAGTGAGGTTTTCCTGGATCAGCTTTGAACATACGAACCATCGTCGGCGGATCTCCTGATAAACGACTTCCAGTGCGTGTCACGTGAGTAATGTACCTAGCTTCCCAGATCAATGGAATATTGGTTTAAATCTCCTTGGGAGTGTATAGGTGCAGGTGGGTCTCGAATTTCTTGCATTTTGTGTTCATCAAAACTGAATATCACTTTTATCCTGAGTCAGTCGCCACTGTGGTGTGCTAGTTTGAATTAAAAGCACATTTACCCCCAACACGACTTTCATGCAAAGCAATATTCCCATGGATTTAGAGGAGAACATACGGATCCTCGCCAGATTGTCGCCCAAGGCCCTAACTTGGTGCTTTTTGGCGTCTGATGTTTGAGGGTTGTACTCGCAACACCATAAAGGCAACCAACGCGCAGTCCATCCAACTGAAGCATAAAGCATTGCTTACGGAGGATATTTTGTTGAAGAATTTCGTAATTCAGCTGAAATTCGATTGAGTCTCCCAATAACACCAAAACTAGGCTGCAACTGGGTTTACTTCACTATGTATGGGATCTTTAACTAGAACCTTCGTACTGATGCTCCGAATCCAGGCAAATGTCTGCTGAAGAAGGCGGCTAAAACGGAGACTAAAATTGTACACATTGATTTAAAAATCATCAATAATCGTTTCGCAAAGTTCAGTTTGAACTGTACTGTCCGCCTCCCAGTGGGGCAAACGTAGTATTCGGCGATCCAATAGGTTGATTGATAGAAATTCAGCGACTGATGAAGCTGGATTTCTTACCTGATGAGATGTAAACACAGACAATGCGATATAGGTTGGTTGGCCAAACTGATCACAAGCCTAACAGTGAAAATCGAATGATAGTCTTCCGAAGGTCTCCTTCAATCATTTCTTGATTGGTAGTGTTTTGGAAGAATAACATTATACAGATACAACCCCTTTGGTTAGCAAATTAGGCCGACGTACAGAAAACAACCCATTCGCCATATTGCACACGGGTTGTTTACGATTGGTAAAAGCACGAGGTGGATAACAAAATCTAGTGGTCTAGCCTTCACTGAGAACCTCCTGTGATCCGTCGAGCTGAATGAATGTTGTTTTAAATGACAAGCTTTAAGCCTACAGGTGAATGCCTCTGACATCATCATCAACATTGCAGACAGCAACATCAGTGTTGACACTGATGTCTTTGCCGTAATGCAGGCATGATGTGGCATGAGATTATTGTTATTTTTAAGTATCGTGGTTGTACGTGGGCTTGGATACTGCCAGGGCTCCCACACCTAGACAAGAGGACGATTAGGGTCCTCAACCAAAGCGTTTGGCTGAAAAGCCTGACTGCATGGCAGTGGTGTTTGGCGGGAAATGCAAGTGCATTTCAATTCTTACAGAACAAGCTGCCACACATGTTCCAACCCCCAAGCTGGAGGACTAGGTGACTGTGTTCGTCAGACCTCTAACCATTGACTAACCTTGCATGAGAGACTCTGCGAGTGTCGCACGGACACCCCCCAGTATAGCTCAGTGGCTCGCCGAGATACACAAACCGCCACACCATGTTAAGGTCTAGTCTGTTTTTGACGACCATGACGTCCACGACATGCTTCAATAGATAGCTGCAACCCAAATTATTATGTCTCATGCCATTCAACTTTATTCATCCATTTAAGTGCACAGCTACACACCAGCGATTATTAGTGACTTAGCCATTATGGGGAGAACCGGGAACCATAAGGACTTGGAATAGGATTATTCGAGACGATGCACGATTAACTGAGTCATTCAGATTGCGCTGACTCATTTGGGTGACAGCGCTATCCAAGGCATCCAGGCAGCCCAGCTCTACTCACTCTCTTGTTTGTAGGCTCTATGAGATTTTTTTCAAGTCCCGCAAATTACATGGATATATTGCGCCACACAATGTCCTTCTACAATTTAACCTTAACTATAAAACCTCAGCTAGATGGCAGAAACGGAAATTACACGGTAACTTGTTATGAAGCGATCGATCGGGGCACAGACCGCAGGTATTTTTGCACGCCTCAAAGACAGTAGTTTGAAAGCACAGGTTTTTTTCTTTCACCTGTAACACCCTTTAGGCACCTAGCTGTCATTCCACCCGGAGAAACATGAGGAATGCTGGCAGGTTGCCCAAGCCTAGATAGGAGACACTGAGATGCAGAGGTGGGGTTCAAACCACGGACCTTCCGATCAGTAAATTTGCGCTCTAACCACTGAGCCATCTCGCACAGGTTGTTTAGCATGAAGCTACCACGGCATGTCTTTAGTAAGCTGATCAAATAACGCAAACGACTAGATATAGGTTTCGAGTCCCGTTAGAACTTGCAACGTGGTGGTTGGCGAATTATATGGTGGGTATATCAGAATATCAGAAAAGCAGAATTTTCATCTCGGTTTACCGAAAAATCAGTCAACAAATTTCATGTCTTTGCGTGTTATCAGGTAGGGAGAGGGCTCATAATTTGCTAGAGAAGAACTGATGAACCCATTCTACCTGCCTTTTTTATAACCGCACCCTCGGTATGCAGCGCCGGCAGGACTCCGCGAAAATTGAGTTGTTTTCTGAGCTCAACAATCTTGTCGCATAGACGTCTGTGTTATTTTACCAACGAAACAATGGTTTGTTTAGTTTGTTGAGAGGTTCGTTCGATAGCATGTTTGTTTACAAACTATGAGCCAAGATGGCTAGGTAACTTTTCCGGGATGCATCATTTACTTTAAGGTCCAACCTTTTGATTAACAGGCCCCATCAAATTATGTCGAGGGAAATCGAACTAATCTTCTCACCTACCCCTCGCTGTTGTGATTTTTACTTCGGTGGTTAGTGTTCATTTAGGCCACTTCTTCATATTTTGTGTTTTTAACCGCTGATTCAAATTCTGCTAGTTTTCAAGGCTCTAGAGCACAGACGAAAGTTTGTTCGATTAACGTTCCTGAACGGTGGTTGTGGGCGTCATTTATAACGGCCTGACCATGCATTAACCTCTGTGTCTCTTTTAAGTTCAGGGCCTGTGACTTGATATCAAAGGAAGACCATTTATTTTCTAGCTATTGTTGAGGAACTATAGGTGGGTGTATGTGGAAGTTTGTAGGTAGGCAAGTGTTTTCCAGAGACCAGTGTATTTGTGTGCAACACACCCATAATGGTCTCGTGCAGAAGAAGACGCTGGTTGTTGGGATTTTTCATCGAACTGTTCACCCTTGAGCTTGACAACTTTAATACAAAACACTCGTATTGCAATCCCCGAGTTATCGTGGCAGGCATCTGGCATGCAAATCTCCATCCCCAGTACTGCGTGCAACAGGAGAGGCATGGCTGCAGTAAACCGAACAGCCGGTGATCCGACCCAGTAAATGGATGAAATCGGTTGGATGTAATTGTCTAAATCTCACTCTACCAAGTTTGCAGTACTTAACAATTAGGCCGTGTCCTACTCATGTGTTTCCCCTCGATATATTGTCCAGAATGAGATCTAAGTTCTAGCACCATTCCCGCTAAAGAATAATCATTGTCTGCATTAAGGTTCCAATTTTTTGCACACAGACTGTACTGTGAACATCCTGTGGAACATCTTAAGTTGTGTGCACTGCTTAAGTGTAGCCACCCATGTCCGATCCGATGAGATTTTCCTGCTCTATCCAAAACGGATCAGGAGTGTACATGACAGCGCATTTGAATATCACTAGTATAAAACAGGTTATCAACAATTCCAGTTGTTCTCATCTCAAAATAATACTTAAGTAGATAATTTACGGGAGATCAGCAGCGCAACGAAGCTATTATGTGACAATTAGTCAGTAGGTTACCCTGCAGCGAACAAGTTAACTGGGAGTTTTCCCATTCACTTGAGGACAACTACTCTCCGATTACCGTTCTACTATTCACTCAAACTACATTTTTTGATCCCAATGAGGCGCGTAAGCTCTTGGAAATAAAGGGGCGTCTCCACCCATTTGTATTACGAAAGTGTGCTACGGAGCTTTCGACCTTCCTGGTCGGGTTGTCCATATTGGGCTTAACTCCCGGGAAATTTCCCGACCGTGGGTTGTCAGTCCGTATAACACAAGTTTCAAACAAACCTGCAGTCATGTACCTCTGCTCTTCTCTAGGTTTTTTAATGAACATCTGTCAAAAGCATAGACGTACCAGATGAATTGCAATTGCTATATAGGTAATATTGATCGATACATGATTACGTGAGTTTAAATAAACCTTTTACTAAGTCGTCGCTTTGTAGGAAGAAAGAACAGACTGGTTGTTAATTTTGGATTTTTTTAAAACCTAGCTGGTAGAATTCCGGCAGCGGCTACGACATAGGTTTAGTAGGAATTCTCTTTGGTCTCCTCATTAGACACACAACCAACTGCTTACAAAAATCAGGATTTTTTCCGCATCCTTTTTATTTTCCGTCATTAATAAACCTTTTAACACCCGGATTTCATATTTGCTGCATGTAAGCTGATGAGTTGATTATTAATGTTCTGGTCTCTGTCTGATTTATGAAGGCCTAACTCAGCCTGCAAAATGATCTTCCCACCTTTTCTCTGAAGTGTACATGCCAAAGGTGACCAACACGTCCTATGGTTTCTTGGAGTGCACAGGCCATGAGACTCGGCACCGTAAATTCTGGTCCTTCACCGTTTTCAATCTATGCCATCATATGCTAATTGAATAAAAATCTAGACTCTTTCAGAAGTTAAACTCTATTCTAGACACAGTACACCGAATCGGCTTATGTTCAAGGTGAGATTTCCGTTTTTCCGGGACTGAGACCGTTCTAGATCCCACGGAATCTCTCTTAGTACCTCCTCGCTAATTTTGTTGTTCGACAGGATTCCCATGCTTCTTTACATACTTGGTTGCGCTAGCACCAGGTCGTCCGTCAGCTGTAGATCCATGGAATTGTCATTATTCTGCTTGCTTCGTAGTGAGCTAATGAGCTTAAAATCCGACATTCGTATTTGATCAAGTTTTTCATATAAGACCATCCTTCAGTCAGTAAGGCTTCCTCAAATGTTAGCTTCTGGTTCAAAGTCAACACCACTAACCCAGAACAAACTCTACGGGTCAGACCAATGACCTTTTGATAACTTCAGGGTCTGTGCTTTTAAATTCACTGAGGCTGGCTGCGTTCAGCTGAGGAACAAACAAGCATATATAGGTGAGAATCTAAGTTGAGTTCTTGAAGGATAACACCAAACTTAAAGGTGAGGCTAACAGATTTTGGAGCCCTTCCACGCAAGGGAGCATTTGTGTCGGATTACTCAATGGAGTGAGTCCTTCGGAGGAGTCCTCATTTGTAAAACAATGCAAGTGCAAGCACTCAACTACCACGGTGTTTACGCAAAACTTACATAATGATCCTTGTCTGTGCATTCGACCCGGCTGAGGTGGTTATATCGGCCCTTCAGAATCGACGACACACTATAAATTATAGTAGTTAACGTACATCATGAACTTTTTGTTGTTCGTATGACTTTCAGACATCTATGGAAGTTGTCATTGTCGGCTGTCAGAGCGGCGTACTTGTCGTACAGCGATTGTAGCTGCCACAGTTTTGCTCACCGAAGCAGCAACATAAAAAGAGGTTGGTGAGACAAATTTCTTGGTCGTTTTTATAAAAATGAGTTACGCAGAAACATACTGGATAAGGCCAGAATCAAGAAATAATGTTCTTGAACCGCATGTTTTACTCGCTTTGGCCTGCAGCTACCCTTAGGCTGCGAGTGCGAGCAACCACTCCAAACTGTTGTTCACAATAACTGTTCGTTAGATATTTCAGTAGTTAAAAAATATGGGAATAAAGATCACATACACTTTACAGCTTGGATACTGTTTAGATTTGAGTGTTGTGCTGTTATGCTAACTGCTGGACTTTTGAGTAAAGGTCGTCAAAAACTGAATGGACACCAATTCGGAGTCAAAGCCGATGCGAAAGCATGGAAGTTAACCTGAGTTGGCAAACGCAAATTAACAGTGCTTCCCCCTACGCTGCCGAAACTTGTTGAACTAAACTTTGACATGGATTTCACGGAGCATCGGAAGTTGACGATGGCTCAGACGCATGGGAATCCACCCATCCCTCAACAGAACAATTATCCAGATGCTGTTTTCATATCACTTGTATTCAGTCGGATTTCTCACTTACGAACACCTGTAAACTGATTTCACAATAAGGAATCTAGGGATTCTATATATATGAGGTGCAATTTTGGTCTAACCGGCTTTTTCCTAATTCACATGGTTTTCCGACTACTAGTTAGTAATCAGAAAGTACTGTTCAGTTGTCAGGTGGCCGTTTGAACTAGTCAAATATGCACAGACTGATGTGTGGTCCAGTGGCAATCAGTGTTAATCAGTCTTAATCAAAAGACCACCTGTCCGATCTCACAACATCTCATGAGTCTCATTGGGAGTTCATGTGGGTGAGTTTTCTGGGACATGAGAACAACTTTACATCATACTACATACAGTTTCTTAATCGGTTTTGAGCCTAAAAATTATTTTTGTGATATTTACGAACATACGTGTGATGGCTGCTTATAAATGTTGACAAAACTGTGGGGTTAAGTCCTTTCATTGACCTCTATCCCCCAAAAGAATTACATCCTTGCTTCCACTTATTTCTAGCCGAACTTCAGGATGTACACAAAGAGACTATCTAATTAGATGTCATGGAATAGGTATAGAGAAATGCCCTTCTCTCTTGAGCGGAACAGCAGCCAGATAACTTCGATGGTGGTCAAAGAGGGCCTTCTCAGTCTGTGGTTGCGTAAGTTCTCCCATTCAGAAATAATTCGTCTTTCGTGCCATCGTCCAGCCCAAAAGTCTAAGTGGCAGAACGTGTACTGCAAATTGCAACAGTCCGGATGGTTTTACTGGTTCCACAAGTCCGGTTACAGAAAGCCTATACATGGAGTGGATCTGAAGGTAAACAGTGAATATTTTTCCACAATTCGCTAATCCGGGAATCAAGGTGATTGCAGCTTTTTTTGCCCATGGTGAACTGACAAAAGCGCTTAGCTTGAGACCAGCTGGAATGATTGACACGGATTACGAACGAGCGTTTGCTTTGACAAAAGAGCCGGTGGTGGGAAGCGAAATATTCTTTTTCTTATGCTCAAACATGGCCGAAATGAAGTAAGTATCCTGATGGGATAAATGTTTCTCTCTGCGTAACTTTGGTACAATGGGTTTACACATCCGCACTCAGAGCAACTCTCAGGACGTTTGAGATTATCCTCTAAGTTTTAGATTTGTGCGTGGTTTGCTGTGCGGCTACTACTGCCGACGATGACGAAAAAGAGGATGAACGGGAGGATGAAACTTGGAATCAGTTGGACGAATAGTAGTGCAAGATGGAAACAGACATTTGCTAATGGATGTAAGCGACGATATTCCTTGATTGGCCGCTACGGAAACAAAGCCAACTTAGCGTTTTTCCAAAGAGAGTCAGAATATAGCATATATGTGAATAGCACAGAATAGGCTGAAATATGTTTCTGGACTGTCGTCAACTGACCATGTTTATGTATGAAAAACGAGAGGCACATGTAAACACAACGAATGAGTATAAAGTAAGAAAAAAGTCACTCGTTCTCACTCAAGTTTCCGTGTACCTGAGCGCATGCGCGCTGCTTTGATGTCCCAACTGACATTTCACTTTGGAGTTCATTTATCTTATCCTGAACACGTAGTCAGCTTAGTTGGGGAGTCTTGGCTAACTTCGCTTGTTTGCAATCTACTAAGGATTCAGTCTTTTCCAGAGTATATGTTCGTACCTGCTTGGAAGATTAGTGAGAGTCATCTACCCCATGGTCTATGCCGATCAGGTGGGTTCGGATTTCGCTTCCAATTAAACGTGTGCTGTTACCAGGCTAGCATTTAAAACACAGCTTCCGGATGCGAGTGGTATCCTGGCAGGTTGCACGAAGAAGGAGGTATTGTAGACGCGCTAGAAAGAGTAAGCAACTATGGATAAGGCTAACACTAGTAGTTTATCTTTGTTGTTCAACGGAATTGCTGGACCACTTTTGAAAGTAGACATTCCACGTTAGCAGTGTTAAAGGTAGCGTTGATGATACTAATATGATATCATACCATGACGTGCGGTTTTACCCTGAAAGGGTAGGCTGAGAATCATGGTTTTCTCTCCTGTGGTCGACTTTGAAAGGCTGCGCAGATTATACTAGACTATTTCTCGGTAAAAGTCTCGAGGTAGCCATTGCCTCGAACTATCTCGCACAAGAGATTTAAGTCCTCTTTAAAAGTGTCACTTGAACATCTCTTTCCAGCTGTCAATGGTGCGCGATTAAACAAGTCTTATTTACAAATACACTCATTTGCAAATCAATTTGGTTTTCATGGGAGACTCAAGTGAGTCTCTCGTTTATGATGTTCTTCAACTGAATGTGCTGCACACAGGCCGCCTCATGTTTCAGTTGGTACGATATTCGACATATCGCAGTATATTTTCATGAAGGAAACTACTCACAAGGTTGCTGAAAACTCTTCTATTTTCCCCCTTAGTTTCTTGCTCGTTTGCCCCATTGGTGTCTTGCCTCTTTCATACATAAGCGTGGTGTTTTATTAGCCGGTTGTAGGCACCCCGAAAATTGTTGGCCTATCATTTGTTATTTTCAATGTGTAAATGGCTATGTTCATCCCTTTGGATGACAGGACCTCTCAAGCGGCAAACTTTGTTGATCTTACACAACGGCTGCAAGTAACATATATAACTATAAAAGATGTTTGAGTATCGGGCATGCTGCGAGTGGATCATTCACCTTTCAAAAATACCAAGGCAGGGGGCTACTGCTGGTCAGGAACTTCCTTGGATGTACTCACATAACAGACCCTAATACCTCGTTTGCCTGGGGGATTCACATCCTCAATTCGTGGTCAACGAAGGTTGAATTAAGCAGAAGGCTCAACGTGATCAATCTGAATGCATGAACATCACAAGTAGGTTTCTGGGAATCATATTGCCAGGGATGGCTAGATTCTGGGGACGGTTGTCTCGAAACTGTGTGCTATAAATTCGTCTATTACACTACAAACCGTTCAAATAAGTGTCGAATAACAGCAGTACAAGCAAAGTCTGTCTCAAAGAAAACTGTCATGAGCGGATCGTTTCCTGCTTGTTTCACGTCGAAGGGTAGTTACTAGCTTGCCAAATATTGCGTATGAAAACCCCGCCTCCCTTAGTCCGTTCAGAAGTGAAGTATCAGGCAAATCCTCAAGAAGGTAAACTTTTTCGCAAAAGCATCGGTTCCACCTTTAGTGTTTCTAAACGTTCTGACCAAAAAATAGTATCTTAATTTCACACCTTATCCAATTGCAAATAAATCCTCATCTATCCTGAGCTCGTATGCGTGATGAAATTGTTGGAGCTAGTGAGCCGATGAAGCCCCTCGTGATTAAAAGCACACTGAACTTCTTCCGGGTAATGTGCAGTACGCAGGTGGGGACTACGCCAATCTGACGAGCCTCAAAAAAGTAAGAAGCAGGCCGTGGGCTGTCTATGGGTTTCGAGCCATCGTTCAATACTACTCGATCCAAAAAGGAAGTGAACTTCATCGGATATCTTTGCACCGGAATTTCAAAGCGGCCTGTGTGGTGCGGATAATGCGAAAACATATTATTGTACTGTTGACCAGGGGGGTTCCCTTCAGTTTGCAGTTCCATCAATGTCACCATCCACATAAACTTAGAATTAAATATACTACCAAGTTGTTGTTCATGTCAAGGATTGATTTTCTCATCTCCCGTGGACTGTGCTTAACTGATTGGTCCCAAACAGGACGAAGCCGGTAGTGTGCCGTCTGTGGATATTGGGTGTTGGTCCCACGCTATCTACTTCGAAGTTCTTCATCTTCACGTTCATTTAGTCAGATGTTCAATAAAAGTGTCTTAGGGTTGTAGGTCTCAAACTGGATGAGGCCAGTGGTGGGCTGCCTAAAACATTTCATAAACAACAAAGAAGACCTGTGGTCATCTTTCAGTCCCTCACTATAGGTGCCAATATTCATACTGATAACATGTAATATGAAAACTCTTCAGGCGTTTGTGTTTCCAACTGCCAACGGGCAGCTATCAATAGACAGCTCAAGTGGTGGTTTTCCTCGTGAAAGCAGCAGCAACTGTTTGTGCCTGAAAATATTTTTTCATTTCTTCCATTTTCCTACTCACCGCAGGAGTTGGGTGACAAGCATATTTACGGTGGTAAGTTATTATTTTGTGACTGTTTTATTTGGATTGATAACATATTATTTGGCCCTAATTCAGAAAGCTAGAATGCAGGCAAATTATACAACAAGCCTATCCAATTTAGCTTCCACGGTGAACCTTTACCCGACCAAATCAACCCAAAAACAGGAACTTTTGACAGAACGAAATGATTTTACACGGCGACCACTCTCCGTGAGAAGTCTCTTCAGTAAACGAAAAGGGAAGTAATTTCCGGTCCTGAGAATATAGAATATACTCACCAAGCGTGCTCACTCCATCAAAATAAACACGGGCCTTTGCATGTATACGTGGCCATGTTGAGTCTGTCAATCATAAAAGGCACGTTGCATTGTGCGGCACCAATCCGACTGTTGTTTACTCAGCTCGTGTTGAGACATTTCAAGGAGGTACCACTGTAAATACAGACCTTAGTTTCAATGTCCGATAACACTGGACAGGCTGAATGACCTCTCCAGTTTCGCCTGATTTCCATTGATAAAATATCTTGAGGAATTCCTATGAGACTCAAAAATTCAGTGAATGGTGTTATTTTCCTGGATGTTATTTTTCAGCTGGAGGCCTCCCTTAGGTAGGCTTTGTCAGATGCTACCTAGCAAAAACCCTTCCTGGAAAAAGGCTATTCCAAAACGACAGGTAAAAGTTCGTTTTCTCCTGGTGTCTGCTCTCCAACCTTATTTAAAACAATTAAGTTTGGAACAGTGAACTGTATTGGTTGCTCACTTAAACAGTCAGTTACTGTTGCCATGTGTTTTCGGCTCAGAGGAAGTTTTGCCAGCATGAATATAGCTCACCCTTAGGAATCAGTGGACAGTGGTCTTTATAAGAGGACGCTGTTTATAGGGAAACAACACCTAAATGTCTATTCCAGTCGGAGAAGGCCAGAAATATTTTTGTGTCTCAGCCTTACGCTGTTTGCGGTCAGACTTTAGAGTGGCGATAAAGCGCTTATATAGCACACTGATAGGTTCAACTTTTTCGATCTCCAGAGGTATGAGATCGTCGTGTCCGGCAATCTTGGTCTTCCCACGGAATCCTTAGAGCGTCCATCGCCGCACAAGTCTGAAGTGCACGTTTACGATATGGTCATGCAGTAATTTTTCGACCAAGCAATACCGAAAGTAACTGTGATTTTCTAAATGACAAACTGACTAATAAAAGCAAACAAAACTGTCAAAGCTGTTTGTCTTGGATGCTTCACTTGTTAGCCATACATTTTGGAGGGTCCAACTGTTTTATCTCTAGTTGTCCATAAAAGTTCCTTAGCCTTCTGCAGCGCCAGTCAGTATAGCACGGTTTGTGGATTGGATTTACACAGTGTGATTCCTGGCCAAATTAGAGTGAAACTTGGTCAGACACTTGAACTTTTATCCCAGCTATAATTCCGTGCAGGTCCACGTAACTACAAAGCCAGGGTTAGCAAAATAAGAGGATGTTTTGGCGAAGAGCCGATGAATTTCATAAAAGTCGTTAGAGGACCTTTGTTCTTACTGAGATCATGTGAACGTTTGGTTGATTGCTTTGGGTTATTGTTTTCAGGATCATGCCTCAATTGGAATGTCTCGAGCAGCTCATAGATTTGGTTTATAAAATGTAGGTATTAGTTTGCTCGGTTAAACATTCTAATAACTTGAAAAATATCCTGTAAAAAGATATCGCTACCATTTATCAGATAGCTCCACTATATTCCAATACAACATTTAGAGACCTGTCACATAAAATCTATTGGATAGGCAATGAAAACAGCTGACGAAAATCTTCATACCTGTTCATGCTTATGAAGGGCACGGCGGACAATTGTTTAACCTTTCTTGAGATGGCCCCTGTGTAAAATGGACATATAAAAGTGAGTTGTGTTCCAAGTTAAGAGGGATGATTTCAAAAACCGAATTCGGGCCCCAAGAGCTCAAACAAAATTGATCTTTCTTCGAAAGGTAGCTTGTCCTGGAGGTGGTCTCTACACAAGGGAACAAGTGTATCTTCCGGCTCTCAAAGAACGTTACACTAGAACTAGCTGGCCAGAATAAGATCATCCGTCACCACGTTAGGTATTTATGCCCTAATCGATAATTCCAAGACCGGTTACCCTTGACTTTCTAGCATGGTTAGCCGACTAGAATATTATCAGAACCTAGGTGCAGTTGGCCAGGCAGAGGAATGATAAGATTTCACAAAAATGTTGAATAATGTACAGGTCGCTATACGACACCATCATTGGGTTAGAAAGTTCAGGGTAACTGGCACCGCCATAGTGAACACTACCTCGGGGTACAGGTGCTCCTGTTGTTAATATTTCTGTCAACGGTGCTTCAACGTAAGTCACCTACTCACGGATTTCAGTTGTCATAGCATTTATTGAGTAATCATCGTTCCCAATTTGAAGACGTGCTAGGAAACAGCCGCTACACTCAAAGTGGGTCATCTGATTAGTCTGTTTTGGGGTTAGTTTCAACAACAGCTTCAACTAATTAGTCCACGGCTGGATCCTGGACATGGTATGGACTCAGCAGGTGCCTCGCAGTGTTGTCCTCGAAATATACATTCCAGAGTAGGACTTCGAGGGGAGAATGTTGTTTTGGAAACAAACAGCAGGGTTGGCTTTCTCGTTTTTATCTTATCTTCATCAAGGCTTTCCTTGAGACGCCAATGAACAACATCTCTAATGGTGAAGACCGGAATACAGTAGGTCAGACTGAGAAAACGTAAATTTCGTTCTGTATGTTGGCCAGTTTTGTCGCACCTGCACCAACAATACACGCTATCAATCGCTCTGCCACTATTTACTGCATAGAGCTTGCTTCAGGTATGACTAAATATCACAGGCGACACAAATCATTACATCGAAGAAATCTTTTCGTCCACTCTCTCGTTGTAAATATCAGGTTAAGAGAGGCTTTCTTTACTTGGGTCGAATTCAGTAGCTTCCTTTTCTCTGTCACTAACTGACTGGCCCTATGCTTATTTTAGCTCGGACAACCAGTGCCAGCAGAATACCAAGTGTCAGCCATTGGGATAGCCTGTAAGTAAATCAATTATTCTAGCAGTTAGTTATTTGTCACCGTGTATCCTTTTTGATAAAACCAGCTAATATAATGTTTCATAATCGAGGGCGATTCCGGGGGATTCGGATATTGAATTGAAATTGCACTGCGCATACAGACTGCTTCTACCACTGGACCAGACAGCGAGCATACGAAAAGCTCCTGTCTACAATTATGTAACACTATTTTTACGACCTCAAGCAAGCACATTTTGTCTAAAAATCAATTGAAGAATACCATAAACAAGCGATTCATCTGGGTTTTAGGTGGGTCTCCTGTGTAGACCAAATTAATGTGCATTTTGCGGACCGTGTCCAGTTTGGGCTCAGGTAGAACATATGTTTGACGAAAACTGGGAGACTGCGCCCATCTTATGTGTCCAAAGTGAAAGGGCGAAACCGGTCATGGACTGTCGAAGAGTTTTCAGCAAACTTATTAGTAGTTTTCTTGATGAATCCAACATAGTTGAAGGACGAGTTTGGGTGACGGGTTTAAGAAGATGAATGCTTGTTTTTTAATTATGCCGCTAGAAGGATAAAGATCAGGTGACAAATGTGCTTCACAAGAAGAGAACATCGTCAGACGGTACCATGCAGCCTAGTAACATCAAGAATCTCTGGGATGTCGTTTGGGATCCGCCAAATCTACATGGTGGTAGCCTCAGCCTCAGTCTTAGGCAGGATGTGGGAGTATTCACCATTTGGTCAGGGGGTGTACGCATGGACACGCGTTGACTAGCTCTTCGACAGGCGACTTTTCTGATAAAAGTCTTGTGGAATTTTCGAGATGTTTTCCCTTCTTAGCAAACTACCTATAGTATGATTTTGATAATAGGAGAGTGTTGCTACTAATTTCAGTTCGCCGTGTGAAGTAACTTGGAAGAAACCTGTTTTTTACTCGTCGCAAAATATTCGGAACTTTTCTGCACTGTTTGCTATAGGTTGAGGGCGTATCGAACCTCTGCTGCTTAAGTTCATTGTGGGGGACTTGCTCTGCGGATCCCAGTGCTATGCAACACTTGATATTTTACGCCAGTGAATTCAGCTCATACGTGAGGTCGGGCGTGACCTCATTAGTCGTGAAAATGTCCATTTTCATGGTCCTTCCATTAAATGTGTTATACTGAGCTTGCTGTACTTGGTGGAGGAGTCGCCCTAAGTTGACCGGTAATCTACTTGTCAGCTATCCGTCTAAATCTATGTGGTGGTTTGCGTGACAACTCATTAATTATTGATTTTCTCAAGTTAATAATGCTTTTGTCATGTTTCTCAATTCTCATGTTTACACCGACCGCACACACGTGTGATGCGCTGGTATGACTATTTGATGGTTTGAACTAAGACAAGGAATTTACCAGTAATAGCAACGGAACACGAGGATAGTGATTCACCTGGGCTACTGGCTAATCAGGGTCATCGCTTTTGACAGAACGATGACTAGTTTACATGCTAGTTATAGCAATAAAATTCTCAGAGGGCAATCACTCATTGGCAGCCACGAGGCTGCTTTTGTATTCCGGCAAGCACGTGACACCTTTGGCGAAGACCACTCACGTCTTAGACTTCACGTTTAAGTAGCTATGTGTTCACTCTAATGGTGTAAACTCATTTGTGCTCAAGGTAACGTCCCTGTACTACTATTGAGATCTTCGCTTTCGTTCACGTGAACCTATTGCACTATAGTTGGTTGTGAGCTTCTTTCCAACATAACAACAAGAGTGATCCATAAGCCTGGAGGCTATAATATTGGGAGTAATCCTGTTTCATTCTAACAAGACCAGTTGGTGAGTTGAATTACAGACGGGTAAAGCTTTGTTTAGGATTCTGAAGGAGGAATATACTTTCATGAATAAACAGCCAGCACACGTGTGTTCTAGGTCTGGTCTGTCGTTTATTGACTGTCGGATACTTGAAAAGTGCAATGCACATAGTATAACATTAAGTCCAGGCTAGGTCAACTTGGGCTTTGTGTATGTGGACAAATGTGCAAGACAATAGTCGGATCAGCAGCGCAGAAGCTGATAGAAAACACGAGGCATCGAGGTGAGTAATGAGAAGTAAGACGGCGGCCTCGTAAGCCAATGTGTATAATACCTAATTTCCTGGAAATCGCATCATGCTCCTATCCTTTCTCAATGAGTTTGGTCACTCACATTCTACCTTATTGGAGAGGTTGCTTTATATTTGCGGAAGATCCAAATTCCTCGCTCAGCTGACCGTCAGGATTACAAATGTCTGATACATCCGTTGGGTCATCGCTTAGCTAACCTGTTTTCCAGACAAATTCAACTCACTTTTTCCAGGGACTGGTTAGTCCCTTGAAGTCTTTATTAGCATCTGGGACCCGCCCACATATGCCTGTGCTATTTACGTGTTTCCCCCTAAAAATATGGAATGTAATCGGGCAATATATGTAAAACAAAGTCATGCTTAAAGCCATCTGCCTCTTCAAAAATAAAGTTAACCCTCATACGGTTAGTCAAGTACACACAAGTGCACAATAAGAATGGGGGAGCCGCTTTGTCGGAGCTAAGCCTTTTGGTTTAACTTCGAGGACAGCTCATATCTCCGGAGTATGTTGGATGGACGTTGTTCGGATTTTGGGGCTGGTCTCTTGAAAATGTCAATTCTGAACTAAATTTCAGGGAACTTTACAAAGAAAGTCCTTATTTGGATAGGGTTTTCTGGGAGAAATATCCAAATTGTTGTAAGAAACTGATACATCGCCGCTAGTTGAGAGGAAAAGAAGGGCCTTTTGAAATGTAGTTAGGTAGATCATTTCATACGCTATTGGGTTAAATCTCGTACACTGAGTCCAGGCACTACGCACAGTAAACTGCAACATACCTTAGTTTAATTAGACCATAAAGTTGACGGAAACTCAAGGTCTGCACCAATCCAACGAGCCTCAGGAAGAACGAAACTGGTCGTGGACTACCGTAGATTTCTCAAAAATCTTTTGACTAGTGCTTCGCCACAAAATCTTGAAGCCGTTTCTGAATGAATAGTGTAATATAGTTTCTGGGCCAATTAATCCAACTTTCATGTGTTTTTAGATCAACAAGGAAATCCTGTTTGCACGCAAGGAGTTGGCGTTCCGTTATCAGTGAATGCTCCTACGAGCTTTCCGCTATTACTTGTAAAACCCTATTCAGGAACTTCCTCTCCCACTGCAACAACACAGCAAATGATGCGGCCACAGAGCACAGCTTCGCCAGTACCTACGGGCAATAATTTAAACCCGGCAATTCAACAGTCTACCTCGGTGCCGACACTGTTTCGACTGATTCCCTCAAGCACATCTTCCCTACCCCCAGCCACAGTCCCCGCAATGCAGCAAGCCGCTTTTCCAGTTATGGCTCAACCCTTGATTTTGCAGCCGGTCACACAAATACCACATCCTTTGCCAAATGGCGAATCGAAAGGTCCGTTCCGCAGCCTCAGTGATGCTGGGAACACTGTAAAGGAGGAGGATGGTAAGTAGAACAAGAAGCGAATTAAGACATCCAGTTAGGGGTGGAACTAACCTTTACACGGCTCCTTTCCTTAAGCTACCTCAAACAAAGCTAGTTCAGTGTCCCTAAGAAGGATAAAACCTTGGTGACTGAGGATTTTTTAAAGTGGAAAACACTTACAAACGACGAAGGAGCGTAAACTCTTCTTGACTTCCTCAAATTTATGAAAATGGCCCCAAACGAGCAACACACTTTTACTAGCCCAGGTTTTTTGTCCATTGGCTGGAAAACAACAAACAAAGATACATTAGTAATACATGTAGGTATAAAGAGATAACTAACTAAATGTTCTTCCTCGAGTTGGATTGATTATTCGAGCTTTGTCCCCGGAATCTGGGGGAATCTATGCATCAGATGAACAGAGGCTTGACTGCTGATTGAGTCTGAGGCTTATAGGCATGTCAACTTCTTGGAACTGGAGACCTACTGGACTCCCCGTAACTCATACCATATTGGAATTTATCAGCAATGTGTAGCCCAAACGTGACGAAAGAGATCTGTGGGCACCACCGGGTTTTTAACACTCGCTTCATCTTACATACAGAAAACTCAAGGGGAAATTGTCGGATATCTTTATACTGGAGACTTGAAGCAGTCCAAGTACTGCAAGTCATGCGAATGCGTACCAGTACAGTACTGTACTGGTCGAAACCACCCAGTCTCGGAAAATGTCCGCCAAACTAGGCTGAAAAGTATTCTCCTCTTCATATTTCGCCTCACTTTGTTGTTCATCCACTTAGAATATAGATAGTCTGGAAGCATTCATACTTTGTGCCGGTGGATCAATCACGGGTGTTGCACGATAAAATTCTGGTGAGTTCATCGAATCGGGTGGTTGTTCCAAGACTATCTCTCTAGCACGCTTCAGTTTGCGGTTGAATGACCGATCGGAAGGCTGCAGTTGTTATATCTACATCAGCAGTCATTATTTACCATTTCTCCTGATTGAACTTCGCAAATATGCGGGGCAGCAGCTACATGGGTCTGCGGCAGTCCAGAAGTGGACTTGGCGGCTACGGTCATTTACTGAAACACTGATGCAGGTAAACAAAAAAATGTCAGGACGGATCTCTGAAAATCAATTGAAATAATGCATTTTTGTTTTATGCCAACACTTTATATGGTAAGGAATAGTAATATGGATAAGTGTGGCAACAATAGTTCATGGTGATCGGATGAGAGCTACACTGTTAAATAACCGTTAAATAGCCGACTTTAACCGCCGTATAACCGATCATAACCGAGTTGTGCTGCGGGGATACGTGTTAGCTAAGAGAGTTTTTAGTGAATCTCCACTTCTTGCAAGCACATGAGCGCAGGAATGGAGTCCCAGATATACATGTTGGCTTTTTGTCAAAGATATGGATCTTATTTTGTTTGTGCTCTCACCCAAAGGCGGTCAGCACATGACTTGGCAGTGAAGCACAAAAGCCGTCAACGGCTAACTCAGTCGCATTGGAAACTGCCGTCCCCTCAGATGTAGACCCTGGGATGAGACAAATAAATGGTTGGTTAACCTAAGGGACACGGCTGGGTTGCTCCTGTATCAAAGCTATCGCCTCCGCTGTGAACCTCTTTTCTTCTCTGCTATATCTGAAGACACAACTATACAAGGTCTACGAGCTGGAGAAACGATCGCCTGAAGGCATGTCTGTCAAATATGGGGCCTCCACACTCATGGTGAACGTATAGTTTTGCGGCTGTAGCGTGGGATGTCAGGAAGTCAGCGGTATTCGATGCTCGCGAGGATGTAGTGACGGCACACGTCGGTTCTGAAATGTGTAGATATGGAAATTGGTGTTATTGAATCCACACGGTACACAAAGCACACATTCGCACAGGTTGGGTGGCACAGGGGAGAAGACCGGAGCGTGACAACAACACACGTGTATTGAAAACGAAGCCGAAACCGGATGTGTGCAAAAGTCAAACAACATGGTATGGAAACAGTCAATGGGTTTGGTCGGGTATACCTGTAATAGAGAGAAGGAGAGATGCACATGTATTAGGTCATATGATAAACACGTGTAAGCAAGCACAGTCTGGTTTCAATTGCGTTACACGGCTACCGTTTGAAAAAGCAACTAAACACTGCCCAGAGTATTTATTGTGCTTTACTCTAGTTTAACAAACCCGTTCCATGAAGCCATCCTTTTAAAGCGAATGACTTCATGTTTCTTGTGGGCGGCATTGCTGCGCCAGATTTTAACTGATGAAGGTTTCCATGGGTGACGGTTTAAAAGTGTAGTTAGGCAGCACTAAATTCAGACATTTGTCACCACTCACTGGAGGCGTTCCATACTGAGGAGCTCTACTAAAACAGCAAGGACACACTGCGGCATATAAAGATGCTTGTCCTTCCAAATTTTTCGCAGCAGCTGTCAATGTTTGTTTTGAATACGACCCATTAGGATGTTATTTCTTCTCCATTCAGCCCAGGGACGACCTCTGGGAAAGAGCACCCCGAAGCAGCACGGGAAAAGCTCACATTCGGACAATCAACGTGACTTTATTTCATCCCCAAAAGTGACTTCACAGCAATCCCTATTCCGCCGGATCAATCCATAGAACGCACACTGCACACCCCTTAGCTAAGAATACCTCTAACCTGCTCTAATTGATTTTGGTTCGCGCGTCAGGCGCCTGTTTATTTTAATCGGAGTACCGTTGTTTAATTGTCACTATTATTTTTTGGCCTAATACGCACTTTATTTTTCCACTCTGTCTGTGCTTTTTACTGCTAATGCTTACCGGAAATGTTGGTATACGAGAGGTATAATCTCTTCTTCTATTATCCCACAAGCAAAATATGCATCAAGTTAGGGTGATCTCAGTACGTGAAACACGGTCGCAATCTACTCGGTCGGATAACTCGACCGACGTTTTGTAAGACAGCTGCCTCTCCAACAATGCGCCTGGCAAAGTAAAAGTAAATGTATTTTCACATGTGGTTTAGGGAAACCCCAGCTGCACGGCTAATCAGGAGGGCAACGGGTAGCCACTCTGAAGGTACTCGTGCTGGATCAAAAGCGAGTCACTTACGGGTATAAAGACAAGGACGCTGAGTGAGTACCACCTGAACGATCTAGCTGATCGGTCTTGTGCCTCGATCAACAACCTGAACAACTTGAACAATGGATACTCATGCGATCAAACAACCAGAGATCGCATGACAACCCTACCAACACTTCAAAGCATTAAGGAATGAAACTCCTCATCAAGTACATCTTGGCATTGCGCGCATACAAATCCAGCAATTCATTGGGAACCTTGCTGAACAATCTTTAAGCGCTCACTGTAAGCACAGAATTTCAAGGTTTACGAGAAGTGTCAAAATAACGCAACAATAGGACTGCATCACGTAAAGCATTCAAAAAACTAGGCACGAAAGAATTCCTTGAAGCCATACTACAATAATTTCTACGTATGGCTTTGAGTTTCAGCATGCTTTCATTTAAAATCGAGTTGGCCTGTAAGTTTGTGCTGTTATTATTCTTGGTTCCATTGAATGCAGTCCGGCTGCGCAAGTAAAATATTGAGCGCTTTCGGTGTCATCTGGCGTATTTAGGTAAATGGCAAAGAAGTACACAGGTGGGTTTCTTTGTACGCAGTTTGGATAATGATCATAATGAAACACAAAATGGTGTGAGAGCTAATCAACATTTTCTGCCAATCAATGACCCATTACTCATTTACAGTTGTTGCACAATGCTGCAGGAACACTCAAGCGCTGCATCTGGACACTTTCTTTTCAGTGAAGTTCCTTTATCTTGATGTCGTCTGCTTAAGCTGTCCCCGCGAATAAGGTCGGGTTGCAGCTATTTATGCTGAAGCAGGCAACCAATGAAAATCTCTCAGTGCCATTAGTGAGCCTTTTGTGCTACTGCCATGGGCCGGCCACAAGGCTGTAAAAGACTTGGGAGGCATTATTTCAACAATGCTCTTGAGAGTACCGTTACAAATCACCGGGAAGTGGCAAGGGATTTCACGGGTCTTGAAATTATGGGTACAAGCGAAAACAAATCTATGCGACTGATGACAACTGTTGAACGAATAAGTCATCTATGAAGTTTAAGGGCATAAGTGTGACAGGCAGGGAGGCCTTGGCAGCTCATTCGGTGAAGCACCCTTCCAGTTACCCTGAGATCTGCGGTTGTTTCCTATTCACAGTCGTCTTTTCCTGCCCGTGCAGCTTAAAAAGGCTTTCCGTCTAACGGTTCATCACACTCTTTCTAGTTTCTAACACAATATGGTATATAAACTTAATAAACGAACTAACTGTTTCATCCACGGCGATCACGCCGTTATATTTATAATAACTCTCCGGCGCTTAAGAAGCGTGCTTCTTGCCCTCGGAGATCGTTTCAGCATCACTGATTGCATAGCTCTTGATTCTGCTGTTTCAGCTCTACTCGGAACATATATCCTGCGGCTTATTTCCCCATCAAAAAGGGCCAATCTAATCCACAGACGGATGGTCTAGGGCGGAGGATAGGGAAAATATTTAAAAGGGGTTATCCTGATTAAATTTAATTAATCACACGTCAGTACAAGCTTAAGCCCTGCAAGAACAACCTATTGCGTCTAGATCTCTTGGTCATTTTGTTAAAAGGGGAACAGCTCGCCGGGTGAGGTAGTGCCTGTGAGCGCATAGGTTGTTTGTAAGGAGCAGCTTGATGTTTCCGGCAAAAGGAGGCCGACAAATGTCCTCTGATTTGTGAATCAGCGACAAACCCATTGTACGGTCTGAGGAGGCCTCAGATTGAATGAGCGGAAATTGAAGGAACTCTATGGAACCTTCCCCTCCCCTTCCTACTGCAGACTGATCCGCAAATCCAGGTTTGAAACGATGGGATAAGAATGCATGTGCGAATACTTTCTGAATCCTGTCGTCGATCAATGCAAGTTCACCACGCCAGCATGGATTTGACGGTTTTGAAGGCCTATTGGCATTCTTCCGGCCATGTTCACTTGTGGTCTTTGATGACCAGCTGATTCAGTGGGCCTCAGAGGCTATACATGACTGGTTGGAAAGAGCTGTAGTTACTAATTAGACAGATGTACGGTCTGAGCGACGCGACGTATGTAGATGCACTCATCTGATGGCGTTAATTTCTTCCGGATCGGGGTGGTGGCCATAAACGTCAATGGTGGAAACGAGATACTTTTACCACTCGCATGAAGAAGGGACACCGTTCTCGGCGCACCCTAAACTCGTATCCTTAAATGCGATCGAGCACGTGAACGAGGCTCTGCCAAGGTTCATCGGATTTAGAACCTATGACGATAAGGTCGTCGGCAAAACTGTGGCTTCCTTCGGCACCGTATCCATGGCTTGTTAAAATGTAACCGACGTTATATGAACTCCAGGCGACAGCCAAATATACCAGACCAGGTCACGGCACGCATTGAGATTTTATCAGGATTATTCGCGGCTTCTACCTGCAGGCACGCTAGCAGGTCATGTGGAAGATGTACAAAATACTGATTAGCACTGATTTGCGGCATTGGGACCAGTCGAAAGGTGCACAGCTGCTTACGCATTCAGCTTTTCAGCCTCAATGCTGGCAAGGCATCGGAGAGAAAGTACAATCAATCCTTCACTTTTGTGCATTTTCAAATTACCCCGGAGATCACGGGTTCATATCTTTGCGGGAGGACCTCAGATGAAAGCCTCGAAATGTGGGTTTGTTCAAGATCTCTGGGTGGTACTCGAGCAGCGTTGCAAAAGAATCAGTCGAAATCTCCAACAAATTCGGCTTTTGGGCCCTGTGAGATCAAGCTTATGATGTGAGCTATGTGGCAGTAGTCTTCGTGCAGCTAAAAATTGTGGAGCACTCGACCTCGCCCGCAATTTCGGCTTGCCCCGGATGCGTCTTGAGCACGTTGTTCAGTCAGCTTCACACGAGATGCGGACGATTTGGGGGTGTTGCAGGTGGGCACCGTCACATATTTCCATAGGAAAGCGAAGTCAATTTTAATATCCCCGTCAATGCGCTGGGCCGCCATTTATGAACTGCAAGGTGGTGTGATGGTGGCTGCGGTGCCTGAGGCCGAGATAAGGCTTCCTGTGGCCTGGGTAACTGCACCTGGCTCATCTATGACTCATTGGCCGCCCATAACAATAACATGACACTCATAGCAACGCTGGTAACTTGCGCAAGGTATACCCAGTTTTCCGCTGAGCTTGTTATTGGGCTTTATTGGGATGGCTGGATCGACTGCATGCACAAAACTGCGGAAAGTGGCGAGTGATTACATGATCGTAACCGCGTTTTGCTTCAACTTGATAAGGCGTTGTCGGTGAGGGTATGCAGCGTCACGTCAGCATTCCGTTAAATTTTGTGAAGCGGCCTGGTTCAGATATCGGAGCGACTGGAGACAGGGTACAAAATTTAGGCGCTTGAACCAGTTCTCCCTCACTGAGCTGAGCCTGAATGGTTCGTGTTTCCGTTTGGTAACACCGGCAAACGCTGTAAAATCTCCGCCTACTTGCTTGCCTAGCTTGAGGTACTGGTAACCACCAGCGTCCTTTGCTCCCTCGATATCTGTAATAAAGCACCAAACTTTTCACTAAAGCTGAGAATGCGGGAAAGCCTGAGAAGAATGAAGTTTGCATACCGTCCTTGATCTGGCGCGCCGAGTTTTTGCAGCAATAATTTGGTTTACCATCCGTCA
The DNA here is from genome assembly GCA_004794785.1 of Opisthorchis felineus. NCBI lineage: Eukaryota > Metazoa > Platyhelminthes > Trematoda > Opisthorchiida > Opisthorchiidae > Opisthorchis > Opisthorchis felineus. The sequence goes on along the minus strand of SJOL01006408.1, from coordinate 281,162 downwards.
TCGGGCCTTGGAAAAACACTTTCGACTTTTTTTTCGGGCCGCTCGAAACGGGAGCCCAGTATGACCAGAAAAAGATCAGATGTGAACGCCCTGAAAAGCGCTGCAGCAGCAGAATCTGAAGGACCAGGAGAAACACCGGTACTGGTTTTTGGTGTGCTGACAGTTTGATTAGCTGCATTTGCATTTCCTCAAACTGCCGCTACACTACATCTCGAACCTGAGTAAATTAGGTTGACGTCGTGGTTATGGACAGGTTAACCCAAGCCAAGGACGAGGGACTCATATCGGGTGCCATATTTTTCGACTTCTCAAAAGCATTCGATGGAGTACCACACGTTCCGCTGCTCCACAAACTCGAGTCTCACGGGATTCAAGGGCAAATTCTACACTGGATTAGGGCGTTCCTATCAGACAGAACATTCCGAGTGAAAGTAGGCTCGACCTACCCTTCTCCGGCGCTGGTCCCCATTGGAGTTCCTCAAGGCTCCGTTTTGGAACCACTGCTGTTTCTGGTCTACGTCAACGACCTTTCAGATGTTCTTGCAAGTCCATGTCTACTTTTTGCGGACGACTTGAAATCCTGGAGTTCTGATGCCAGCGCCCTCCAAATGGATGTAGACGCTGCAAAGTACAGGTCGCCCGACTGTCACTTTCCCCTTAATGACGAGAAGTGCGTCCATATGTCATTCTGAGGACACTCAGTGAATGCCTTTGTCATGCATGGTGAGAATGGACCAGAAGACATCACGAAGATAGGTGCCAAAAATGATTTGGGTATCTGGCTCTCTTCAAACATGTCCTTCTCACTGCACCATGAGAAATCGTCCATAAAGGCATCCGCCGTTTTGCGGCTGATTCGGCGCACCTTCTCCCGTATTACTCTCATGGACTTCCAAGTACTTTACGTCAGATCGCTTCTCGAATATACCAACCAAATTGTCTACCCAGGACGCACGAAGAACGTAACCCTCATTGAGCGTGTCCAACGATCTGCTACGAACATGGCTGCCGGCCTTAAATCTGTGGACTATGAAACGCGTCTCGCGGTGCTTGACCTATTTCCCCTGTAGTATCGTCGACTCCGAGGAGACCTAATACTTACTTATGCCCGGTTTGAAAAAGGTTTGGTCAACAGGCCACCACTGATCCAGTTGACACAGGGCGGGGACATGGTAAGAAGATTTTCAAGCTCAGAGCGTACACTTTCATTACGCAAAATTTTTTCTCATTTCGTGTAGTAGCTGCGTGGACTAACCTTCCTGCGACGGCTGTCCACGCTCCATCTAGAACCCAGTTCAAAGCACTATTAGACACTTTTTTATGCGAGTCCTCGCGCTGCCCAGCGCTGAGAACTTAAACGGCAGTGCTGCACCCTTTTTTCGATTGTGTCTTTCAGGTGAACGGCAGCCGCTGAACGACAAGAACAAAACCGACCCGGGAAACTTGGGTGAAAGCCTTGATCCTGTGTATCAATCCGTGAATCGTGGGTTCTTCCTTATCCGCCTGATCCTCCCAAGCTAGTGTTTTCGGACGAAGAATCACGAAGATTACACAGAGTGCAGTGAATCCACAAAACCGGTCAAAAATCCTTTTACTGAAGCGTGATTTTGGGGCCCGTATTTTCGACTAATCCGAGATCGCGTTGCCGCTGTACCAAGCAGGGACCACTTCTGTAGACCAATGATGTGCGAGTTAAGCATATTGGCCCTTGCAGCGCTTATTTACGGGACGTAAACGTAGTGTTGTGTATGGTGCCTGCCAGTTTGATTGGTTTATATGTAACTATTGGTGATGTACAACCTTGCTTACTGGGCTTCGGCTCATGAACTTTCTTTCTGTTTTCCATCCACAGAAGTTGTGGTGAATCACTGTCCCCTGGTCCCTCCAAAGCCTGCATACTACAGTAGTACGAAGGTAGGTGTTCACGACGAGCGGCAGTGATTCACCGAAGACAGGGGTTCATGAAAATTTCTGTGGATGGAAAACAGAAAAAAACTCATGAGCTGAAGCTCAGTAAGCAAGGTTGTCCCTCAGTGCTTTTGTATAAATCAACCGAAATGGCAGGCAACTTATACTACAGTAAAACGTCTATGCTGCAGGTTTCCGCCTAACATGGGTTCAACGATCATTGTTGGCGAACGATTTGAGATATAACGTCATATCTAATTGACGGAGTGCTACGGTGAAGGGACAACATGCAGACCTGATTACAGATCCAGTCCGTGTGGGCACGAGCAGAAACCACCCCACTGTTGGACCGGTTGGTGTTCGCGTCACGCCCAAGGAAGAATCAGATCTAAGCAGTAAGTGCATGAATGTGCAGAATGATCCAGTGTAAGGAACTTAGACAGATAACGACCTTATGGATTGGAGAAAGCTGTCCAACCGCTGCTGGTAAAGTGAATGGATCTTGTCTGGTAGCGAAGCATCAGTAGTTGAGCACTGATATTGTGCTGTATATGATGAATTTCTGCCTGAATCAGGCCACGGATAACATAGAGCTAGTCTTATGCCGACATGATCGGATTTCATTCGATGGTGCCGAGAAGCAGCGTCATCATCATCGACAGCATGACATTGGTGTTCAGCACCGATGCTTCGCTGCCGTACAAACATGATTTATTTGAAAGCCTTATTGTGAAGGAAAGAATAAACGTGGACGCGGAAGGGACTTAGTGCTAGCTTACTACAATCATTCCGAGGTGCCTACACCTCCAGACTCATTCAGGCAATCTGGATAGAAACTGACAACAAGATCGCCACTGAAATCGGTTGGCAGCCATATCTTGCAGCGTCTCAAACCAGGCACAATGCGGTCCCAATCCTGGAAGGCGAGTAGCATCGACACCACCTAAGCGTTTCGTAATCTCCTTCATGCCCTTTTCTATAGAGGAAAATGTTGGTAGCTCAGGTAGCGTAGATGGTCGTTGGCTTGTTCGCTGAGCTGGGCAATTTGATTGCAAACGTTTCACCACCAATCGAGGTGACATCATCAGTGCGTTATTGGGGAGCGTAGTG
>SJOL01006408.1:243985-256107 GCA_004794785.1 Opisthorchis felineus | reverse complement strand
TTAATGAGTTTGGCAGAAATGGCCCAATCGCGCAGTCAGTGGCGCTCCTGCATCAAAGCTATCGCCTTCAATTCGTAGCTACCCAATCTCTGAACAAACTGCACATGCCTTCGCCTCCAAAGCTGGTTGTACGTTCCACATACCCGTTTTCCGGTGATCGAAGCTGTAGCAGCTGGAACCAATGTGCCTATGGTACACGGTTTATAGCTGATAAATTGATTGAATTGATTGATTGTTGTTCTTCGCTAAGATATTTCTTCAACTTCTGCTATTTTTACCCTTGAAATACGCAACTGAAGCCCATACATTGGAAAGTACTTTTGAGGCCGTCCGTTTTGCTGGATTTTCTTCGCCCCCTAAAATATTCACATTTTCGACGTATCCTTCAAGACAGCCGTCTACAGGATTTGTGGTATGATAGAACTCCCGAAATGTCATACTGCAGTGTGCGATGCAATATTAAGACCAGTCTAAGCTGGCTTTGCCACTGTCCATCACTTGGAACTAGTGTGTCTGTGCTGTTCATCAAATAATGCCCAACTTTTATCATTAAATTATACCATACACCAACTCCCCGTACTGCAAGTAATCCTGCTACTAGGCGGTCTGGGGGTAAAGTCATACTGTCCTCTGCGATAGGAGTGTGAAGGCAGTAAGGTGTTTAGCCCAGGCGACCAGCATGTCCATATTCATGGAAGCAGCGATGCTGCCTTCCCCTGAGGAAGGACGGCCCTAAAAACCGCACACTCCGATCGCCCAACGGTTGACCTTGACTACCGGCGCATTATTCGATACGGTCTAAGTATTTTTAAAATAAAAGACTCCTGTGCTACTCAAAAGGCACCTGATGGGCGCAGCCGCATCAGGAGTGAGAAAGCAATGCCTTACTCCCCGCGCCCTAAGGTTAGGCCAACCCCCTGCAGCGGAGCAAATCAGGCTATTGAGTCATCGGCTCTGGCCAGGGTCCCCAAAGAAAACCCCACTGTCCGCTACCTCGCGAGTCAGACTTTTGTGTCAGAGGCTCAAGGTGGGGTACCTCAACCAAACCCTTTTCCCGGCCTGGACAACCGGGAAGTACCATTTGCCCGCACAGTTCCATGTCCACCGATGTCCCTCCCCAACCCCTTCCCACCACACAAGCAAACGTTGCTGGGTCATTTGACTGTCAATTATCTGACCGATGTGCGTTGCGCACCCCGCTGCCTATTAACAATAAAGAAATAACACCTTTCTTAATCCATGAAATTCTTTCTCTATAGAAGCTTTTAACGTCCATACCCTATGTCAAGTTGGCAAACAGGCAATGCTGTCTGAAACCTTATAACCCCTAAAATTGATGTATGCAGTGTCTCTGAAACAAGCATACAAGACCCAGGCGTGGTTATGTATCTCAGAACGCCAAGGACGAACTCAACTCTTTCACATTTCTCCTTTCGTGTGTCCGATGATCCAGAAGCGATGACTCGCAGAATATATGGTGTGGGAGTTGCACTCAGCCCCAGAGCCGAACGCGCTTTCCTGGATTTGATCCCCGTGAACAGTCGTCCTTACGCCGTCCGGTTATCCAGCTCAACCAAGCTCAGTGCCTCTTGGCATAAAAAAAACGGTGCCTGTTTGTCGTTCGGCTTATGTCCCGACGGACTATAGTTCTGCCGCTGAGAAGGATATTTTCTATCGAGAGCTATCCAGGCTGATTCGTCAAGCAAGAAGCACTGACATTGTGAGCCTTGTGGGCGATATGAATGCCCAAGTCGGTCACCTGAGCTCCTTGGGATCACATTTGGGCGGTCGATTCGGAGTTGATGCTCGTCGCATAGACAACGGAGAGGGACTCTTCTAGTTGTGCGCTGATCGTCAACTGTTTCTGGCCAGTACGAACATTCAACATAAACTTTCGCACCTTGTAAGCTGACGGCCACCAACTGCAAATCAACCGTGAACCCAATTGGATCATGTGGCCATCAGCCACCGGTGGAGGGCCAGAATTCAAGACTACCGTTCCTTCTGGGGCACACAACTTGATTTCGATCACGCCATGAGGCGTGTACGCTTGACATTTCGTCTCCCCTCACGCCCTCGCAAGTCAGCAAGAAGCATGCCAATCCACCATCTTCAAAGAACTGCCATAGCTCAACAATATCGATCTGAGCTAGCTTAGCAACTCTCCATAGTAAATCAATACTGTACTGATGAATGGCGGAAAGCCCTTCGGCGAGAAGTCGTTTATTAGCAACCACCAACTAAGCAGTTGCAAGCTATTGGACAGGAAATTAGACGTCTCATATGTACATAGTTTTCAAAAACTGGACATTCTCACGCGTCTCCCTGAACTTTCATGGATATTCATTGACTATTACACAATTGTAAGCTAATACTGAAAAGTACTTCCAGACGTTCCGTAATAAACTTCACGTTCCATTAGACGCGGGGCGGAGCTTCGACACAACAACAGGCTACTCGCATGCCTCATCAATGGTATACGCCGTTACACTGGTAGTGAGCACGTTGATGAAACACGGCGAAATGTGAGAGGAACTATGCTAGCGGCGTTCAGTGCCGTCTCCCTGACTTCTTCGATTCGACCACAAAACCGCATGATGTCGTCGAGATAGCTACTCCTGGCTGATGCCAGGAAATTCATCCCGGCAAGCAACGAGTGCGACGGCGCACCCAAATCCTTCGAACGCCAAATAGTGAAGAGCCTAAGTAAAGACCGAGATCTCTGGTGGACATCGAAAGCTCGGGAGATGGAGAAGGCCTTTGCTACCGGAAATAGCCGCGTCCTATGTCAGCTGATACGATTGACTGGCCCTAGGGAAGTAACGGTCAGTGAAACGAAAATTGTCGACTGGAAAGATGGGACGAACACTTGGAAGAACAGTTTAGCTGGCCTCCTGCAGCAAGGCCTGTAGAGTGCATACAGGCGAATGGAATGTAAACCTCAATCGTCCGTCGAAAGAAGAAATAAAGTACCAAATATCTGTACTGAAATGCGGAAAGGCAGTAGGTCCGAACGTTCTGTATCCAGCCCTATTCACAGAAGGTGGGGAATCCCTAGTGACCCATCAAAAAGCTTACTGACGCAATATGGTACGAAGGGAAAGTGCTTGCAGAGTGGGGCATGTCGACAGTTATTCCTATCTTCAAAAAGGGTACGCGGACGGTGTATGAGAACCACGGTGGCATCAGCCCGGTAGCTGTGGCGTCGAAGGTGCTCTCTGGTCTTATCCTTCGAAGGTTGACTGAACACTGGGAGAGACAGATCCGTGAAACCCAAGCTGTGTTCCGTCCTGTAAGGGGATGCATCAATTAAATTTTCACCTTCCGACAGATAATGGGACAGTGACACTGGTTCCATCGCCCTAACAGTGGTTGTCTTCCTTGGCTTGAACGCTGCCTTTGACTCTGTGGGCCGTCAGGGACTATGCCAGTGTCTGTGAATCAAACGTGTCCCCCATAAATTCTTGATCCTCCTTAAGCTACTGTACGCCAACTCTCGCGGACGTGCGAAGGTCTAATGGAAGCTCTCACCTGAGTTTACCACATCAAGTGGTGTCAGGCAGGGCTGTCGACTTTCACCTTTTCACTTAAACTTCGTAATTGATACGGTTATTGAAGGCTAACTATCAGGCTCTAATGCCTGTGGGGTCGAGATGCTCCCGGAGCGTCCGCTCACAGATATCGAGTATGCAGGTGACATAGCTGTTCTTTGATGTGACACTGTGGCAATGCAAACAATATTAAATAATCTAGATAATTCTGCCTCACGGTTTGGCATGTGCTTCACACCTGCAAAGTGTAAAGTTCTCCTGCAAGCCTGGGTGGGCTCAGTCCCGGTGGTCTCGCGAAAGATGATATTTCCATCCGGATTGGGAAGGCCAGGACAGCTTTTGTGAAGCTGCAACACCCGTGGCGTTGGTGTGACATCAGCTTATCCGTCAAGAGTCGAGTTTACAATGCTGGGTCAGAAACCTGGCCGCTGTACACTGAGGACATCAAAAGACTTTCAGTATTTGACCATCGATGTCTTCGGAGCATTGCCCGAGTCTGGTGGGAACACCGGATCAGTAATTCTGAGGTACGTCGAATGGTTTTCGGAAGAAATAATTCACCCACCATAGATGAACTGACCACACTGCATAGGTTACACTCTCCTGGCCGCGTGCTCCGTATGCCAGTCGACCGACTTATTCGAAGGGATCTTTTCGCACAACCACTTGAAGGGTGGAAACGAGCCGGTGGAGGTCAAACAATGACTTGGCAGCGAAGTATGAAAGCCATTACCAGCAAACTCAATTGCGCTGGTCATTGCCTGGATAGGGACCCCGAGACGGGACGCATCAATGGTTAGAGACATTTTGAGACATGGGCTAGTCGCGTTCTCAATGACGTTTGTGCATCCAAGCTATTGCTTTCAATGTACAGCTCCCTTCCCAATCTCCCCACTCAAAAGTCCACTGACAACCCTGTATTTACTCATCAATTATATCAGCTCCCGCCTCCAATGCGCAGCTACCTACCCCATCCCCCAAATCATCGGTGAACGCAACTTTGGTAAATGTAACCACTGTATGGCAAGTGGGCGTTTCTTAAAGCTGATAATGATGATTATATGTGGCATAGGTGAGGCTTGGCCATGTTATAATACACAGAAAATAGAAGTCGCTTTTGGTTATTTGTCCTGATGTAGGAGGAAGCGGCCTCGATTTTTCTGGCTGGCTTACCTTCATAATGTCTTCCTACAATAGAAGTAAAATCCAAAACCACACAAGACCACCTCTATAAATTCGGCTGCTCTGAATTCTCATTTACCTTGCGATTAGCAAACTTTAACACATGGATTGCCCATGTGGATTTCTTGCAGTTACTGAACATCACTTTATCCCGTTCGCCACATTCTAATCTGTGCTTCCTGTTTATTCCAATTAACCTTATGTGTGTTTGCGTTGAACGCGGTGGACATCTGTTCTGCATGCTGGGTGCATCTGAACCACAAATGTGAACTGGAGGGCTTGAGTCTTTTTCAGGTTCTTGCTGTATGGCTATTTGAACGCCCTCCTGGTTTTCTAGATAAGCTATCGATAGAAATGGCCCAGAAAATTCGTCACCGAAAATTTCAGTCAAACAACTTGCGCTGGAATGCATGCGGGAAATTCCTTCAGGCTCATATTATCTTTGTATGCATGGTAATGGTGCTTGGCCTGCTGACCTTTAACTTATTCAAATAAACCGTTATATTGCTCATGTCGATACTGACTATAATTTCGCAAGTGTCACACTCGTGACCTTTTGGTTAAGCCCTTGAGTGTCACTCATGTTGACTGCACCCAAAGACAGCTATTGACTGGTTCAATGAAATCTTCTTAGCGTTTCACAGTCCGACAACACGCGACCTTATCCTCTAGGGTTTCTTTTGGCACCACGGTGAGTGTTTAAATTTTTTCAGTTGAATGGGAACGGGAAAGTCCACAAGATGGCTGGTGAGTCTAACCATGGCAGAATGCTGGGCCGGGTTTTCCGGCTACATGAGTTAGGCCGGATTATACAGCTCACCATCGGACTTCTTAATTGTGTTCTTACTCAGCAGATTTCGGGCAACGAAAGAGTATGTACCACACATGTTGACGTTGAGCAACTTTCGATCAACCAGCTTTCACTTCCTTTGGACTACGTACAATTCAATAACGTCCAGGTTGATGGGTTTACTTACACCGTGCAGTTTGCTGTCCAGTGGAAACTGATGTTCATATGACTGTAGATTTCCGCATTTTTCTCGGTCGCTGAAACTGGCCCCTGCATTAAGATCACATGCGAACAACGACCGCGTGGCAGCACAATCGCCACGTTTTCCCTCAACACAGGGTACAACCCAATACGAAATCTTATCAGTCATCTATTATCGTTCCACTGGCGGCAGTTCGTTCAAACAGGCCGTATTACACGACGTAGTCTAGTAATGGTGATTCCATAAGTCTTGACGAGGAACTTCGTGCCACTCTGTTGGTCGATCCAGACTTAACGTAGCCCATATCAATCTTTATCTAACTTGTGAGGACGAACCTGAGCCATCTTCTTGTTTCTTTAGTCGTTTTTTAGTAGAAATAATCTGAATTTGTAGACGAAGCTTTCTTGCCACCTAGTTTTGGATGTCCTAGACTTGCAGTATTTCCGAAATGCCAGTGTAGGGCAGATGGGGGTTCGGAAAATCCTGAGTGCGAACTCAGGCACACAATGTACACGGGACGGGAGTCGGATCCGCAACCTCTCGCTCACCGAGCAAGTGCTCTACCGTATCAGTCACCGTGGACACTGCACTACGTCACGCATGTGTTTTTGACTCGCCATACTTGTGCTCAATGGTATCTGGACGATACCAACGTCTGGTCGGTTGTGGAAGTCACATAAGGAGCTCACTAATAACACTGACGAACATCGATCATTGATCCGTTGGGCACAGGTTTGGCGAATCAATGTGAACTCAAGTGTAGGCGTGTAGTGAAACGTTCACCTGGTAAGTGAGAGGCTGCGAGTTGGAATCTCGTTGAAGTACGTTATTCGAACTGTGTATTTGGGGTCTTAAAAGATTGTCTGTTACCTAATGAATAATTAGAGGTGCTCTTGTAATAAATAGTCTGCAAAGTGGAGCTGTGCCTAACAACCGGACTGGCTGTACCGCAGCCATTTGTTTCCACACTGTCTCGATCTGATCCGTGGCTATCTTCAACCTCCCTAAATTTGCGCCTTTTGCTTTTTTTGCTTCAGCTCATTATTTTTATTACCTTCGCTCAATTTGTCCGCCTCCGTTCGATTCAAATCAATGGACCAGAAGGCAAGTTTGTCTTAAGACTGTTGGCATTACACCTTATGGTATGCACCATTGTTCCCCATTAGACTGTACACTTAAGCGGCCAATCAAAGTCGTTCTCTTTCGTGGGAAATTCCCTTTAAAAGAGGTCTCGTATTTTGGACCACAAATCAGTTTGATACACTCAAAAGTGTATTCAGGTTCGTTTACTGCCCTATTCGCCCTGTATTTCGATTTTATCGGCCTTTTCTATCGTCTCACTTGGACTGAGTTCACCATAGCGAATCAAATTTCAGTAGTCACGTGTTAACACTGATGGCTGCCGCGATGTCCAAAGTTTGGTCAAGTCCAGAAAAGCTTTTTACAGCTATGTGTAATTTTTCAGCCTCAAAAACTGCAGCAGTAGCGAATAATCATATAGAGCATTAAACAAATAGACAGGTATATGTTGGGACTGGGGGCACCAATTGAGCAAGAAGTCATAGCTGCAGACCACTCATTGAGCCATATGAGGGAGAGCAAATTTGCGACAGGTTTCCGTATGAAAAGACAATTCGAATTCGGATCGTGGTCTAGTAGTAGAAATGTGGCCTACGACAAGACGTGGAGTGGGTTTTCTTGACGGAACACACTACTCATAGAGCTGCTGAAAATTCTTCGACAGTCCGCAACTGCTTTCGCCCTCCTTGACAGTCATCAGGTGGGCTCAGTCAGCGAGCTCCCGTCAACCTTATGCTGTACGTGAACACTGAACCCTGTAGGCAAAATGACGGAATATCCGAATATCCGAAGCGAAAAGTATTAGCAAACGCCATTGTGTTTGCTGACCGGGAAATCAAAGCAGTCGTAAAGCTCCACTGCATCTCCGAACACGCTTCATTGAACTTCCATTAGGACAAAAGACATTTTCGAGAAGTTCATGGAGTACAACAGCGGATGAGTTGGGAAGTATATCCAATACGCTCTTGTGCGCTTGACTATAGGTTCTGTGATGAAGATATGGTCCTCAGTCCGAGTGAATAAAAGACTAGTAATCGGACTTAAGTGAAGACTGCTTCAGTATGTGAGAACCAGCTGAGATTTCTTGGGAGGGCAAATCCGAAGTACTTCACAGTACTAAATTTTGGAAGGCGGACGTCGTTGACAGCGAGAGTAGGAGAGTTACGGAGCTTGCTCTCATTATGCCCGCTTGGAATCACTGGTAAAATCGTGGGATGCTGATGAACACACACAGTTCCTGAGCCTACTTCGCGAGTCTATTCAAGCCCGCTCCCAAGTTCAAATATGCTTCTAGAGTGCAGCCGATAGAACTGATTGCATTGTCGTCGACCTTTCATCTGGAAATCAAGAATAGGTGTGTAGCTGATGTAGAGTGAGAAGAAAAAGGGTGATCCTTGAGGCACGTCAGCGTCAGTGAGGAGTGGATTTTCGGAATAGGTCTGAAGCAGATCCCCTTTCGTCCTGCCTTCTGCAAGCAGTTACAGCAATACACCTCGATCGATGCTGCCAAGCTCGTTTGTGTACTCCAGAAAGCTGCCTGTCGTTTCTGTTTGGTGAGAGCACTGAGTGGACCAGATGTATCGCAGCATCTGCTATATACTGTCGACAGGTAAGCATGCAGGATAATTTGCATCCGAATGCTACTTATAAGGTCGATGAAACTCTGGATAGCCCACTGTCACTTTCGTCGTCCTTGCGGCTCATCAGGTTGGCCTTGTCCCCGACTTTTCATCGATTTTATGTTGTGTATGTAGTAAGTTAGGTTCAGTGCGGGTGTTCCCGCGTGGACAGAATATCCAGACCTCTGAGTCTAACGGGCTTAAGTTGGTTAGTTATCCTGTAAGCGGCGTCTGATCTTTTATTCAGTCGCGTGCGGGATAGGCTTCTTGGTCATAGCGGCGCCTAACTGCGAGTGGTAAAGCGGTATAGGTGCGGAATTCCGCCTAACATCATCCAAGAGGCTTTCTTTGTGGAACAGCCGCGACTGTTCTTGCAAGAGAGGGGACCAGAATGTAATGGTCAGATCAGATCAGTACACACCTGTGTAGGTTCCTATTCCAACACCAGACAGTTGATAGTTCTTGAGCGGCAACTATGCAGCGCACGAGGAGAACGAAGTCATTTTCGTTTAACGTAAGTGTTTTGGGGAATTCTCTATACCTCAGCACTTCGGCTAAATGATCCAGCTTTCGAAGTAATGAACGAACCGTACTGGAGATCGTCCGTGGTGTATGCAACAAATTGACACTTATTCGGTTGAGAGCCACCATCTATCCAGCACGGTGCTTTCTTTTGCTTCCATACCCTTCAGGAAGGATGCTTTCGTAAAGGTTGCTGAAATGACCGGATCTCATCTCTCTAAATGGGGTGAAAACATAACCATTTTAGGAAATCCCGGCTGTAATTTATTCTCATCATCTTGAAAACAGTTATCAAAACACAGATCTCCAGAATCCTCCGTAAATTTGTAAAACAAAGTTCCGGAATAAAACCACGTCAGGTCGATGTGAAGTTTCGGTCGTGGCGATTCACTGCATCTTTTTTCATACCCATAACGGTCGTCTGCAAGCGAGATTGGCGGACTGTCCACCTGCTCTTTATAAGTTCGTCAGTACACCTATGGCACTATAAGGATATCGTTATTCGATATTCCGGCCCCTGTTTGTTGACTAACGTTCAATATCACTTACACGGCTAACGCGGTTTTGTAGATGACAAGTGCTCCATAAATTGAAGCTACGGGTTTTCGTTCGTTTCAATTAGCCCAAGGTCATGGAGTTGGTGCCTATAATGATCCTATCGTATTTTTCCTAAAAACAACGTGCTGCTAGAGTGAAACTCACTGTTGGCATAACCTTGTGAAACAGGGTAGCTACGAGCGTCCTGGTGACCTACGGTTGCTGAGTGAATCTCACCATAGACCATGGTGGTTGTCGTCATTTCTTTCTCCTCGAGTTTGAGGCGCGGGACTATCCATAGAATTCAATCTCTCCTGGTTCTTTCTAGACCAGGATAACCTGGAACTGTACAAGCCTTTATGAATATCCTAAATCCCTACCCACAAACAGCCATGTGTGATGCGATAAACGTTTACGGTCTTTGCTAACATGAAGCTCAAACGTCTCGGTGATGATCTGAGTCACTGTTGGTCTATCTACGGTACGACTTACCCATTTGAAAATTCGCACGAAACTCTGGAGCCACCAATTGTTTTCTAATTGCATCAGAGGAACGGGAATGATTTTTGGGCCGTAAAATAAAGATTTCCATCAGAAATTCAGATGAGGAGTTACTTTGGAAAAGTGATGTGATGGTAGCAAAGGTGGGGGTCGCGGAAAAATTATATGACCAACGATATACCACCAAACCGCTATAGATCGTCTAGTTTTCCTCGACGAAAATTTGATTGGTGCTGTTTATCCTGACCTAAAGCTGCCACCTTGACGTAGTGGTCGCGCTTGAGGGCTGCAATTATCCCGCGGGCTACACTGGCTGGAACTTCGTTCCGCAAGGTGTGGTCATTCCAGGAAGTCCAACAGGGAGCAATGAGACTAACAGCAGCGAGACTTCGTACTGCGAGTAATCGTGCTACGAGGCAGTCTGGGGGTAAAGTCGGACTGTCCTCTGCGATAGGAATGTGAAGGCCTTATGACCCCCGTTGCCTATTAGCAATAAACGAAATAACACCCTGTTAAACCCACGAGATCCTTTCTACATAGGACCTTTTAACGTCCGTACCCTATGTCAAATTGGCAAACAGGCAATGCTGGTTGAAACCGTATACTGTCTTAAAATTGATGTATGCTGTGTCTCCGAAACACACGTGCGCGCTTTGCTGGATTTGCTTTCAGTGAACAGTCGTCCTTGCGCCGCCGGTTATCCAGCTCAACCAAGCTCAGTGCCTCTTGGCATAAGAAACGGTGCCTGTTTGTAGTTCGGCTTATGTCCCGACGGACTATAGTTCTGCCGCTGAGAAGGATATTTTCTATCGAGAGCTATCCAGGCTGATTCGTCAAGCAAGAAGCACTGACATTGTGAGCCTTGTGGGCGATATGAATGCCCAAGTCGGTCACCTGAGCTCCTTGGGATCACATTTGGGCGGTCGATTCGGAGTTGATGCTCGTCGCATAGACAACGGAGAGGGACTCTTCTAGTTGTGCGCTGATCGTCCACTGTTTCTGGCCAGTACGAACATTCAACATAAACTTTCGCACCTTGTAAGCTGACGGCCACCAACTGCAAATCAACCGTGAACCCAATTGGATCATGTGGCCATCAGCCACCGGTGGAGGGCCAGAATTCAAGACTACCGTTCCTTCTGGGGCACACAACTTGATTTCGATCACGCCATGAGGCGTGTACGCTTGACATTTCGTCTCCCCTCACGCCCTCGCAAGTCAGCAAGAAGCATGCCAATCCACCATCTTCAAAGAACTGCCATAGCTCAACAATATCGATCTGAGCTAGCTTAGCAACTCTCCATAGTAAATCAATACTGTACTGATGAATGGCGGAAAGCCCTTCGGCGAGAAGTCGTTTATTAGCAACCACCAACTAAGCAGTTGCAAGCTATTGGACAGGAAATTAGACGTCTCATATGTACATAGTTTTCAAAAACTGGACATTCTCACGCGTCTCCCTGAACTTTCATGGATATTCATTGACTATTACACAATTGTAAGCTAATACTGAAAAGTACTTCCAGACGTTCCGTAATAAACTTCACGTTCCATTAGACGCGGGGCGGAGCTTCGACACAACAACAGGCTACTCGCATGCCTCATCAATGGTATACGCCGTTACACTGGTAGTGAGCACGTTGATGAAACACGGCGAAATGTGAGAGGAACTATGCTAGCGGCGTTCAGTGCCGTCTCCCTGACTTCTTCGATTCGACCACAAAACCGCATGATGTCGTCGAGATAGCTACTCCTGGCTGATGCCAGGAAATTCATCCCGGCAAGCAACGAGTGCGACGGCGCACCCAAATCCTTCGAACGCCAAATAGTGAAGAGCCTAAGTAAAGACCGAGATCTCTGGTGGACATCGAAAGCTCGGGAGATGGAGAAGGCCTTTGCTACCGGAAATAGCCGCGTCCTATGTCAGCTGATACGATTGACTGGCCCTAGGGAAGTAACGGTCAGTGAAACGAAAATTGTCGACTGGAAAGATGGGACGAACACTTGGAAGAACAGTTTAGCTGGCCTCCTGCAGCAAGGCCTGTAGAGTGCATACAGGCGAATGGAATGTAAACCTCAATCGTCCGTCGAAAGAAGAAATAAAGTACCAAATATCTGTACTGAAATGCGGAAAGGCA
>SJOL01006408.1:210543-243433 GCA_004794785.1 Opisthorchis felineus | reverse complement strand
GAGGCCATAATAATAATAATAATAATAATAATAATAATAATAATAATAATAATAATAATAATAATCGTTCAGCTGTAACACCCTTTCGGTGCCTAGTGCCATG
This sequence comes from Opisthorchis felineus, assembly GCA_004794785.1. Lineage (NCBI taxonomy): Eukaryota > Metazoa > Platyhelminthes > Trematoda > Opisthorchiida > Opisthorchiidae > Opisthorchis > Opisthorchis felineus. The sequence goes on along the minus strand of SJOL01006408.1, from coordinate 243,330 downwards.
CCACCCAAAGGAAGCAAGAGGGCTGGGATATTGCCAGGTCGCCCAAGCCTAGACAGAGCAAGTCGAGAGGCAGAGGTCGGGTTCGAACCACGGACCTTCCGGTCAGTAAATTCGCGCTCTAACCACTTGAGCCATCTCGCCCCCACGACGAGGCTATTGGCGCCAATAATGATCTTCGGGGCCTCATCTCCAGCCTCTGGTCTTGACAGTTAATCAGCCAAATGGTTTTCCTTCCCTGGCATGTGCCGGATCGTGAAGTTGTATTCTTGTAACCCGAGTACCCAGCGCGCGAGCTTTCTGCGAGGATCTCTGGTGGTCCTGATCCACTCGAGGAGTTTGTGTTCGGTCTCGACGTGAAATCTTTGTCCCAGCAAGTATGGCCTCCACGTATCCGTACGATTGCTAAACATTCCCAATAGTTGAGTCCTTCTGCTTAGCGTTAGTCAGGACGTGACTGGCATATTCGATTGGGACTGCACCGATACTGCGGTCACTAGCGTCCGTTGCAACAGTAAACATCTCCCCGACCCTGGGCAGTTTTAGGGTCAGCTGCTGATCCAGCATCCACGCTTTGACACGTCCGAAGGTCTCATGCGCTTCTCTTGTCCATTTGAACTTCCGATTTTGATGCAGCAAGTCGTACAGTGGAGCAACAATCGTGTTGAAATTCTTGACAAACCGGCTGGAGAATGCTGATCGTCCGAGAAACTGCCTTAGAGACCGCTTCGAATTGGGGATTGCACAATCCTGGATCTTTGCCAGTTTTTCTGGAAGTGGGCTAACCTCTCCGTGACCCACTTTATGCCCCAGCAGTGTCACCGAACTTCGAGCGAGTTGTGTCTTGACTTCATTTATCCACAGGCCAGCCTCCCGAATACGCTTCGATACGGCTTTTGAGTGAACTGCATGCTTTGGTTCCGAATTGGTATAACTACGATATCATCTCCGTACACGGGAGCATTCTGTAGTCCCTTCGTTAATCGAAGCATCAAGAGCCTGAATGTGAATCGTGCCCACGACAAACCAAACGGCATTTGTCTAAATTGATATTGGGTGTCCCTAACTGTGAACACCGTTTTCTCCCGGTCCTCTGAGTTGATAGCTAGTTGCAAGTATCCGGAACACAAGTCGAACACCGTGAAATATCGGGATTGCTGGAGCGAATTCAAAATCTCCGCAACCGAAGGGACAGCTATAACCCGATTTACGGTCAGTTCATTCAAACGCCGGAAATCCACACAAAATCGGTATTTCCCGTTCACCTTCTTCACAAGCACAACCGGAGAGTTGTATTTACTGTTGGCTTCCTCGATTATGCTATTTTCCAATATCTCTTGAACCTGTTTATGGATCTCCTCCAGTAGATGTAGCGGTAGCGGACGGGGGCTGTACCGTCGAAAGCGTTCAGATGAGGGGGATTTGCGTTCAATCCACGAGCAGAAGCCAAACGGATTTTCATCTCCTGTGAACAGTTCGGAGTACTCCTCGACCACAGACTGTACTGACGGCACATTACAAGACGGAAGCTTTCGGATATGCAGTTCGCTCACGGCAGTGCATGGGTAACCTTCAAGCTTGACTGAGCCATACTTTATCATCAGTTTGCCCCGCTTTAGGTCCACCACGGATTCTGCACTCTTGAGAAAATCTGCTCCCAAAGTTGTCTGTTCTATGTCTGTGCTGATTAGGAACTCGTGCTGCACCGACCTGACGCCTAGGTGCGTTGACAATCCGTCAATTTTCAGTCGGTATCCACCCACTACCTTCATGGCTAATTCGCACAGTTTGCATTCAGCTTCGTTCCCTCTCTGCCTCAGTGACACCCCAGCTCCTGTATCAATTAGGCGCAGCTCCCTTTTCCCGTCTATCTCGATGACGGCCTGTATCTTAGCCTGTGTCACAGCACTAATCGCAACCCACCCTGGAAAAGAGGAGTAATTCAAAGGGTTATTATTTTACAGGTGGTCGAGTATGGCAACATTGACTCTTCCAGTGGCCAGGCATGCCACAGTGGTAACACCCGGTCGTTCGAGCGTGTCTCCGCGATTCCGTCATCATGGCTGCAAGTTGTCCGAGCAGTTGGTCCACTTTTGTCTTCAGGTCCTCCACTGGTGAATATTCCCTCTTCTACGACTGCAACGTGGCCAATGGTGGCTCGCCCAATTCCCGTGCTAGATGCACCGGCTTCTTCACAATCAACTGGCCAGTTGCTCTTGCCAACCGCAACTGGGCACCAAGCGCCGGCTGCACACGGACAAACTGGTGAGACATCAGCTGCTGGCAAGACACTGCGTCCAATCCCGGCAAAGCACGATCCAACCACTGTCGGATCCTGGTTCCATCCTGGCCGCCTTGAACCGCCTCATATTCGCCTCCAGTCAAGCCGCCTGCACAGCATCGAAATCCTCCAGGGAGGTCCGCACATCCCCACCCTATAAAGATTGTGGCCACGGGATCTTCATCCGCATCCTGGCGACGGCACCAAAATAAAAGGGGGATAGCCCTTCGCCGAGAAGTTGTTTATTAGCAAACACCAACTAAGCAGTTACAAGCTATTGGACAGGAAATTAGACGTCTCATATGTACATAGTTTTCAAAAACTGGACGTTCTCACGCGTCTCCCTGAACTTTCATGGATATTCATTGACTATTACACAACTGTAAGCTAATACTGAAAAGTACTTCCAGACGTTCCGTAATAAACTTCACGTTCCATTAGACGCGGGGCGGAGCTTCGACACAACAACAGGCTACTCGCATGCCTCATCAATGGTATACGCCGTTACACTGGTAGTGAGCACGTTGATGAAACACGGCGAAATGTGAGAGGAACTATGCTAGCGGCGTTCAGTGCCGTCTCCCTGACTTCTTCGATTCGACCACAAAACCGCATGATGTCGTCGAGATAGCTACTCCTGGCTGATGCCAGGAAATTCATCCCGGCAAGCAACGAGTGCGACGGCGCACCCAAATCCTTCGAACGCCAAATAGTGAAGAGCCTAAGTAAAGACCGAGATCTCTGGTGGACATCGAAAGCTCGGGAGATGGAGAAGGCCTTTGCTACCGGAAATAGCCGCGTCCTATGTCAGCTGATACGATTGACTGGCCCTAGGGAAGTAACGGTCAGTGAAACGAAAATTGTCGACTGGAAAGATGGGACGAACACTTGGAAGAACAGTTTAGCTGGCCTCCTGCAGCAAGGCCTGTAGAGTGCATACAGGCGAATGGAATGTAAACCTCAATCGTCCGTCGAAAGAAGAAATAAAGTACCAAATATCTGTACTGAAATGCGGAAAGGCAGTAGGTCCGAACGTTCTGTATCCAGCCCTATTCACAGAAGGTGGGGAATCCCTAGTGACCCATCAAAAAGCTTACTGACGCAATATGGTACGAAGGGAAAGTGCTTGCAGAGTGGGGCATGTCGACAGTTATTCCTATCTTCAAAAAGGGTACGCGGACGGTGTATGAGAACCACGGTGGCATCAGCCCGGTAGCTGTGGCGTCGAAGGTGCTCTCTGGTCTTATCCTTCGAAGGTTGACTGAACACTGGGAGAGACAGATCCGTGAAACCCAAGCTGTGTTCCGTCCTGTAAGGGGATGCATCAATTAAATTTTCACCTTCCGACAGATAATGGGACAGTGACACTGGTTCCATCGCCCTAACAGTGGTTGTCTTCCTTGGCTTGAACGCTGCCTTTGACTCTGTGGGCCGTCAGGGACTATGCCAGTGTCTGTGAATCAAACGTGTCCCCCATAAATTCTTGATCCTCCTTAAGCTACTGTACGCCAACTCTCGCGGACGTGCGAAGGTCTAATGGAAGCTCTCACCTGAGTTTACCACATCAAGTGGTGTCAGGCAGGGCTGTCGACTTTCACCTTTTCACTTAAACTTCGTAATTGATACGGTTATTGAAGGCTAACTATCAGGCTCTAATGCCTGTGGGGTCGAGATGCTCCCGGAGCGTCCGCTCACAGATATCGAGTATGCAGGTGACATAGCTGTTCTTTGATGTGACACTGTGGCAATGCAAACAATATTAAATAATCTAGATAATTCTGCCTCACGGTTTGGCATGTGCTTCACACCTGCAAAGTGTAAAGTTCTCCTGCAAGCCTGGGTGGGCTCAGTCCCGGTGGTCTCGCGAAAGATGATATTTCCATCCGGATTGGGAAGGCCAGGACAGCTTTTGTGAAGCTGCAACACCCGTGGCGTTGGTGTGACATCAGCTTATCCGTCAAGAGTCGAGTTTACAATGCTGGGTCAGAAACCTGGCCGCTGTACACTGAGGACATCAAAAGACTTTCAGTATTTGACCATCGATGTCTTCGGAGCATTGCCCGAGTCTGGTGGGAACACCGGATCAGTAATTCTAAGGTACGTCGAATGGTTTTCGGAAGAAATAATTCACCCACCATAGATGAACTGACCACACTGCATAGGTTACACTCTCCTGGCCGCGTGCTCCGTATGCCAGTCGACCGACTTATTCGAAGGGATCTTTTCGCACAACCACTTGAAGGGTGGAAACGAGCCGGTGGAGGTCAAACAATGACTTGGCAGCGAAGTATGAAAGCCAGTACCAGCAAACTCAATTGCGCTGGTCATTGCCGTCTACCTGGATAGGGACCCCGAAACGGGACGCATCAATGGTTAGAGACATTTTGAGACATGGGCTAGTCGCGTTCTCAATGACGTTTGTGCATCCAAGCTATTGCTTTCAATGTACAGCTCCCTTCCCAATCTCCCCACTCAAAAGTCCACTGACAACCCTGTATTTACTCATCAATTATATCAGCTCCCGCCTCCAATGCGCAGCTACCTACCCCATCCCCCAAATCATCGGTGAACGCAACTTTGGTAAATATAACCACTGTATGGCAGGTACGCCGTTGTTACAGGTGATGATGTTAATGATGAATGCTGTTTGTGAAACTGCAGCTCATTTAATTTCGGAGTCATGAGGTTTTGCCCGTTTGTATACCCGGCTTGCAAATATGCATCTGGATTTGTCTGTTGGATTGAAATCAGTACTGTAAACTGACCAGTTTGCTTACCCCAGGCAGTGGGGCGGAATCCAGCTCTTAATGAGATTGGCAGTGTGGACAACTGAATTGACGCATCCTATGACCTACTGTTGACAACGTTGGTTAAAATGATTACCGAATACTTGTATTTACACGTTATCCTTGAATGCCGTTCGGTAGTACGGATTTGCTCATTCTACCGATAGAGATGGCACACTGTAGAATCAGCAATCCGCAACCGATTTCTTCCGTCCTACCATCATTACTTCTGGTAAATTATAGATTGTGGCCCCAAAACAGTGAAGCTCTTCCTCAACCAAACATCAACGCCGGATTTCGGCGCATGCGAATCTGGAGATGCTGTGCAAACTTTGGAGTAAGTCCCATGTTTACTCTGGCTGATCGTCAGTTTACTGCAGACATCACGCAGACACTTATTGAGCGTTTTTGTGCCATTGAATTGCTTATATGTTTGCACAGTCATTCTCGCGAATCCCGCGGAACCAGGACACTGTCCTGGTCTTCAGGCTGGATGAAAATGTGCTCACTTATTCCAATCGGCTGTACGACTGTTTACACGCTCGGGAGGCTAAGAACAAGTGTTGAGATTCAAGTACTTGTACTGGCTCCATCTTCAGGTGCGTCAAACCTCTGCAAATGGAATAGTGGTAAAGCGCTCGTCCCGGATGCTAGATGATCGGAGGTCCGAATACAGTTCGATCGGTTGCATACTGCTGATTAGCCATTACAGCACGAAACTAGAGTTCAATGCTGTTCCTTCTGGTGTAAAATAATTGCTACAGAGGAGGATGAGGGCTGTTGGTCCACTAGGTCGATAGGCGTTTATTTGGTATGATTGCAAGCCAACTTCCCTCTAAACGTCTCCACTGAGCCCGGATCAGGACGCATGGTATCAGGTTGTATTTAGCCGACGACCAACTGAAAATTTGTTTTTTTTTAAGATAGGAAATAGGTGTTTCGACGCTGTGTTTTGTCAGTAGATGGAGTCGCACGACCTGTCCGTTTTTGACCCCTCTCCACATTGCTGTGATTTCCCTTTTATTGTTGTTTTTCGCCCGTTCTCTGCAGACTGGAGACCAAGGATTTGATCGAAGGGGCCATCGTCCCATTGAACTTTGTCAAGTTTCAAAATGTCACCACCATCACGGTATGTAGCAGTTTTTTTGCGGTTCGTGGATCTCACCACCTGATGTCGTCTAGGGAACCTTTCGGGAACCAGTGCCTACTCTAGCTGGTGCCCCTTCTTCTAACAACCATCTCTCCTAGTCAAGTGGCGTTTTCGACTCCAAATTATTTCCTCCAAGCTACGACACTTCCGTAATCCGAAATGCGACCTGATACAACCGCTCTTGTTCGGGCGGTCAGACGACGTTCGTATCACCGTCCAGGATATGTTGTTTGTCAGTCTCACCGATTCAGTCACAGGGGAATTTAATATCGGCCACTAGTTACGGCCTGATTTTTTACATCATAGTGAATGGTTACTCGATCAAAACTCGTAGATCTTCCATCCATTTTGAGACGACGATGAAGCAAGGTACCCTCACATCATTGTCGGCGTTGTTGATGAGTACTGCTCAGCAATCACATGAACTAAGCAAACATGCTATGCGTGATTCTTGGATGGGAAGCCTCCAGTCGGAAAGGGAGAATGAAAGTGCACTCTTCCACAGGAGAACTTACAGTCCCGGGACCTGCTCTTCCGGAAGGCGCACGCCTTTAACTCTGTGGCTACACAATTTGTCCACGTCTCTCTGGTGGTGTACGCCTTAGCAGTGCTTCGGTTGAAACGCAGAAAGAACGCGCCTTTGAGATACCGGTCGCTTTTCCAATCCAAGCGACATCCCGTTGTGCACAGCATGTCAGAACAGAACACAGGATTAATCAAACTAGAGGTCGCTTGCTGTTGCGTCTAAAGCTATGTTCAATTAGGCACGAGCGTGTAAACTAAAATCCTCAATGACTCTGGATCGTTTCGGGAAGCCAGTTCATCCAAAGGTAACAAAATAATCTCAAGTCAGTGCTTAGCTGATTCACAGGAATGCGCGTCATAGTTAAAATGAACTCAGGATATCTCAGTGGTTACCGTGGTGAACTTACTGACTGGAAGGTCTGTGGTTAAAACCAAACGCCGGCATTTTGACTGCTCCCGTATAGGCCCCCGTGCTTCCTTCGGGTGGCGAGGAACCGAAGAGGTGTTGCAGCTGAATGATAAACTTTTATCATTTTACAGAGCTAGTTTATTCATAATGACTACGGTGGTGCTGTGGTAACAAAATAATCTCAAGTTCATGCTTAACAGTTTCATTGGAATGCGGATCATAGTTTAAGTGCAATGTTTGCCGAATAGATGTGCCCGTTTATGTGTACGTCCATACTAGGTCATTCTACCGACAGGTGGCAAAAGATATACAATCGCCAGACTAAACACGTTTTCATTAGTTTAGTTTGTAACCGTTTTGGAACTTCTATCAGCTAGCTGCGAAAAGCCAAAGCTATTCAGCGTGTTATTGTTCTTTTGTTTAGCTTTTTTCATTCCGCTTCGCTCTCTTTAGTACGTTTGTGGCGTTCGTCTGAACTCTATCTACAGTACTGTTACTTCAAACAGGCTAGTGAACTATCACTGTTTAACACGGGTGTTACTAGCAGTGAGGTGGAAAACAGCAGCCTTGTGCGACTATCTGCAGTATAATTTCCCTTGATGTGCTAGCCGAACAAACTGTCAATATGGAGCAGGTATTGCCTTACTGTCCCTCCCCCAACGCCGCCTTACCACCTACTTCGGCGCTGACACCCCGCCTTCATTTCTGGGTGCCACCGCTCGTCTGAGTTACGGAAACTGCACCTGGAGGAGGCCGTTAAAGACCACGAGTCCACGCTGGTATCTACCGGAAGAAAACTAGAAATTTCTGCATTAGTGTCACCGTTTTTCTGGAGGGTCCCGTTGTGAAAAATCGCGTTAGGAAAGTATTTGTTCATGGGGACTTCCTCGTGATTTTTAGGCCTCAGAGGGTTACTTCTTTCCGGATAATTTCAAGGTGCCCTCTGTAGGTCGTTTCAAAAAAATCAATAATGCATATATCGGTAGCACTCTGTATGTGGGACGACTCATCCTAGGCCAGACAATCATGAGAATCAGGAAACACCTGTTCGATCACTTCATTACTAAATTCATGAAGCCGAGTTTCGAAAATCTGGACTCATCCATTCACCTCAGTTTTCTGTGTGGTGCACACCGTTTCGGTCATATCAGTCATTTGCTCTTCTACACCTACACGTTTTCTCCATTACCCTCGGTCGTGGTTTTGACTTCCTAAGCCCACAACAAATGTTTTCTCCACAAACAAGGCTTCTCGAAGAAGAAACTCCAAGTTAAACACATTTCACTGGATACTGTTTACTGCGTTACGTAGCTGTGGTAAATGTGCCAGTCACTCAATGACAGTGTCGCTCAAGACTTGTTGCAGAGTTCTTTGTCGTTCACATTGCTTAGCAATTTTTTCGCCTCCTCCTCATACGCATTCTTTATGTCTACGTCATTTATGGGGCTAGAAACTCTTCTATTCTATGCTTGAAGTAGACCGCCCATATTTTTGTTGTTCCCCACCTGGGTCTACTGATGTCAGGATTGCTCCCAACAGAGCCAGTCGTATTTTGCATGTTTTTTCCACGTGGTCACTGCTGCCTTTTCCTCCAAGAGACCGCGCTGAGCAGGCGTTGGTAACCACCTTCTAGTTTCCATGTCGGGTTTCTGGATGTCTAAAATCTTTTTCACAGCTCAGGATACTCCGTCTCGCTCGGTGACCATCGGTACGACACGTCACACCACCTTGTTGCTGTGTAACCATTTGTACACTCGTGTGACTACACTGGGAAGTTTACATGAGACACTCACTTAGCCGTTCACATCAAGTTGACCAACGGATAGAAGTCTGACTGGGGTACTTTCCTGATTCTTGAGGCTGGAGATTCGAGCATAAATGACCAATTGCTTCTTAGAGTTTAGACTGATCTCATGGTCTCATATCAACCGCTCTTTGCTGTTAGCTTTTCGAGCCGCAGGTTTTGGCTGACGACACTTATCCTTTTGTTTGTTAGTACTCCATCTCACGTACGATACTAAATACGAGCCCCCGTGTCCTACGGTAATATCATTGCCACTGAAGAGGAGGATGCATAGCACAGCTCATTATCACGTGGTCTGATATGCATTAGTTTCGCACGGTCAAGAGGCACTTCAATCGGTTTTGCAGCGCGTTTGCTCATGTCTCCGTTGGACCACGTGACGGACAGTTCACTTTGTCACTACTAAAGGGTATCTATCACCAGACTAGCCGCATGAGGCAGATATGATTTTCCTAGCGGAGCCGATGACCTTTTTGGCGGACTATTGTTCAGGCCACCACAAACGTCTGCACCTGAATGTCATTATTTAAGAAAGTCATCTGACGAACCTGTTTTGCATTCAGTGTTGTGCGTGATTAAGTCCCAGAGGGGTCTTTTCGGTTAAGTTTGCTACATCGAGATGATGTAGAGATTCAGACCCCCTGGGAGATCTCACAATACCGTAGCTTTCGCGCTTGATGTGTACTTCACGGCAGTTACCAGCGACGGATCGCCACTGAAGTACCACAGTGACTTTGTGCACCAGTACACAATGTCCCATGAAGAACTGACGAGTCGAACGGCTTTAACTGGTACGTTCTTTGATTCGTCCCCCATAGGCGTTTCGTGAGTATTTACAGCATTTTTCAATAAAAAATGAACTCACATTGTTGTTGTTTGACTTAACCGCCATCTCCTTGCAGAGGGTCTTCAAACTACAGGCAGCTATTCGAATCCGAATCAGTTGGGTGTTAGAAATGTGGTTATTTTGTTGTTTGACTCTTGTGCTCCACAAATGTCACACCGTATGCTGGTGGATAACTAGGCTGTTTCCAATTCGCATGTAGCGCCAGTCAAGTTGTGGGTCTGTATTCTCAAATGGACAGTTTTACAGCCATTTTGAAGATGTTCATGACGTGCATAACCTGGGTCGCCGGTCTCACCCTCTCGGCCCTTGAGTTGAGAAACACCATTTGTAATGCACCCAAAAAGAAGCGAGGTAAAATTTTTGAGCTTCTTACACATTTTTATAAGTGGAGATCTGCGGAACAGTTTAATACGAATTTCGATCTCCGACAGCTATCAGACCGGCCTTAGCCCCTCAATATTGGTCACTAGACGGGACACCATCGGACCTCCAAACAACTTAAGCCCATGTAAGAACTTGCGCTTCAACACTTCCATCATCATTTTTTAGACTGGTGCTCTTGACCTCAGTTGAGATATCACACCACCGTGTTCTTTTGAAATCTGAGCCGTGGTGAAAGGTCTCATTCTACAGTACATCGTTGGACTGTGTTCGCACTAAGAAGCATAGAGTTGTGCCCGTTTCCGAAAAGCACATGCTTTCCTTTAGCGGTGCACTTTTCTATCTGTCGGTTTTGTCCTTTCCAGGTTTTTGTCGCAGACAACCAGACGGGAAAAGAGGTCACACGGATTGACAGACTGCGGTTCTTCGGCACTTGCGTGAATACGACAAATATGCAAAATTTCAAACGGGTGAGTTTCAAAATGGTTATCATTACGTTTGCCGTCCGAGGCCCTTATTGTTCGACTGCACCACAGCCGTACAATCAAAATTCCATAGAGCCACACAAGCCCAAACACGACACGCAGTCAAAAAGTTTGTAGACCCGTTACCATTAGCGCATACCGGGATGCATCGGGGGTCGAGATAAATCGATAGATTTTTCCAGACTTTCCTGCTCAGCCGTTGGATTATGGCTGGTTGTTATGAGCAATGTGAGTGCAGGCGTGCTCTTTCCCATCGGCCGCATTTGTTCAATATGTTTGGTTATTCCTCATGGCCTGCTTCCTGCTTAGAATCTTTGGGTTTTGAGCGTGTAGCTGCATACTAACGCCTGGCGTGATCGGCTGGTACATGGTTGCAGAACTAAGCCAACTTACGGCTGGTGGAACGGTATTGCAATGCCTTTCGCCTTTCTAGTGACGATGGACCTAGGTTTGCACAGCAATTTGGGTAATTCTTTAGATCGCTAGTTGGACACAGATCACAGTTCTCTTACTGATTTTATTCAGAATCACTGTTTGCTCCCGTCTTTCACTAAAACTTTTACTCTTGGGCTCCTTTATCATGGTTTGCTTGTTTGTTTCCCTCTTCCAGGTTGCTGGAAAAGCCGGTGAAGGACACTCTTAAACCGTCATTTCCGCTTCGTCCATGTCCACCGTTTTGTTGTCTCATTTTGTTCGACGAAAGTCTGTGGCTACGCTGTTCTTTCATGTGTTTTCTCACCAAATCATGTCAGCTTAGTCATTGGGTCCGACCTGTCGTCCGAATAATTGTAGGCTGATCTCTCGCCGTAGCATTTATTCCAGCTACTAAGCCATAAACCGCATATGAAGGCTGCACCCCAGCTTGAACATACGAACGCCTTGGTTTCAGTCAGTTAAAAAAACAGCTACGCACTGCGGGCGACAGCGCACATCTTCCGGTGCCTTTAATAGCTTAGGTGTTCACTTTGCAGATAAGAGATCTGCAAATGAGGCCGAATTTGCTGGTAAAGGACTTTTGGAGGCCTTTCTCTGTGATAACGTCTACGAGACAAACGTTTCTTCCGCCTGCGAAATACGTGGTCCAACCACCGCAGCTCAGTCTAAGCCGTTTGTTGCCAGGGCGTCACTTTCCAGGATTTGTTGATGTATCTTAAGTAGTGCTAGTGTGGTCAATGCATACATATACCAAGGTCGAAAGACTTCGTTGGTTTGCTGCGGATTTATCGACGCTCCAGGGAAACAGACTGGTGGTATGTTGGTGTTATAGGTACCTGAATATAGTAAAAGCCACCCTGATGTTACACATCCGGGGAGTGGTCTCATCACCCTCGATACTTGCGCAGCGTAGCCAAATTTTTGGGTTGATCAATCGGTTGAACCACAGACGTTCGATTCCGGTTTAACAGCATGGTGTTGGACGAATGTTTAGGTATGATTGTAATCGCCTTTTTTATCACAGACTAAACTTCCACACGGGGAAGCATGTTCCCGCCAGTCACCTGAAACATGCAGTTGTACAGCTAAAGCGAATGCTGTTTTAGGGAATGAATGCACGTGTTAAACAGATATTCGGGATGGAATAAAGTCAAAGTACGTGTTCGAATGTTTCGCAACCGATGGGCAGTAATTGGGCTTGGACTGGTACGGATCTGAAGTCATAAACTGATTGAAGGCAAGCAAAGAGGGAAAGTCGCCAGTAGGTGGGACGGTGCGCTTTGGTGGGAGGTCGGTTTGAATGACGATCAGTTATTTGGGTGGATGGATCCAACTGAAAAAGAGCAGACGAAAAAACAATGTAGTCAGCAATGCGATTGCGTCATGGCATCTGGATTGTGTGAATTATATTTGTACGTGCCAGATGTACGTAAACTATCAAGGTTCCTAAACAGACCACTTTAGTCAACAAGCTGACCACAAAATAGTGATGTTTAACGGCGAAACACCACGATGGCTTTTGAAGGAACAGGCTTTCACGGATGCTACAATACCCAAGTGGAGGACGAGGGCGGGCTTAGCCCACAAATATTGCGGGTATAGTAGGTCCATTAACTCCTTCCATTTAGCTCAGTGGTTTATGGGGATGAAGTCCGCAATAAGGCCCAGTTGAATTATACGGTACCAGATAGAAGAAAGACAGCGGTATCTACCAGCGCTCTGAACCTACGAGGTGTGGTCAATAAATGGTTACAGTTTTCTCAGTTCGCACAGGAAAGTCTCACGCGATATTGCTTCGTCAAAAATCATCCAGGTTTTGACCTACTGACGAGTAGCTGGACATGTGCGCAAATGGACGACAGAATGTGGTGGAAGTGACATGAACGTCTGGCGTGAGACTCATTATCAGCAGGGAATTCAAGGTGACCAGTCTGTCATTTGTGCCTGAACAGGTCGCTCAAACTAATAACTTATCAGCAGGCTGTCAGTCTTAACTGGAGGTCAACGAGTGAGTTGTACAAGAAGCACAAAACTATACTTCCACAGCGCCAATGTATGGTGACACCTAACTGATGAAATTGAGCTCACAGACAAACGGTCTGTAAGGGGCCGAATTTAGCCGCATTGAGTAGGTGAATGTTTGATCTGTGATATTCTTTGGGGATAGAACTTAGCACTGGTTCCATCTGATGAGACTCAAGGGGGGCAAACCGGTGATGGGCTGTCCGGGGTTTTCATCCACCTTATGAATAGCACTTTCATTGAATACCATTCCTGACGAAAGACGGCGGTCTTCGTGCAGGAAATTCACCTTAAGTTCAGCTAGGATTCCTGTCAAGGCCAATTTAATTTGCAAAACTATGTGTTTAGTGTAAATACTGTATTTATTTGGAATGCACACAAAATATGCAACGCAGTCTTTTCACGTAAATAACAGAATTCGTTTTCGATTTACATAGGGCATATAAGTGTTAGCTAAGATCTATGAGCTTCAGACAGCTCAGTCGTTAAGATGCAGTCTTAATGATTGGAAGGCCCGTGGTTCGATCCCATGGCGGATATGGGCAATCCTTGTGCAAGAGAAACCATTCATTTATCACAACCCAGTGTAGTTTACTAGGGTGCAGATCCAGAGCATCCCTTACGGGAAACATACGCGACTAGACCGCAACATACCCGTTAATAGGAGGGCGTGACGCGCCCACGGGTCACAGCGAGTGCAGTTCTACTATTCGCCCGGGTTAGAATGGCTCATCTAGACAATAATAGATAAACTTTTGCTTGCAAATCTCATGCGCCTTTTTTGTGAGAATGCAGCGAAACGGCGTTACAGCCAACACCTCGCTAGTACCATACTATCGGCCCTCTAGTCCTGGCACGAGCGGGAGTAGTTCCGTGTGTGAAGTTGAGTGGCACTGACCACATTCATTTGCGTTAACCGATAAAATTGCGGTACGACCGCAGTTGGACGTACCGATACCTACAAATCAAAGCCAAGTGTGAAAGATGGATCACATACATACAATATTTAGGGATATCTCCACAAACTGAGGAGACAAATCATGCGAATTCCACGAATAAAAGATACAATTTCAGGCGGACGCTCCTAAAAATCGATTCCGGGAAACACTAACGATCTGATCGACCTAGTATTAAGTGAACTTTTTCGGAGTCGCCCATTAAACAATCATAGCTAAATCCGCCGACGTGCGGTTAATGGACGTAATCAGCCTGAAAATCCTAAAACAGCTTATTCAGTTGATCAATTTACCGGCTTTACCAGTTCAGTTTGGTTCTGTGTAGGATGTGGTGATGAACATTTTTTCCACAAATCACGTGACCACGATGGTCAGGACAAGCGTTGATGCATTCCGAAATGGTACTGAGGACAAAAATTCACTGATAACGTAACAACTGGGTAGTATTTTGGTGCTTTGTAAACGTTGCGTTGATCTACCACCGGCAGAGAAGATTCAGATTCATCCACCCACATATCTTGATGGAATATGTTACCCACACGGTTGCTGAAAACATTCCGGCAGCATCTCGAATATCGTACCACCAGAAACATCAGACGACCTTTACGGGCTATATTCAGTTGAGGAACATCACAGACGAGAGGTTCAGCTACAATTCAGATGAGTCTCCTGTTAACACCAAACAAATTTGCAAGTGAGCATATTTCACCAACGATCCATTCTTGTTCTGAAACAGGATTTGCCATTGGTAAAAGGAGCGTGTGCAGTTTGGCCCCGATTACTTAAACTTTGGTGTCACGGAGACAGTTCGATTTCGCACCTAATGGTCGCCAGCCACCAAAGTTCTTGGTCGATCGAACTAAGTAGAACTTTTCCCTAGACGTGATGCACTACTCATAAGGTTGCTGAAAATTTTCCGACAGCCCACGATCGGTTTCGCCCTTCTTGGGGCTCATCAGGTAGGCGCAGTCCCCGAGTTTCCGTCAACCTTATGTTCTACTTGAGACCAAATTGCACGAAATTAGCGAAATGCACTCATTTGCAAACAAATTTGGTTTTGCGAAACATCATAAACGAGAGATTCGGCTGGGTTCCAGGTGGGTCTCGCAAAACCAAATTTGTTTGCAAATGAGTGTATTTCGCTAGGACTTCTCTCGTTTCTCAATTGAAATGGTCCTTGTCGGTCCGGGTGAAAATCATTTCAAACTCCGAGAACGCTAAATGACACCCACTTGTTTGCTCTAGCTTCAGCATTCTCACTGCAAGTCAGCCAGGAATTAGTATTATTACTATTACCATTATTTCAGTGTTCTGCATGATATCAACTAGCCGAACCAGTGTTTACGTTTTCCCTCAGGGTTACGCTTTTCTTTCTTTTCTTTAACATATGTTTTCTTTTGTGGAACAACTTTTAGACTCATGAAATAGGCAACCTGGTAGTTTTTGCAAATAGCTTCTAGCCAATTAAGACGGCTTGCTAAAATTGAGGCCCGGAATGACCGACAGTGAACTATCCGAGATTTGGTGGATTACAGTCCGACTCCTGCCAAAATCGGAAAAAATCGCTCAGCTGTAACACCCTTCGGGTGCCTAGCTGTCATGCCACCCGAAAGAAGCACGAGGGCTGGGATACTGCCAGGTTGCCCAAGCCTAGACAGGAGAAGTCGGGTTCGAACCACGGACCTTCCAGTCAGTAAATTAGCGCTCTAACCACTGAGCCATGTCCCCTGCCACTCCTGCCAGTTCTGTATTAATGCCGTCGGGCGTCTTCGGGCGTTGGAATCGATGTTTCCTCCTGTGACAAATATACACTCAAACACCTGCAGAAACAGTGATAAGACTAAGCCCATGGAAACCCGGGGATCCAGTCACGCTAGCATTAAATACGGCTAAGGGGAACAGGAAGTTTGGTTGGGTGCGGTAGGGTAGGGGCGCATAGCGTTAGTACCAAGTAATCCCGTAGCAGCCGCTTCAGCTGCTTTGCATCGGCAAACCGTAAAGCGACATTGAAAACTAGGTTTCCTAAAGAAGACTTGAGCAAGTAAAGTAAAGCAGTAATGATAAAAAGGCTTTTGCGTATATGAAAAAAAGGATTTTTAAGAGGTAGGATTATTCGGTTGACACCTTCCCTGTGGATGTGAGATTTATTCGTACTGGTTTAACCTAATGATATGCTTCTATGTCGTTGCAATATAGTATAATATATGTTCAGCTGGAAAGCGACGTGAAATTCACTGGGACGAAAGAAGGTAGGGGACAAGTTGAAGCTATGTTATCTTGGTTGAAAATCAGCAGAATATCTTGGACACGATCAAAAAGGAATATACTATTGGAACAGAGCGTGGGGTCGGTATAGGCTGTGGAATGGCTATGAATTTCATTCAGTTAGTGAAGTGGTTGCTTTTCGCTCCTAACGAGTCCTTGTAATTTCATTCTAACTGTGGCAGATTAACTTCTAATCAATGTAAAGCATTTGGAACAGGACTAACCGACAGTTTTTGACAAAGCAGTTCCTGAAAATCGTTCTACATGCAGAGCACATTACAGTGATGAACACATGACTAAAGAAATAACTCGGGGCATCGCAAGA
Organism: Opisthorchis felineus; assembly: GCA_004794785.1. Classification (NCBI taxonomy): domain Eukaryota; kingdom Metazoa; phylum Platyhelminthes; class Trematoda; order Opisthorchiida; family Opisthorchiidae; genus Opisthorchis; species Opisthorchis felineus. The sequence continues at coordinate 226,662 of SJOL01006408.1, read as the reverse complement.
TCATATAAAACAAATCAGCGCAAATGCTTCGTAAGGGAATCTGTTACCTACGTCATGCAAGTCTAGCCCTAGCTAAAATCTACAACTTTTTCAAAGGGTGACCTTTTTTGAGAAAAACGGGCAAGAGCTGGAGGCCATTATTAGACAAAAATCTGCGTGAGGGATTGATGGGCTCACCGAGCACGGTCACGTTGTAATAAGAGGTACCTTTCCCCGGTAGAACGATTTCGAACGGAAACTAACGCGATGCCGTTCACCATCCTAACACAACCACCTTGGGATTAGCAACCAGGTACTACATAAGGAGGTAGTATATAATCACTGAGACTGTCACATGACTTCAGCTTACTGAGCTAGATCGCCTGATCACATGAATGATGGATCGATTTGCACACAAGTGATTAAGCATAAGAAATCAACCTAATTGCTCGGTCACCATGAGTCAGGGCTGAAGTGGACATAGTTAGGTGGGTTGAAAACAGACTTTTAGACTGAATTCACAAGAGCGACCGGAACCGCGGAAAACTGTAGGAATACCTCTACCTATTATCTTCAGGCTTGTACGGGACCCCAGGGGATTTGGCTAACGGATGGCACCAAAGCAGGTTGGAAATATCGGCTGATGTTGGTCGGTACGGGCCCATCGATTTAAAACCCCAATGACAATGGGTCGTTTTGGGTTCTTCAGTTGACTAAATCGTCAATGCAAGGTTATACAAATGCGTTGGACTTCTCCTGCTTACTGGTGAGCCACTGCTTTGGAATTCCTGCCCTTCGTGTTCTGTCTATGAAATGATCAGTGACCGGGGTCGTCTCGATAAAATCAATAGGAACAGCTCATAATTTGCTTATGAGTGGCTCAGAAGGGAGAATAATTTCACAAGACGGGTGAAATTTCCTTTTTAGAAGTTGCCACTCGTAACTATGCAATTTGGATTCCGTGATTGAAGGATGAGTGGCGCTATATTCTGTCTAAGTGCGAGTTGATCACACTGCTGATCAGCCATTTGTGACTGAACGTAAAGTGTTTAACTACTAGCCGAGAGGTCGCGCGTTTCGTGAGGTGCGCATTGCTGACGATTCCTAATGTGAATGAAACGGGTGTGCAATGTTGCTCGGCCTATCAGCATGGATTGGCTTCACTTACAGGAAGAAATTTCCACCGAATATCAACAATAGCCCACACAATTGTATTTCCAAAGTGATTTTGTCTAATGGTTCCAACACTGGTCCTGAGGATCAGGAATGTGGGGACAACGTGTGGCGTGCAAAAAGAGAAGTTTCACGTCTCATCAAGTTCACAAAGGTTCCATACAACACCGGGACGTCTTGTACGGACAGTGCATTATTCCGCCATGGGTACGATATACAATGTTGACATAATAACCACAGTTAACTCTCATTATAACTTTATCTTATGTTTTCCGGAACAGGCGACGATGGTGTAACAAGAACAGACATATCAGCATCATCGACAGCATGACATCAATGCTCAACACATGCTTCGCTGCTGTATAACCATTATTTATTTCAAAGGCTTATTATGAAGAAAAGAATAAAAATGGACGAGGAAGGGACTTAGTGCTAGTCTACCAAATTTCGTGCAAGCAAAACAATAAAGTTCCTTCTAGATTATTCATTAAGATGATGATGATGGAATCTGGAATTACATTGGTAGCGGATGTTAGCCCACATACTTTCGTCACCAAATGGAGTGATATCGTCAGTGTGCAGTTGAGCGGGTACATCCTCCAATTCGGCTAGCGGTTATATAGTTTCTAGAGGGTAGTAAATAACTGTAACGTGATTGATCGTTTGAGGATCGGCCCATACGTAATCTGACTGGTCGGCTTAAAATGAACGCGATTTGAATGACGTGAAAACTAGCGATACGAAAACCTGTTCGCGCAAGTCCACAAGTGATGGGAATATACATTATCTAGGAACCTGGTTCACGTCATAACAACCAGAATATGGTTTCTAATCAAACAAACAATCAAACACCTGCTCTTGAAGTAGGGATAATAACTACACGAATGAGGAATTTTCGAGACAATGAGAAAGAGTTGACAGTAATTCGGAAATTTGTAGGTCAAATCCCTCTCTCCTGAGTATGTGTGAGAGGGAACATGCACCAGTCAACCTTGATTACATAAAATTCACAAGACTTACCCGAGACAGTGTACACAGCAATACAACAAGTGCACCGCCGGACACGAAGAACGGGTGGACTTTGCTTAGAAGCTAGTCCGACCAACTTAGACTGGAGAATGAACTCCAGCTGCCCCAACGACCCATGCCCCAGCCCCCACCCCAACCTCCACCCCAGGGCCGACACCATCCTCCGCCGCCAAAAACTTTGCTCGCCAGATATCCGCCGGCCAATCCGGATGCAAGACCTATTAAGGCAAAGGTAAAAAATGCACAGAGTAAGTTGACCCGGACACGAGTGACAATTTGATACGCTGTGTGAGCAATCCACTGAACTATTTGCCAAGAAACGCGCACAGGTTGTCAACCACCAGTAGGTACATGACAATGGACTGAGTGCTCGCGCGCGGATATGAGGCACGGTAGGAAAGTACACTCCGCGTGACCTGCTCACTGAGGTCTTGATACTTTCATGTTATACTAGACGTGAGTTCTTAAATTCCGTCCTTGGGTCATACCGAAGCATGTCCAACATGTGCTTCAAACGACCTAGGATCATCCTACTCGATCGTACTACGCAGCCCAACGCGCCAACATCTAACGTGCAGATTAGCATGATTGACCAACAGTGCACGAGAAGTCGAGATCAATCAATACGCCGCCTAGTAGTTTGAACATTTGACCGTTCAACCACAAACGGCCGATCAGCATTGTCATTAACTCGCACTTGGACAGGATATGGCGCCACTAATCCTTCATCCACAGAATCCACAACACGTGATCACACGTTGACTGGTTCCCCGAGTGACGACTTCTTAGCTGGAACTTTTACTCATATGAAATAATTCTTCGTCTGAGCTAGTTATACATTGTTAGAAGTATGAGGAGACTTGGGGGTTTTTCAGTGGAGATCTCACCCTGTAAATGAAGCCGATCTGATAAGCTGAAATGAGCTGAACAGATGTACACACTAACTCTGTGGGCTTGGGTGGATACATTTTAAGTGTAAGGTGAAAAGAGGCGGCAGAAATCAATAATGACGAATGGCGCTGCCAAATGAAAAAAACGGCCATCGGATTGTCCAAAGCATTCCAATGTCTTCGAACCTTCTGGTCAAGCACCGGTGGAAGTGAGAGGGTGAAAACGAAATTCCCGTGTACACAAACCGATTTACTGGCTGGTGCTAGCGTCGTAAACTAACGCACCTGTGTATGCCATGGTCTATCGAAACCAGAAGTGCCTCCCTGTCATGGGCAGATGAATAGCGACTACGCCGAAAAATAAAACACCAGCAACCTTACACTGAAGGCCCAAAAGTGGTAGGTCTCAGGAAGGTTAGATTCCTGAAATCAATCCCAGAATGCCCGAAACCTACTGAGACCCTCAAACTCCACCAAAATCTCAATCCCAATCTCAACAGGGAAGCCGGCAAGCATCCAGGCCAGTCGATCAGGCAATCAATTCAACAACAGCCTGGATCAACGAAAAGTGCCACTCAAAATAGAGTGAGGCCCCTTGTAACTGTTACACTCGCTTGTCAGCAATAAAGCTGTTGTGTTCTTGTTGGCGAGTCTTCTTCTGACACCAAGGCTCTGGAGCGGGAGACAGCAGTTAGATATAACAATATCCTTGGTTGTGTCGAATTTTCAAAGCCGGACATCTGACATCCGAGGAGAACGTGTTGTCGCTACTCCACCAGCGCACGCTTAACGCCCACGAATTATCACATCTGAGCGGAAGAACGTGTCTACGCTTTAGCAATGTGATTGGTTCGCCCGAATGGTCGAACTACGACATAGTAAATATCCTGGTTGTGTCAGAACTTCCCGGTCAGGAGATGGTGTTCACGCTTGAGCTGAAACACACTCCGCATCATTATGAACAGCTGAAGTCTACAGATACCCATATTCCCCCTTTCGATGTGATTCCTAAAAGAAATAAAGTACGTTCGATTTTGTACCTGTGCAACAATGTCAACAAATGTTGCCAAGTGTTTATGAAGCGTTGGAACCAGTCCAACCTACCATAATCAAACACCGCAAACATAACACTTTAGTGACAGTGTAAAGGATATAAATATTTTTGACAATCAATTGATTGCAAAACATCTTTGGAAAAGTTGCCCACGGCACTCGAAACGTCGGACTATAAAATCCCATTCCACTACGCTCTATTCTGACTTTACAATTTACCATAAAAGCATGTTAACTCTAGGCACTGAATCACTTTTTACGAACGTTCCCCCCTTATGTGTGACCTAGTTGACTGTCTTAAAACTCCCACAATATTACCTCCGGTAAAACTGATTTCTGTTCGACGGAGGATTTTACAGATAAATGGACAGAGTAGACATGGATTCTACAATTGGCCCAGTGCCTGCTGATTTATTGATGCCCAAACTTAAAAATTCAACACCAGCCATTAAAGTAGCACCTCCAGCCTACAATGTCGATAATACTTTAATGGTATGCAATGCTTCTACTGAGTGCCTGTGTTCCGGAGTTTTTACTCGGGTTCATCCAAGCATATATGTTACGTGTGCATTTGAACAGAAAGATCAACTGACATTTCCGGGAATGCTACTGACAAGAACACAAGATGGGTCGACACAGGCGGTGTGTATCTCAGAACGACACCGATAGGCCAGTACACATACTTTCGCCACTTTGTTCCCCTCAAAGACATGGAATCTTGTTTATTGCCTGCATGATGGAGCAGTAAAAAAAGTGCTCAGCGAATAAGTTGACTGAGGAATTAGACCTTTAAGATGGGTATCGGCAAATTGGCTACCCAGAACGATTTCTGGCGGAACATCCAAAACCGAGACCCGCAAAATAAACTACATCTCAATGTGCATGTCTGAGCACAGACAGTTCATATAGCAGAGCGGACAACGACGACGAAAACGGTTCCGTTTTATCCCACGATTGAAATTCTAACCGCTTGTAGGTCAACCTATGAAATACAAGACAAGATGCCAGTTTGTAATAACCAGGCTTCTTTCTATCGCAGAAGCTATTAGCATTTGTACTTTCGGCCTAAACTTTGTGTACACAAACATTTCGGCCAGACGTTCAGTCTTACGTGGCCGAAGAACCACCCGTGAGCTTCACGAGACTCGCTGAATCACACCAGTTTAGACATGATTGTAAGACAGAAGGAACACAAGATCTCGCAAGCTTTGATGCACAGCAGTCAAGTCGACGACCTTTTTACTATCACCAATATTGAGCATTTTGATAGATTTTATAATACCCTCAAGCCTACTCGCCTACTTGTGTCCCCTGAATGTGAAACCGAATCCAGTCCACTTACTTGGATGTACTTGCGTTGGCGGTTCACGCAACGCCCAATTTTTCGCAATTCGACACTGAGCGGTCAGTATCTTCATTCCTTCAGCTTTTCACCGATTTACAAACGCGGTTGTTAACAAACTATTCTGTGAAATAATAAAAAAATCTACAGCCAAGCCTATCTGAATGAGGAAGACTCTGTTAGTTTACGACTATCCAGAGCGTCTGCTCCAAACACAAGATACTTTTAGACCTCAGACATCTGTGAAGCTGTAAAAAAAATGATCACATAGTCTGTGATGGCAGGAAAAAAGCAACTCTGGACTTAAAACAAGTCTAGCGAGCCGCACAAGACTAAGTTTAGTTCAAATTACTGAGAGAATTGTTCCGGGACAGCGTGGCTGTAGTTCATCAGACGTATCTACCGCCAACGTAATCTACCAGTTCTCTTGCGTTTGTGGTAGAATCTACATCGGTAGAACAGACCGACATCCATTGGAGCGCCTCGCGCAACACACACATACGGTACGCCTTCAGAGAAGTAGCACAGCTCCAAAAGGTCGGAAGAGAATATGTGACCCAGCATCATCAATGGTGGAGAACCCGCTGTAAACTAGTCACCAACTGGATCCGAAGGACTCATTTCCTGTGCTGCTGCTTTGAGCTACTGTCAATCTGTGGGATGCTACTCATCAGACCTCACCAGCCAGGAGTGTGCACAAAGAAAACTTTAAAAACAAAACATCTAGCTCCTATAGTTTTGACCAGCTGACTTTGCTCGACTGTTAAGTGTATACTGGTTTTACATTGTTGCTGAAGGTTGGGTGTATTGAACCCACAAGTTTGAAATCCCGTGGATGAGAAAACTCAAAGACATGTTAACATGTAGCGACACACGTTTGCCAGTGTTCAGTTTACCAAAAACAGATAGCTTGTTAAACGGGTATCATAGGGTTAAACAGATTGTAGCGCCATATTGACCGATTTCGGAATTTGTATCCTTCCATTTTAAGTAGTGCACACGTGAGACTTGTGGAGGACCAAAGTTCGATGAGAAAAAACTCACCAACGGCTGCATTCTTCAAAAGCTTTTTCTTTTTAGGTTTGCCTCCCACGTAAACAACTTCGTAGGGCTGACCGTTAGACCCGACAAACTGCTGACCGGCAGAGGGCGGTGTGTAGTAGCTTGTCTGTCCCGGAGGTGGTGGAGGTTGGCGAGGATAAGCTCCGCCACCTCCATACGTAGCTGCTGGCACAAGTGGTACCTGCGGTTGACAATATGACCCGGTAGGGTAGTTGTAAGCTGGGGCTGAGTTGTATCCAGGCTGTTGCTGGTAGGAGCCGTATGCCGGAGCTTGAGGTTGCGGACTGTACGGGGGAGGGGCATCTGCGAATCCTGTATAACAAATTTTAAAAGCATATGGAGAAGAAACGGAATTAGAAAAGCGGTTAATTAGATGAAGAATCAACCGGAAGTGTATACTGGTCATTAATAATGACATATGAGTATTTCTGTAAGTCAGTAGTCGACATTCGTGAAGTGGTTTAAATTCGAAGGCATCCCAAGGTCGTAGCGGGGGCAGTCTCGTGACATGGTAAGCTGTTCAATCATGTTAACCGCCGCAGGAAGAGTTTGGTCTCCTTGACTGATTCGATTCACTAGGCAGTGGATCACTAGTGCTGAAGCGCGTTGAGTAGTTTTCAAACGAGGCGAACTATCCACGACAAATGTACTGGGCGGCTTTCCAGGTCAGGGTTATTTAGTTACCTTAAATCACATCGCCGCAAAATGTCCAGACCGGATGTCCCGATTAGATGGAGGCAAGCGGCACGGAACACAGCAATGAAAGGAAACAGAGACAGATACCAATCAGCCGAGTAATAACAAAATTCAAATTAAGAAGTACATACTCAGATCCGTCCGCACTTGCTTCGCCATCGACGCCAACCTCGAAATACTGTATACCATCGCTTTCTATGCGCAGCTGAAGGCACCTTGCCTTAGGGCAGATGAACTGAACGACTTGAGAGCCTCGCTGTTGTGTTACATGACAAAACAACGAAGTAATTGATATACTTCAATATCTATCGGTCCCTAAGTTCCGCTACCCGCGGTGGTGGTGCGCGAACATACACACACACACACACACACCTAATCTGCTACAAACTCAACGAAAGATTTGGCGGGCTTAGGTATATAAACACAGCTTCGTACGACGCAGTTCGTCTTCCAGGTTCAAAGAAAACTAACACCGGCAATACGATGTTGCAGTTAAGTTGGCTGGAATTTTAGTCGTAAGAAGAAAAATGTCAGGAAGGTCGGACTCCTGAAAATAACCCCAGAATGCCCGAAACCTACTGAGACCCTCAAACTCCAACGAAATCTCAATAAGCCGGAAAGCATCCAGACCAGTTAATCAATAAATCAGTTCACCAACACCATGGATCAATGAAAAGTGCCATTCAAATAGCGCGAGGTCCCTTGTAACTGTTGCACTCGCTTGTTCGCAATAAAGCTGTTGTGTTCCTTGCTGTCGAGTCTTTTTCCGGCACTGGAGCGGGGACAGCAGTAGATAAAATAAAAAGAACACCAGTCTTCCTCCTAAATGCATCGAAACATGCACTCACTTTTTTACTACGTTGTTTTGCTCCACTGAGGCATTTTTAGAGAACAATTTTCACAGAATGGCACCATTTTACACATACAACATACTTTCGGGGATTCAAAACTATGGAACGAAGGAGAAAAGGGGTGCTGTGCACTGATGAACATTCTTCAAACTCGGTCACCAGGAGACGGGTAAACGCGACGTACAGTTAAGTTTTTCTGAATGCATGATCTCGGCTTTTGCCCGGTAATGATTATGGTCTCAAAAAAACTTCGACAGCCGGGGCAGGTGACTTGTTATGATCATTTCAAAGTAAAAGTTGATGTCAATCACGCGACCAGAGTGAATTACATGTCTGGTGATTGAGGAAGCTTGATTATGACCGTTATCGGTCTGCCTGGCCCATCATAAGTAAGATATACTGGGTACACGTCCTTTTGCACGCGTTTCAGGTCTGCTTTCAGTCCTCCCAGTAGAACCTTCACCACAACTGTTCGTGAATGAATGCTTGAGTGTTTCTAAAGACGTTTTGATCGGCTGCAACGGCATGTCCCTTGTTTGCCACAACAATCTTGGATGTGCCGCGTGATAAATTCGCCTGAATGCGGCACTCACTGTTTTGGATACATCTAGTTGTAGCAATCTCCTTATACGGTACAGTGAGAAAAATACATTTCTGTTCTGCTGGTTGCTTCACTCCCTTCATTTTGGAATCTTGGATTCCCGATGGCATGCTGTACGTCCGTCTGCATCCCACATGTTACACGCTTGCGTTCCGTGAGTGTCCGAGAGGTACCAGCCCGCAGGAATTTTTCTTTTTTGATATTGTTACACAAGTTCGCGAAGGGAGCTGTCTTACATTGTTCAGAAGTTCCATGCGAGAACAAGCAGAGCACAGTCATTTTTTAAGATCAAGACTGCCTGCCTTCAAATGGAAAATGAAGACAACGGAACGGGAGGAAGCGAAAGAATCTTGGTTTTCTGGAGTTCGGTGACGCCCTGTCCGCCATCTGCCGACGCCTATCCATCCCGGATACTCGTTGTTCCTCGTCAAAATTGTCAAATCAGGAATTGTGGAGACATTCAAGTCACTGCAACAGCCAGAAGAAAACCTGTAACCTCACAAGACGTCCGTCCAGAAAACTCGAACAGCGGATAAGCGTCGTAAACCCGTTTCCGTCACTTTCGAAATCAGAATGTACTGGATATGACCTTCTTAGTAGAGATCAGGTCACCAATAATGATTACCAATCCAGATCAACGTGCCAAATAAACACTACCCATAGCACATGAAAGCAGCCTTTGAATTCATACGTTAGAGAGGTGGTGAGTGACGGAAGATTTATTATCCTATCGGGATTGCAAAAGCTTACAACACTACACAGTCACTACGCGGTTCGTACTTCCCATCCACGCCGATGCCCCCAAACGCCTCAGTATGGCCACGAGTGGGTGTCTCGGGAGACGAGGACCCCACTAGTGCTTCCAAAAGACACGCCACAGTGTAGCCTCTATTGAGGAAGTTCTATTTACTACCCATTTGTGCCAAGTGTCTCAGGCAAAGTTCAAGAGCGAAAACGGGTGTCAGGCGCCATAACTTGGTTGACGGTCGGAAGTCTAGGAGAGCTGCCCGAACTATGGTTCCAGAACAACGGCGAGGAAAATGAGTCAGTTTCGGTGGACTGGATACATGACGTTACCTTTGGAAGTAATTATAGCAATACTGTTCAACCATTCTTCGAAAATTTTCTTGCTACCTTGTATGTCTCACTTGGCCACACAAGTTACAAGGACGCACCCGATGTTGGATGCATCTCCCTGGAGACTCCATGATTATACCCACGGAGCCGATTTGCCCTCCCGAAGGAGTCAACCACATTTTGGGAAGTAAAGTAAACAAATCCATGAGGTATAGGAACTCCCCACCAAATACGCTTGTCCCATCAGAAACGACCGTTCCCAAAAAGTCCCTTGATGCTTCTCTCGGGTTGAGGGACCCCTTATGGAGACAGGACCTTCCAGAGAGAAAGGCCATTTGGGTGGTCCGCTTATGCAGTCTCCCCGAGGGAGAAAACTAGATGGGAAACTGATATAAAACACCGCACGTCAAGTTCATAACAGTTAGTCGCATAAGAGGATAGAAAATCAAGATGAGCACATACCTCCGAATCCGATCGTACCAGGCATTGACGACATTGCTGGCATACCCTGAGGAGTCGAATAGGGAGGCATGGAGCCCATGGGTGGCCCAGGCGGTTGATACCCACCACCACCACCTTGTATCTGCAAAATGATGACCGAGAGAACGGCTATGGTGAGCGGACATGATAGGGTAAAAGATACCAATGGTTAATTATCATACCGACAGGAATGCAGGTAGCCCCAGTCGTATGAGTGGGAGCGACTAGTTGCTGAGGTTGATAAGTTGATTGGAAACGTTTCGTCAGCAATTGAGGTGAAAAAAGTCTATAAACAGTAAAGGAAGAAAACTGTTCAGGTTACAAAACAGGGACGACGGCCGCAGGAAAAGATCCTTTCCCAGTATGACAATTGGTACACAAAAGGCAGAGCGGACTGTCAAGTTGCTTTGGCAGGCACTCTCATGAATTATTGCGATGTGAAGTTGTAGAGGAGGCACAGTGTGACAGGAAATTCCGAATAGTCCGTTCGAAGAAGGAGGGAAGAGATAAAAGGCCTAGAAAAGGAAGCAAGTCATGAAATGGGTCGTCAGAAGCGAAGACTGACTTTCAGGGTTGAAAGACTGAGATAATCCGACCTAGGACCTAACCATGTTTCATAAGGCAAACGAGTTTATTTTAACACAGTGATTTCAGAGGAGAATGGTGCTAAACTTGAGGAGGATTAGAATTGGGGGTCGGTACTAGTAGGTTACGGGATGGTAAGAAAAAGCGTGTTTTATTTCGCTCCAAATAATCAACCTATCCCAATTCGTAAGTAATGAGATTATAGGAATTCATATGGTGGAGCCATGTCATTTTGCGCTAACGGATCAATAAGTGCCACACAGTTATTTCACTTTTATTGGGATGCATCTGCAGTATTCAGCTCACAAATCTCTAGGGCGGATTCAAACCAGCGGCCACCCGGGTATCAATGTTTGGATGCGCGCAACCACGAAGACTGGTCTGCCTAACGAAGGATCCGAAAAGCCTTCTCTAATTAATCGTAACTAAGACCAACTTTCACCGTGGTACGGACGCGTCTGCACGACCTCTCAACACATTGTGAAGAAACGGGACAAATTGCTTCATTTAAATACCTAGATTCAACTATCTCACCCGAGGGATAAGTGAAATAAATGCAACGTCGGATGGACAGCGCCAAACATGCTTTTATGCAGTCGAATGAAGCAGTATAGAAAAGTACTGATATTGATTTACGCAACGAACAGCACGATGGTCCGCCCGGACCTAAGTTAAGTCCACAAATGGCCTTTAAGGACTGGGGTTTTTGAACACTGACACTTTCGACGAATAACAAAAGTTCAGCACCTAGAAAGCTTTGTCACGGACTACTACGCTTATCACAGGCCTTTCAATGGCGACGTCCCTAATAGTTTAGGCACTTATTATGAAAGGACGATGTTGAAATTTCGAGAAAAAAAACTGGATTCGACACCAGTCCAAGGGTGACCTTGTCGCTTTAGAGGACGACCAAAGTGGCTCACTACGGTCAATGACGATACGAAGAGGAACCACCGAAAAGCCAGGGTTTGATACGAACCGGAGACCTTCTGACTAGCAGTTTGGCGCCTTAAATGCCGAACACTGTTTGTATGTTAGGACCTCTAACTATTGATATCGACAGCGTAACGGCTATTGTCGTCCAAGACAACAGTTTGCGCAGTTTTTTATTCAGTGTTTTGCTGCAGAAGCGTGACCAGATACCCCGAAGACTCGCCCTCTTGGTCGCAGTTAGATGGAGGGACGGTTGGAATGCTAGGAAAGAGACCAAACTGGAATAACCTACGAAGTGTCAACGATCCACGAAAGACCACTTCACGTAATTCAGTACTACTGCACGCGATCAAGACAGTCGATCTGATTAAAACGGTTCAAACACACACGCCGCAAGCACGAGAACGAAATGACTTGGGAGAGTTTGGAGGGTAGTATGTCGATCTGGAGTTTCGAGCAAAATATAGCTATTTTCGAAGAAAACATCTCTCCGAATGAAAGCCACAACCAAATCGTCAGACACGATTTAATGAGGCTAAAAATACTTTTACCACGATGTGTTCTCTTCAGAGGTTGGCCAACCAAGGTCGGGATCCATAATTTTGGAGACGCCAACGAAAAACCGGTCGACCGTCCAATTTTACCGACTTGAAAAGGTTCGAAATGCTTGAAGGGATAAGTAACAGGCCAATCAACTTGAAAACGGAAATGGAACTAAGAGTACGACGAAAGACTTACTAGTGACATGATGGCATTCATCCAGGAACTAAAAGCGGAAAGGCGAAAAAAGGGATTGGGCAGTGGGGTAGCAACAGCGAAGTGAGAACGTCAGCAGTCGTGTCAGCCTCATTTTTATACCACGTGTTGGAGGGAAACGTGGCCATTCCACGAATGTTTCAATAAATTTACGAGAGACAGATTATTAACCAAGATTCGAAAGTGCGTTGGAAATTTGGATTCAGATGAAGTAATATTAACTCGTCGGGGAGAATAGAAAACTAGTTTGGAAACACTTACTGGTTCATCTGGAAAGAAACAGCCCAGCGACAATGGCGATTGTAAACGGCGCGGATACAAAAAATAATACGGTAGTGCCCCTAAGACAGACCCCTCCGAAGGGAGCCATTCCTGTGTAAGGGACATCACAGTTCTCCCAGCAAATATGACTCAGTGCGAAACTCACTCCTAAGAACATCTTCAAGAGGGGCCGTGCTGTACGGTAGATTAAGGCTCCTTTTTCGATCTGACTATAATTTCGCTGAGCTGGAGAGAGTAAGCGAGCCACATGAGCGATCGCATTTTCCGATATCACGGCGCCAATACCGTAACTGGATACATCCGCTGCCATTACAAGTGACAGTTCAGAATGGAAATGCGTGAGAAACAGATTCGAGACTATCAATTCTTTGGTTTATTTGAAAGAATGTTGACACTCCGCCGTCCGTGTCCACGTGTTCAAAACTGGTTTTATGTTATCTGATGATGACGATGACAACTATGATGAGAATGTATCTGTTTCCATTGGCTTTCTGACATAAGCCTTACTCGAATTCGACTTTCTCACATAAGGCAGCCACGGTGAATACACGTCTGTTCAGCGATAATAATAATAGTAATAATAATAGGAGGAAGAAGAATTGCGCACAGCTGTCCTGCAACTCGAAGGGGACACAAGGTCTGGGGTACTGCCAGGTTGTCCAGGCTTAAACAGGAAAAATCCAAAAGCTAGGGTGGGCGGGAACTAACAATCTTCCTGTCAGTAGTTTCACGATTTAAACTCTGAACTATCTCCAGCCCGAACGACTGTTTAGTTGACCAGATATACACAAATCTCGGGTCAGATGTTAACAACACCCTAGATAGATGTGTGATAACACTGATTAAAAGGGATCGTATTTGAAGAGAGACCGCTTTGAAGTCAATCTGAAGATTATTCAATACTTACTTCATCTCCGCAGGAGAGGAGCAAACGAAAAACGAGACTTTGGTCTCCGGGCGAGGTTCGTGGGGGACACCAAACGCTTGGGGTATTTCAGCTGGAGTTATAGAGGCTGGTTTGCACGGGACCCTGTGCAATACGTCTCCAAATGCGAGGAAAGCTGTGACACTCTTCAGCGGTAAAAATATGGGGTTATGCGGAAAACTTACCCGGACATCCACACTCCTCTTGGGCGAGGTAGAACTGGCATCATCATACCACTGGAACCAACCAGATGGGAGCAGTTTGCAGTATACGTTACCCCATTGGTTTTTTGTGTCTGTAGGATAAAATGGGTTGGAGAAAAACTGACACATACGGGACCACTTCCTTAGCCATCCTTCTTTGATTGACATGCTTGAGCGGTAGCAAGGCTCAAGATGTTTGAGAAGACTCTGACAGAAGCCGCTAAAATGACAGCAAAATTCGTGTCCAAAAAGCCTAAAACAGATAAGGAATCGTTTATCACCGAAAAATAGTTATAATTCACTGGGATCCGCATGTCCTAAGGAGTGCGCAATGGGTCATTATTATGGATACTCTCATCCCACTATGTTTCAGTGGGTTTTGGAGGTTCACGAGAAACCGAACAGTACCAAAACTACTTTGTCGCGACTCCACATGGATCGACCACTTCTGTGGATTGGCTGCTCAAGTCGACGGTGCAGGCAGACCTCGTCATCCGGTACACGACCTTGAGGTCGCACTCTGAGGGATTTTCCGAAATACCATGCGTCGGCCAGACTTCGCACGCATTAAATAGGTGGAATAGTAGGTTAGTAAATTGGCACTTCGATCTTCAGTCTTCTTCATCTTCCTGTGTCACACAACGCACTTCAGTGACAGAAATACTTTTCGGTCGTGAATTCGACCTTGGTCCGGCTATCCGGTGGGACCGTTAACAGAGATATTTGAAATTGTACACACATTCCACCGGCAATGCGTTGTACGGGCATCTTGATGCCTGTGTCCGCTCATAGAAAATTACTGTTATTATCAGCGAACCAACATGTATTCTGTTTTGTCTTTTCATTGGGCGAACATCCGACTGCTGTTTGTGGGTAAGGTCATATATGTGCCAAAGAAAGGGCAAATTTTAGGCCAATCATTTGTGCTCTCTCAAGTCAATACACACCGGCGTTCGTGTGCCAAATGAAGAGTATCCTCGTGGCCTAGAGCACTGCAACATGTACATGGTTAGTTCCGCGTTACAGCAGACACTTTCGCTTTCTGATGACAAGGGGTGAGGTTTCATTGGTCCAATAATCCTGCGGGTTACACCAGACGCAGCGCAGTTGTTTGAAACTAAACCGTGCTGGGAAGACCAATGAGTAGTCTGACCTCAGAGCTGTGGTAAAATGACTTGCAATGTAACCGCCACAAGAAGGTGAGAACTTTACATTCCTTCCAGACGACTTTAGTCTCCATATTCATGAGAAGAACCTTCTCCCGAGGACCGGTTAGAAAAGCCTGGTGACGAACACTGCATACCCCTATCGCAGTGTTTGAACATGACCACCGGTGAATTACACGACACGGCTGGGATACATATTTTTTTAAAAAAAACAGGAGTCCGCTGCTGCACGCAGTGGCAATAAGCCAATTCCAGTAACCTCGGCTTAGTTTGACGCAGCGTTGCCTTGCATCAATGTCATCAGCAGTGACAGCAACGTGAGCGAAGAACATTGATATATACTTCTCAACAGCCTTACAATGAGAGACTACCACGATTATCTGAGGCGCCTACATTACAAAAACTCAGTCAGACAATCGGCATAGAAACATCAACAACATGAACGCCATTGACATCGGTGTGGAACACATCGATGTGTTCCATACCGATACCGGTTTACCACTCGCAGTTAGGCGCGCTACGGCCAAAAAGCTCGTACCGCACGCGACTGGCCAAAAGATCAGGTCGGTTACCGGTCCAGCTCTCATTGGCCGACAGTCAATGACGATCCAATATCTGCCTGATGCCAGTTGCCAATGCCACATCCAGAAGGCGTCAGAATCTCCATGATGTTGGCACCGCACGAACTTTATATACGGGGCGCTGTACATGTGTTTTCGACCTGGATGGTGCATTACGGATTCACGGATTCACGGATTCACGGATTGATACACAGGATCGAAGCTTTTGCCCAAGTTTCCCGGGTCGGTTGTGTTCTTGGCGTTCTGCGGTTGTCGTTCACCTGAAAGGCACAAGCGAAAAAAGGGTGTAGCACTGCTCTTTAAGTTCTCAGCGCGGGGCAGTATGTTTGCCAGCACGAGGACTCGCATAGAAAAGTGTCTAGTAGTGCTTTGAAATGGGTTCTAGAAGGAGCGTGGACAACTGATGGAGGAAGGTTATTCCACGCAGCTACTACACGAAATGAGAAAAAATTTTG
>SJOL01006408.1:137295-172651 GCA_004794785.1 Opisthorchis felineus | reverse complement strand
TATATATATATATATATATATATATATAATCCATCCCATGATGTGCTCCACAGCCCTCCAAACACTCACGTACAACATCGCGGTAAGCCTCTGCTTGACAAGGTAGCTCACACCAATGATCAGTCGCCGTTTATCCATAGTGCACTCTCTGAATATCACCACTCCATTCCCATTGTCCATTCAGTAGCTGCCATTTTCACTTGCCTCCTCCGCGATCTGCCTTTACCAGCGTCTGTTTGCTGTTTGCCTGTCCGAATTGACTGAGCTGTCTTACTGGCCCTGCTTCCCCCCCCCCGACCGGAAAAAAGATCTGGTAGCTGGAGTACTTTATTAATGCACAAGTCGCATTTATGACTGCTTGGTGGTTTTACACCTCTCAGATCTGGTAGCATGCACGAGGGATGAAAACCTCGTGGTGGTCGGGTACGTCCTGCAGGGAGGGTCGCCCTGTTACGTTGCACCATGGTGCGTTCGTATACCCGCCACCCCTCCAGTAGCACGGGTGCATCGCCCATCGCCGGTGGTTCTGAGTCTGGCCTTTAATTAAGGAAATCCATAAAAGAGCACTGCTGTTTTCTGTTTGTTTCTGCTGGTGGTGGACTCGTCCTGGTTGTGTCACTTATCTGGCAACGCCATAAACAACAGATGGTAAAAAACTGAACCTTCGTCTGTCAGAAAAATTCGTAAAAAAAACATGGGATAGCCTGAAGATACTCTGCGATGCCCACGGCTTACATCGACATGCAAAGATGTAGCTGCCTTCGTCTTAATTGGGGTTGCACCGCATCAAAGCCCACCCCGTCAACCGAACAAAACACACACACCTATCCACTACTCCCAGGAGTGGATACCTACAAAAAATGAATAATATATACGCAATGAGGTTCCTAAACTCGCCACTACCAAAAGGCCGGCGCCTAAAGGCTTTTTCGCCATGCATCACTCGTCGATTGAAGCTGATAGCAGTGCTTCGGGGACTGGTCACCATTACTCTTACATTCACTTTCCATCCTAGATTATGGTTTTGTCAAACTCACGGGATAACCCCCCAGAAAATCTAGTTAACCATTTCAGAAGTCCTACTTTCATCAGTCCTTGTGTTTGATTTCCCTTATCACATCTCGTCTCTGATTACTTATAATAATTTTTCTGTCTCTGGTTATATAATAGCTTATATTGGCAACTTAAACAGTCTTTGATCGCTAGGCTACTAAGAACATAACCACCCCCATCCTGTCCCATTTAATCACTTGTTGCCACCACCCTAATTATGGTAAATGTTTAGTTTTTTCTCCACTTTTGGACTTAATCCTATCTGATGCCTCCTAAATTCATCAGGCCTCAGTGATCTCACGCCATTCCCTCTTCTTCCCAAACTTCGGCCTTCGGCAATACCAGATTCAGACGCCCTGTTTGGCTGTTATTCACTCCACCTGATTTGTGCTCCACACCCGAAGAGATCCTCATTCGGACCAAAAAAATACCTGCGATCTTACACTGGCTTTGTTCTACATCTGCGGGTTCCCTTGGCTAACCAAAAAATCCCGCTGCCAACAGAATTGCACATCCCAGCCCAATCACCACAAACATGACGTCCGTAACGGGATTGTCCAGAAACCGAAGTATGTCAGTGCAATGACGGCACGGCACTGCCATACCCAGTTTGACAGCATACCCGCAACTATTCACTTCCTACTCTTGACCGTACCCTCTCGCTCACTCGTTCCCTTACCTGCAACCGCGAACAAACTCTTCACCTAGCCCCAGCCGCCTCCATGATGCGTTCGTCCTAGTCTGCTGAACCTTCCGTTTGGATGTAAACGTCTCGTTGACTTTCATTCTATGCTCTCCACAAAGTCAGTCATTTTCTGTGCAGTTTGCGTTCCGTCTTGCGCGTTAGTACCAATTCCCTCCCCCAAGGAACTTTTACACCCGACCCCACTCCAACAGCGCCACTAGTGAGTCTCTACAGTTTCAATGTACACCGTGACTCGGAAATTCCTGCTATCATTTATCCGTGTTGCTGATTCCTCTACTTCATCATCTCCACTTACGCTTTTTGTGACCCTGGCCATAAGCCCAACAGCCCAAGGCCGAAAAGGCCCCATCGGGGGTCTTAGTCTTTAGTTCAGATTGACCGGCCAGATCGTGATAATTCTGCTGACGCACCAGATTCGTTGTTCTGGTTCCTCATTCTTCGCAATTTGAATTTTTCTCATCATGTGCCAGTCAGGATGCCACTTTTTTTGCCCTCCCTCGTTCAGTTTTTGCCCCCCACCTTCAAATCTCAACGATCTGATCTTGTCTCAGCTTGATATTTTCCCCCAAAAGTAATATAAAATCCTGGTAACTGCGTTTCCTTTCCCATGCCGGTTTGGGCGTTACAAAGTCTACGTCGGATATTGTCCACTGTTTATAACACTGTCCTTTTTTCGCGCAATCCATAGTACCCGCCAATTCCCCCAGTCGTGCTTTATTCTGACTTTAACCGTGTGATCATGCCTGACGGTATGCCACCCGCTAGTTGGGAATAAACATTATTATTATTATTATTATTATTATTATTATTATTATTATTATTATTATTATAAGTTGACATGTGCCATGATAGACGGCGGACGTCGTCCGGACTAGGAAGGGATGAGGAGTTTGTCTATTTTGCAGGTAGGAGCTGCGATTGTTTTTGTCACTAGATGCCTTGGATACAGATGTTAAGAAGTAGTTCTTATCATCAGGACAGGTTAGCATGGCCAGACAGACAGGGGGTTTGGGCCGCTCATTTGGGTGTGGGGTGTGAAAGTCTCTTTAATTCCACGAGTGTAAAAACAATCAGAAGAATCTATCAAAAATTTTTATCTGGTTATCAAGGAGAAGACTCAGTGTCTATTGTTTCAAGGCTTTGTAGTTCGCAGGGCTATGTCACTCTTGAAGCACAAGATACTGCTCTTACGCCTTCCACCTCCCACAAGGCCTGTGTAGCTCCAACCATTTCTCAAAACGTCATTCCATTCAGACTTGTGTCCCAGGCTCGAACGACTTTCGCATAGCGACGCAGGTAAGAGGAGGAGCGTAAATTTATAGAAGCAAGATACTACATAGGAGCGACATCCACAAATACATTGGAAATCGTTCAGTCTATGAAAGTGAAAGGACGAGATATATTCAAACCCTAAGAGCTCAAACCATGAAAGAAACCAGGGACAAACCTTTAGAAAAAAGCACAAGAACACAAATCTGGTTGCCAAATCCATGTGACTAGAGCATGCTTCCGAGCAACAAATCAAAAGATCGAAAAGAATACAAAAAGGCTTCTGATTAACCGGTCAAATGCAGGGCTCAGTCACCATGGAAGAAAAGCGGGGAAGGGCAGCCAGCCACTCGCGCTCGTGGATATCAGCCTACATCGGAACACAAATTAGAAATAAGCAAGTCGGGGCACAGTGAGCAAAATGCCTAAAAATGAGAGCTATTGGAAGCGTTAAACAATTTGGAGATTAGAGCGGCAGAACTTGCGGGCCAGCCGATCAAAACATTTATGAAGTTTACGGGAGGACGCTGTTCAACGGTCCAGTCAAACGCAAAGTATCCGAAACACAGCGTAGCACAAACCGAAGGGAGCCAAAGAAGTTATTATAAGGATGTTCTTTAACGAGGAAATTGCACCAAAATGTTGATCTACTCTTTTACAAACTATAAAAACGCAGGTGGAAGGGCGGAGGTGTCCACCCAACATGGCGAGAAGGGCATCCCTGAGGTTGGTGACGAGTCGTCTCCAAGCAAATTGCAAACTTTGGAGGGCAGATCAGCAGTCATTGCCCAATTAGCGCACTATGGCAATTAATATATCGGTATGCTGTGGCTTTCATAGTTGAAAATTTCCTCGAGTACTTGACTGGCATAGGTACGGTGCTTCAAACTTGAGACCTACCACTGCGTAGATCAGTATTATACATGTGCTCGTTTTCAACTCTTGGTTTTCCCCAAGATTCCGTGGCAAAAGGTGATCGAGTGTTGAAAAAATTTCCTTAAATTTTTCGGGATCTGAGAAGCCCTTGCGGGTTTTATATCGTTTTCATGGTAGAACTTAAGTCAACACATTTAATCAACGTGTTTTTAGATTAGAATTTATTATCTAAACCTTTGATGCCAAATGCATATGAACCTACTACCCAATAGCGATGCTGCTTGGGGGTCAGTTACGGCTGTCACTATTTTGTTGCTTGTGTGAATTACACAAATATTTTTCAGCTTTGCTTGCTGGTGCATCTACAATAGTTGTTGTTATTCTCCCAATTTCCTCCTGGTGGCAAGCATTTTTCTCATGCATAGTTCGGTTAGTATAAGCAGATAATTTCGATTTCTGTTAACTGTTAGTTTCGAAACTAGTGATTTGCGGCGATCTCTTGGTTATTTTATCACGCTATATTGGCGAAAAGTCACAAAACTGCAAGCAGTAACCATGTCCAGTTATTGTTTTTTGGCGTCCTTTTTGTTTACTGGCTAGTCCATCAATATATACCATCGTCAATGGTTCAACATAATACAAAGTCGTGTCTTGTGCATAAGGACCCACACGACAACCGATATTTGGCAACGTGCTCATCGTGCTTCAATGGTTGTACGGCCATCTGTAAACAGAATTGGATCGCGAATTTCCACAAATCAACAAGCACCTAGTGTCGATATTCTATGGTGGTGATATTTGTCAATTGATCAGGTGGCTGTTGATCTGTTCGCCAAGCTTGGCATTCGAGGAGACATCTTCAGCGCACTGAAGATGCCTCCTCGAATGGTGACGAAACGTTTGTAAATCAATTGCCAAGCTCGGCGAACAGATCAACAGCCACCTGATCAATTACCAACTAATGCACCCGAGCTACCAATATTCCAACAAATTACCATGGTGGTGATATGCTTTACAAGTAACCTTTTATGCTCTCTGCACTACCCAGTGATCCATATCGTAATTCTCAACAACAAAAAAATTGTCTTATTACGCCAAGTCATCCTAATAGTTCACCAGTCATCCTGGAGCTTATCCGAGACCTGTGAGATTGCTCAAGATTATCTTCATCCCTGTTCTACCATAACACAGTTAGCGAAACAAGGACTCTTGAAGAAGATCTCCTTGCAACCTACAGTCTTCTGTACTGCCTTAAATGAAATAAATTCATTATTTCTACCTGTTTCTATGCGATCAGTAACACCAGTAAAGAGCCCATCGGCGGGTAAACTATCTGCTATGATGAAGTAAGCACAGTTGAAACACAACTTTGCCCCGTTATGCAACAACCACCTACATTTGCTTCCACTTGCAGTATCATTGTTCACCTAGCATCCACTATTTTGTGACCCGCAACTGAGCGTAATTTTTGTACCAATTTAATGGGTTTATAGGATTATTCGCCTCGAATTTCCATGTCTGGTAACACCTTTACAACCAAGAAATGTGGAAGTTACTGAACTGTTAGTAAACATCCCAAAAATTGTTGGGATAGTGCCGCTCGGGGTCAAAGCGGTGAAAATTTGCCGTAAGAGTTCAGAACGTTTGAAGGTAAAATGAGGCAACTAAATCTATTCGTTTTTTGAATACTCGGTATGCGTTATTGCTAAGGCTGCTGAGGATATTCTTTTCTTCAGAATAACGTCATTTAAGTAAAAAGTCCCTCTGGATTTTGGACCTGCCTAGTAAGCTCACTTAGATTTCCTGTTTTGTCCGGCCGAACCCTAGCGTTGAACTTAATGCAAATTTTTCACGTATGAATTTTAACTATGTGTATACTGACAGACATTCTGCAATCAGTGTTTTTTTTTTGAAAAAAGCCTTTGAAAAAGCCTCTTAGTCCCGCCTTCAGTCTTCCCATTTTGTTTGGCTGAGGGTTGAATGTGAAGTGGTTTGAAGCCTTACATGTGACTGGGTGATGGTTGATTCCCTCACTGAGCTTACAAAAGGGATTGCAGCTGTCTCCAAACCAGGAGATGTGACCTGGTTAGTGTGTTGTTCTGGCTTCTTTTCTTTCTGTTTGTATTTACGTAGCTTCTAATCGGCGTTTTATGTCTCTAACGAAATGGGTCTTTTGAATGCATTTCGCTTGTAGTTTGATTGGTTAGTTAAATAATTGTGTTTCTCTGTTTTTCGTCTACAGTGCTTTTGGACTGTTTAATTGTTACCATTATTTTTGTGCATGCTTTTTTATTGTGTGTATGTATGGATCACTTGTGATTCTGGTCTGTCTGCCTTTCGGTTGCTTCCCAGTTTGTCCGCCGTGTAGTTTTGATAGGTCATATTCCCTAGTGTTACTGGTCTACTGCCAATTTGAGATCAGTTGGCGTGTCTGTTCAGGTGACATGCCAATACCTACCTTGACAGATTTTGTTCCTAAGTCTGTGTGGGTTTTTGGTCTGTTTTCTTGTTTGTTGTGTCCAGCGAATTCGTCTTTTGAGTTCAGATTTATTGGTCTATTTTTTGCTTCTTTGTGAGGCTCAGACTTAATGCCACTAGGGTTCGTTTGGCCTCAGAGCTTGACGGACTAGGTAGATCTATTGTGTTTGTTTACTGTTTTATCGGTAACAGCAGACTCTGTTGACCTATAAAATCCAAAAAATACATGATTGACAATTCCAAGCTTCAGACAGCATTACCAAAACAGTGCAGTATGCCGAAAGCTTCCAATAGCGTACCCGAATCAGCGAAACTGTAGGTTAATGACTAGCCTCAGTCAAGAAGTTGAGCATAAGAATCATGATAGATTCGCCGATAATAGAACTTTTGGGTAAATATCACACCTGCATTTTGAACGAAATTTCGGGATAAATAATTTTACACTTGCGTATGTTTACTTATATAAGCATAAATTAGGGACCGATCTCACCCATTTGCCTCCGTAAACTTCCAGAAGGCCATTATTTTGTTTTGATATTTATTGCCCGTTCAAAATTTTTGCCAGCTTACCAAAACACCTTAGCGCTTGAAAGGACGTGTAACTTTTTTAAGTGATGACATTGGAGTTTTTCCCCAAACGTAACACCCTCATACTGTGAATTTTCTTTGTTACAATGACTCACCTGGAAGAAATCTGACGTTTCTGATGGACACGGCCCTCGTAATAATTGCTTTTTATCTGACTGTAAAACTTAACATTCAAGGTATCGTTTCAGCATATCTGCAGAGTAGCTCGGCAGGAGCTTGAGGACGAGAAAATAAAAGTTACCCGGACTCTACAAATGATTGTGGTTTCACCAGCAAAACTGTGTTGCGGGTTGACTAAAGAAAGCCGGTACCCCGCCAAATGTTGGACGTAGCGGTTGTTTTAATTTTGGCATTCAAACGCAATAGTTATGCGTACTTGAAACCAGCTGCTACACGAGTGACTTGTTTTGAACTGGTGTGCTTACAGCAGACACACCAAGCGATAAAGCTTAAAATGGAATATTGCGTAGTTTATTGCCATAATGTAAGACCTTCAACAGCCAAATTTTACAGTAATTCTGCGATATACTTTCAAAGGTTAGAGGATTATATTCAAAATTTTGTTTGAAAATCCTTCAGGCTGATTTAGCAGAATTATTGCAATCCTAACTGTGAAAGCATGAGTGTTGCTATCTATTGCCACTGTTTTCCAACGTGAATTAGTGCACAAAATCCGGGAGAAACAGTGTACCACCCACTACGTATTGCGTGAATTTCTATCGCTTAAGCCTTGTGTATTTCACCATGTAACAACCGGCGTCACATAGCACGCCTGGCAATGTCATATGTCGAGAAAGCACAACTCAGTTGGTCTATGCCCTAGACGCACCACTATAAATAGCAAAACTTTGCTTTCCAAACCGGCATTAGCACAGCTTGGTAAACTCGTAACTCTGAGCACTTCAGTTGGCTTGTATCTTTATTAACTTCACAACAAAAGAGCACTTTGCAACAGTGGTTCATCGCCAAAGAGTACGAACATTTGTTTTGGCAGATAATTGAACACCTGTTTGCTGCTTATTTTTGGATAGGAAATTGTAACCGAGCAGAATCTACTGGTATGTTTGGATCACATAATTGGCCAGATTGCTTGTGGGGCGATGCATTTGTGAAATTTAGCAGTGCGCATTTTCCACTGGCGCTGATGAGGTTATTTTTGTTTAAGCTGCGCGTTTTCCCAAGGGTCTGCGTCATTATTATTGTTATCGCTACCCAATAGGTTAATTACAACTTCGTAATGGAAATCAACCAAGAAAACTGAAAAGCACTCTACATTTTCCTAATCAAACAAACTTGTAAATACTATGAAATAATTGCAGCGGAATGTAATTTCGGATCTGAAACTGCTATGTTGATGAATACAGCTACGAAAATGTTTGCTTCGGCACAGGATTGATGAACTCAATTTGATCACTCTACACGTTATCTGATTAAAAACTAACACTTTGGTTCGAATTTTTGTCCACTGTGACTCTGAACAAATAAGAACTAGTTTGCCCCAAATAATTGACCCGTTTTTGCTGTTACCAACAACAAACTTATTTTAGTTCTTAACTGACCATTTACCACTTCGAGAACACTAGTTATTTTCGCCTTTCCGGAGGGCCCGCCGCGAGAAACAGCAGACTTCAACGTAGAAATTAATCTCCGTGTGATACATTTTGATCATTTAATTAAACGACCATCGTCGCCAGCAATGTTTACTTGTCTCGAAAGACAATACACCTCACTTATGCGCAGATCAAAACAAATGGTCTAAACTCATGCGATTCTATTACATTTTGATAGTCTTCAACCAAAAGAAGATGAGTGCATTGTTAGCCTTCTTTTCCAGTCAGATAATAGCAAAAATTTTGTTTTTATGCGCTTAGTTAAAATACGATGTGTGATTTTGTGGCACAATTAGATCCTGCTATTTTGCACTCATTCGGAACACATACAAAATAACAAACTAGTGTAACGACGGATTGTATAAACTTTGTTTTTTGGTTTATGCCTGCATGCAAGAGAAACAATACCAGACAGCATTGTTTTATGGCTTATATTGCGTATTTCATTTTACTTTGTTCGCTAACGTAAGTTTAGTTGCCGTACGATAAATGTATCTTTGTCTGGGAGATACCTTTTCTTAAAAATATTCAGGCCTTGTGATCTTTCATTGCAGATGATCTGTGGTGACGCCACATTTCCCATTGGATTTCCCATGAACTTAAGGGTTATGCAGTCCTCCATATTTGTTGGTAAATGAATCGGATTTTGCTTAGCATGTTGCTAGATTTACTCCGAAAGAAACAGGGTATCCAAATTGTTCCTCCGCGTCCCATTTTCCAGCCTGTCAAAAATTTGTTTCCAACTTTGAAATTCTGTTATCTTTGGTCTGGACGTATGATGACCAAGGACTGAGGATCATGTCTTTTGAGGACCGCGTGGTTTTGTGTTCTCTCGTGTTGTCCTGTGACCGTGTGTCTAACGTGAAGCTTGTTGCAGCAGTAGCATTCGATCTGGCTTCACAAGTTATTTCGCTTAGTTTCATCCATCATGTCCCTCGGCCTTGATATCGGCTTTTCTAAGGTACCACTCGGCTTGTGATATATTAGGATTTCTTTCTGATCAAATATTCTGGTCTCTAGTTTACATATTTTAGGTGAGGTAAAACTTTCCATATGTTTACTTGTCATTACTGTTGTTGTGTTGCGTTTGGTTTTTCTCCAGGCATTTCTTGATAGATTTTCTTGGTAACTATTTTTTTTCACTTGGCTGAAAAATGAATTTCCTCATTTTTTCCCTAGCTTTACACTGCTGCAGTGCGTCTTGCCCACTTGAAAAGTTTCGGTCGGACGATGAAGTCTATTATGGAACTTGTGAAACTCGTTTGCAGTGTTTGTTTACAATTGCGTGATAGTCAGTGAATATCCATAAAAGTTCAAGGGGATCCATGAGAACGTTGAGTTTTTTAAAACTGTGTGCATATGAGACATTTATTTTTTGTCCAACAGTTTGCAACTGCTTAGTTGGTGCTTGTTATTAAACAACTTCGCAGCAAAGAGTCTTCCTCCTAAGTCCAGTATCAAAAAGTTCAAAACATGGATATCAGCGGTAAGGCTTGGAAAAAATATCCGATCACTTCGCAATTCATCCATGGGAATTTTGGGACTTTTTACTTATTGTTCCTTCTTGACTCTGATGAGAGAAGTTGATCTTTGCCACAAAAGAATTAAGGCAATTATTAAAAACGACTTTCCGGAACTGTACTCAAAAACTTTGTAGCTGCAGTTTCATTACACTTATTCATGCCGCACACAAATTTAAGTGCACTTTTCGGGCATCCTGAGTGAGCAACCACGCCTGTTCATATTATGCTCTATTGGCAATAATCCCAGGTCTAAAGGAAAGCAAACGCCCCAGTTTTATTCTGTGGTACATTTGTGTATGCTAAATTTCACCACATTTGCCCATTTTTGTCACTAACGGATTTCGCGCACCTTTGACCATAATGGTACCCTCTACTTATTTGAGTAATATTACTTTCGGTGACATGACGAATACTGAACTTGAAATGAGTGAAAGGCAGTTGCGAACATCTTAGTTGACGTTTCTAGGTCGAGATGAGTCAGGCTCAGCCAACCCTCTGTTTGGGAAGCTGCATAATTTTGGAATAAATTGAAATTTACTGTTGCACCGCAACCATCAATGAGGTTTACTTTATTTTTTTACTTCACAAATTTTTCAATCGTTGTCTGATTTGCCGCATGCGCTACAAGATTACAAATCAATGTAAGACGGTTGGGCTATCCAGGACACAAGAATCTCATTGCACTCAGCAGTCCATCTTGACTATAGAATATTTCAAATACACCTGAACCTTAAGCAGATTTGAGTAAAATGATGCCCGCCTATTTGTGAGTATTCAGAGTATAATAAGGAAAGCAAGATTTGCTTCAGCCAATGCCGTGCAAGGTTTGACACCTTAAGCGTGTTTCAAAAGTTTAGCAAACTTGGCCAAAAACTGACAACTTCTTTTTGAACAACTCGTAATCATTGATTGTTGGAAAGTAATACCGTCGACCGCAACTTTATGTTATTTATCCGACAGCCCACGGACAATTTTCTCACCAATGCATTGCAGTTTCCAGCACTGTATCTTAAAACGGTCGGAACAAACAACCATAAAAAGGCGTTTCATCATTCTATTTTGATTTTTTAACCTAATGTTGACTTGTAATTGCAGGCAATATAAAACGAGAAAGTCTAGTAATTAACGGCAGGATATACACTTACACGGATTAATTACATTCATGTTTCCACTGACTGATGTCGAATACTGACTCAATGAAGATTAACTGTCAAGATTAATCAAATCATAGTTCAAATCATACTTCGCTTCTGCCATCTGCGCTACACCGCAGCAAAAATTCCTCGGATTTTATCGGTGAAGATGGACAAAAATGCCAAGGCAAACACAGTATTTTAAATCACGCTACGAATGTCTATCGAGCGGTATATTCACCGGTCTCTCGTCAGATATCCGCTGCTCACACGTGTACAAACTTTGTGAGACTGAATCCTGTCGCCCAAAACCATCGGTATTATTATCACAGTTTACTGTAGGATACAGCCGAATCATTACAGTGCTATTTGTATCCGAATCTTTTAGCGCTCGCGGCTCAGATGTTCGCATGCGCAAAATTTATTTATTTGCTTGTATAATACTGTTTAACTTCTGTTTCCGTATTGTCTCAGCGGTTTGCCGGCACTTATTCGTCGGCAGAGTTTGATGATCTCTGTCATTACTAACCCTTAACTGCCTATTTTCAGTGGGGGCTAAAAAATTGAAATTGTCACCTGTTACGCGTAACCAACTGGAATTCCAATGCTCTTCGCCTAGTAGGCATCCAGTTAAGCTCTGCTCTGCCAAGTTATCACAGGCATGTATTTAATTTAAAAAGCACTCAAACTGAGGTCCATGTGACACCGCTGTCTCCAGTACTCTAACCTACTTCCGATTTCCGCTGCCAGATCTGGATTTCGATGGCCCTAACGCTTTGCGTTGGGTGTGCAACGTAAAACACGTACGCAAATTTTTTATAACGCTTAGGCACTGAGGACGCAGTGCTGAGTTGTCAGTCTTCACAAAGCAAAATTTTTATGCTTCCTCAGACTTAAACAATATTTCGTCGAAAGCACTTCACTCGGCTTTAGCATTTTTTCGGTCATTTGTTCAAAGCGACAAATAATATTTATAATATTATATAATATATATAATAATATTTATATTTGGAGATAATCATTTTACCATAGTCTACCAACCCGAGCAGTTTTACTTGCGTAAAGCGTGGCAAGTTTCAAACCCTCGTGCATGCTTATTACCCAGTAATCCTAAAATATACTGGCCGAGGAACTATTCCTACACTCAGTCTTTAAGCTTTCTTTGTTAAAGCTCAACGTGACAAAATATCTATCGAATAACTAAAAGTATCTCAAGACGACGGATAAGGCATAAGAGCATAATAAGATGGCAAGACGCTAGCCGTCGAAGAAGAGTTGGCCATTTGTTTTCGAAATAAACACCAGCGCTTTTAACCCACCCCGTCAATAGGTTGTATGGGAAACATTAATAATTTTGGAACCTGTTTAGTGTTGACCGTTGAAATTGTTGAAATCAAGTAAAAATTGGGAATTGAAGGCTAGTTTGTAAGCCACACTCAGGATGTGGCCAGTTATAAACTTACATAGTCTCGAAGACTGATGGTACATAATGGGCTGCAAAAACTTCAACTCGCAATGAAAATGTATCCATATGACGTTTATTCTTCAAGGACCTACTCTCTTAAAATTGACAGAATTCAGCAAGCATTGACGGAGTTGTGTAGGCTGCCGACCTTTGTTTTCAACTTTTTGGAGTTGCACGTTTACGTTATTTATTACACGTTGAACTGGCATTCTCCTCGTGTTGATATGAGGCGCACTCGTGAAGAATTATTAACCAAAGTTTGGCGTACATTTTTAACTATGGTGATCACAGCAGAAGAGACGCGGTTCCCCTTAACCCTGGCCTGTAAAAAAGTTTGCTGAGAGGACCTTTTTCCACAATGGGATATCTACATAACGCTATAGGACCTATTCACATTCTATCGTTAACATGTGTGACAAGCAATTTGTCAGCTTCCAGTTCAACTTGCTTTGGAATAGCTTGTTTTTTGCTCGAAGGAAAGCTAGTATGACATTTCATTTCAGCTGCCGGTAGACCATCTTTCGGAAAGCTTTTTTGGGACATAAAAATGTGACTTTGCTACATAATAACGCTACTCGCTTTATGTATAGCCCATTTTGGCTGAGTCCTCAGTGCGCAGTACGAAAGTGTAAGCATTGTTCGTGTAAAACCGCAAACAATAAGTTGTGTCAGCGTGATGGAATAATAGTTTCGTAAGTATGCCTCTCTGTAACGTTGTTGTCAAATTACTGTCAAACATAAGGTTCAACTCCAAAATAATTCCTACCGCAGCCAACACAAAAGTAAAAACAAGGGAATACCATTAGAAATGTATTTGAATTTGAAACCCTTAGTACCCGCAAAACAGATGGTCCCGGAGGTTCCATCCATATGCAGCGTACGTTTGTTTGTATATGTTTCTGACACCATTGATGACTGAGCGGTGGTTGTATTTCGGTGGTTTGCTGCTCAAGAAAAATGAAACCCTTTATCACATGAGTCTTCCATTAAACCCAGTTGTAATCCCTTGTTCACTGGCGGGGCTTAACCAAACATTTCAGCGTATTCAGACTGCCGACGTAAAATCTGCCACTTGGTATTTTGTCGTTGACACCCACTGTTAAAAAAATCCACAGAATAGCGCACCAACATGAGTGTCAGCTGTTTCTTGTACCAGTCTAACAAAGCATACCGTTTTAGACAAAAAGGCCACACATTCGTGGCCGCTTGTCTAAAACTTTGGCGAGACGTTTGAGCAAAACCAGCAAATGTTTGAAATCGTCCTGCAAAATGTAAACGGTCACACGTGATGGGCTTGTATTGATAAATTTGTGTTTCTTGGTCTCGTGCGCAAGCGTCGTGGGAAATATAACCAAGAATCCTAGATTTTGCTGAAATGGACATGAGTTAGTGGTGTTTCTCAGACCATCTATTCCCTCAGCGTCACATTTTAGAAAGCAAACCCGTCATTGTTTGCGAACTCACATTCTTGATGTAAGAGAGCATTGTTTGTAGCTGCCTCAATATTTTTGGCTAGACAAACCGTGAATGCAACCTGTCTTGTATATCGGCAGACAAGTTTGCCTTGTTAAGCTGTCCACCCTAAAGATGAGCTGAAGACATACTTTTCACTATAGACTGAAGAAGTGCCCGTAGCTGACCCATTTTGTCTCGTGGATTGTTGATAAAATGGCTAATTTGCAAAGCGCGTTTGTGCACAACTGCTAACACAAGCTGAGTTTAGCCAAAATCACATTGGTTTGGTTGTTTTTGAATTTTTGAAATGCAAAAAAGTAATGAGCAATTAGATGGCATAGGTTAGCAATTAGCACAATTTTTGACCTTTGGTTGTTCGGCAGAGTCGAAATCGTTTAGTTTCTGAGGACGCTTATTTCCTGGCAGTTGTGAACATCTCCAAGAACCATTAGGCAACGTTTTGCCACAATGCATAATTGAACGAAACCATTGGCCGCCTAGATATATGCTTCTAGTTTTGGGCCAATCTTACAGTAATTGCTTCTGAACCACAACAGATAAAAGTGGCATGCATATTCGGAAGCAAAAAATTAGCCTCTTTCCAAAAAAATAAAAAATCAGTTATTTTGAAGCCACGCATAAGGAATCGGGGAGAAATCATAACATCAGGGTGTAGAGGCACACCACTTCTAGTATGAAGATTAATTTTCTGAGTATTTTGTGGTTACTAATGTGGTAAAAGGTGAGATTTATAGTCACGGCTTCCGAAAGTACGTTTCACACTAAATTCACTAGCCCCAATTTATTACTGAATTATCCAATAGATCATGTTTAGAGATGGAAGACCAGACTGAGCAACTTGTTCCGCATAGTCTCGATGCCCAAGTTTGTCCTGAATTTGTGGACCAAAGAACCCAAACAATAGTTTACGGCAAAGACATATCCAGGACCTTGGTATTTTTAAAGCATTACTATTGGTCCAAACCTGAAAACTAGATGTGGCATCGTGTTTATTCTTCCGTATGCTTAGCTGATTTAGGTGAAAACGAAATAATGATGTATATTAGGTGCCACCTTTGAAAGGACATGCTACAAGACTACAACGCAGAGTCCAAAAATATCAGTAAGCTCAATGAGAGGTAACTAGCAACTAGTCTGTGGCACGCCTGTCGTACGAAAACCCAAGTTGGAGAGAGGAATGGGCACACAAAGCATTACGACTTCCCGAAAAATTAAGAAGTAACACAGCATATATTCCTCCAAAAGTTACGTCGCTTGAGCTTGGTGATCAATCCAAAATGAGCAATCTAATAGGTATGAACCTGGGTTGGTGAATTTGGTGAATTTAAAAAAAGCTTTAGTCTTTTAGGCTGTGTTCGAACAAAAAATATTATAACACCAGGCTATCGTTAGTTGAAGGAAAAAGTTGTCTCATTTCATTATAGAAAGTCACACAAAGAAGGTTGCCTGAAGACATTTGGCTTTCTTGGCAATATTACCAAATGTTGGGAAGGGAGCGTTTTTTTTACGCAGCTCACTTTCACAAAGATCAATCAGATATCTTTGTACTGAACGGCGTAATAGGGAGATGTTAGAAAGGGCGGGCTCCGAGTTCGATGGGTGGGTAAACAAATCACGGGTGAACGTATCCGCACCAAAAATACCTTGTCTCCGTATACAGTGTGGCGAAGCTTTATGGAGATTTTATTGTAAACCCGGACACGCTTCTACTTTACACTAGTGTGAACAAAACAGAGAGCCTGTGTCTATCACAATCTCCAGTGGAGATTACAAATTTGGTTTGCCAAACATTACAGATGAATTGCTTAACCCCATTGTACGCGTATAAGTAACTTTCAGAACGTTCAGCTTGCTATGTATGATAACACGCAATTAATTTTTGACCTCTGTGCTCCAGCAGACTGATAGGAACCTGTCAGGAAGGTTAGAGTCATGAAAAGAGTCCAAGAGTGCCTGAAATCTAGCGAGACGCGCAAAACTCATCAAAATTGCAATAGGAAAGCCGACTAACATCCGGGTCAGAAAAGCCCGCTTTTGTTCAAAACGCTCAAGCCGTCAATCAGTTCAGCAACGACCAACAAAAATGAGTGTTCAGGCACGCCACAGAAGCACGGCCAGCGATGATGACTGTTTACCGAACGCCGACGAGACAGCTTGGATCAATGTCAAAAGTGCCTTTTATATACCGCGCGGATTTTTGTAACCTTTACACTCGCTTGTTTGCAACAGAGCCGTTGTGTTCCTCGTTGGTGATCCTCTACCCGGTACTGACGCACTGGAGTGAGGACGGCTGTTAGATAGTACAAAACCCCACAACTTTTTCATCATATACATGTTACTTAGAAAAACATGATCAGCTGCCCTTTTAAAGAGAGTTTGTTATTACATTTTATTGTCAAAAAAGAGTAAATCCAGGTCAATGTCTTTGTACAACTCCTCAGATGCAATCGTAGTTATATTTGATTATAATATTCTACGTCCCGTGCAATAAACAACCTTGCAGCACATACGTTGGCGAATGTTGTGCTTTACTGTCGCAAATCCGGAAAACATTTAAATAGTTACAACCATCTCATGGAAATATATGTCTTTGCCAGTATTGCGTAATTTTTGCACTCATGCCACAAAAATAACCACATGTTTGCCTGTCCACAATACTGATGAGCCTAAGAACGTTTATCACGAACGCGGAGGTATCAGCTCCACTTTGCAATGATTGACCTCGATGAGGATTGTGTGACTAGAAAAAAGTTCATATCCAGCCTACTGCGGAGGTTGCATGACGGACACAGTAAATGCGATGGCTAAGATCAAATACCTCTTCTGTGAATGCAGTAGTGGCAAACCAGTTGAAAATATAAGGCGCACAAGTGTAGGGAAGATTCCGTTCAGCGTTAGTCGCTTTTTAATCATGCTATTTCCTTTTACAAGTCGTGTTTCAAAGTGTGCAAAATGTAAATTTAATCAAGTTCAAAAATGAATTCCACGTAGCAAAGTACTATTTATCAGGTGTCACAGTTTTTCAGTAAAGCTAGTTCACTCCCTTGAAAACTCATCAAATTCTTTGGACCAAATGCTAGGAATATAATATTGCATAAACAGCCTGGTACAGCAACATTTCGTCAATACCCCGAAGATCTACCAAACATTTTTGGCGTTCATATAACAAAGGTTGGTATGGTTTTATCTTGCGAAAATGTTGCCGCCATCTCGTCTTGTCGTATTTTAAATGGTCATCGGTGTTATAAGCAAAAGTGTGGCAGAGGAAGAAATGCATTTACAAGCGCACGATCATTACGCCCTGAAACGTCCAGGAAACTGAAATAACGGATTGAACATATGGGGCAAATAGAGAAGGTAAATGTCGCGGCTGCTTTTTTTAAATTACACAGTTTTCGCTGAGCAAAACATAGAGTGCAAGCTTGCGCAAAATGTGACTAACCAGCAACCTTGCCGTTTTCGTCTTTTCTATCAGTAGGACTACCACTTTCCTAAAACATTCCCTGAAGTCAATTTTATTTTGTTACGCACAGCAAAGCAAGGTTTCAAAAAACCCATCAGAAAACGGTTGGCTCAAAGCGTGCTCTCTTCATTAAACAAGTCAGGTGATTTTATAGTCATTAGACTAGATTCCAATTTTTGCTTATTCGCCGATGCCCACGTGACCTTTGAGCTTGCATCCCCTGCCCTCGTGCTCGGGCGGATGCTGGGGTGCCCTTTGTCCTTGGCCCTTCCAATTTCCGGCTTGTAACCTCCATTGATTTGACTCCAAGGCTTTCCTTGTTTCTTTGTGAATCCAATATTCGTTTCTCCTTGAGTAATCCGGTTGAGATGTTGGTACTTTGCACGTAGAGGTGCGTAAATTGGATCCAGTTCGATGCACCGGTCACTCCAGCATCGACTAGAGTACAACGGCAGGGGATGTCAAGCTCAAGAGTCACTTTTGCATCGGCGAATGAGGACCCAGTATAGCAGAGCAACCAATGGAACCGCCCGACCAAACAACTAATCGTGATCAAAGATCAGCCCCGGCTAGCAGCACGTATAATAGCACACACGTAACACTACTCAACGCACAACCACCAACCCATCCCTACGCGTCACTACGCTCCTCAATAACGCACGGATGATGTCACCTCGATTGGTGATGAAACGTATGCAATAAAATTGCCCAGCTCAGCGAACAAGCCAACGACCATCCACGCTACCTGAGCTACCAACATTTTCCTCTATAGAAAACTCTGATATATGTTTCACCCTGCTTTCCAACGGACTTTTGATGGAATAATTTGCACAGTAGAAAGTCAAGGTAAATTAACTCTCACACACGATGTATTGGAAAATAAACAAATAACCCAGAAGGTTTA
Source organism: Opisthorchis felineus (assembly GCA_004794785.1). Taxonomy (NCBI): domain Eukaryota; kingdom Metazoa; phylum Platyhelminthes; class Trematoda; order Opisthorchiida; family Opisthorchiidae; genus Opisthorchis; species Opisthorchis felineus. The sequence continues at coordinate 154,107 of SJOL01006408.1, read as the reverse complement.
ACAATCAAACCTTCGTTAAAGTATAAGCGTGTAAAATGATCAGTGAACGTTTCAGTATGTTTTAAACGCGGTGACCTCAGGTTAAAATGCGGCTAGTAACAAACAACTGGGCAGTAATAATAACGAACCCGTTTGGGATCATTTATTTTGAACTTTCAAGATTCTCAAACTACTCCAATTTAAACGGTTAACACATTATCATTGGAACAACAAAACCATTCGTTTTGATAAAGTACACTTTTTCTCCTCATCAGGTATTCACTCATATTCGCAACCAAAGCTTCAAATTACCGTAAACGCAACCACCTTGTGAATCACCAACCGTATCAAAGGAAACTTATTTTCACGCCATCAGGCAAGTAAGCTACTCACTTTTGCTACCCGCAGTGTTTAGAGGTTTAGGCGAAAAGCATCTCATCTCAGAATATATGGCTCTCATGAAGAGAAGATAAGCTACTCAGGTTGCAAACAACAAAGAAATATATTGGGTCGGTAGTTATGCATTTTTGCAAAAATACCCTCTTGTATGCCTTGTCTTGCGTCCTGGCTAACCAACCCAACCGAAATCCCAATACGTGGGCGGCGGATTATGGAGTGATTTGCAACCTGATGTAGTTAAAATCTGACACCGAAAAAGACGTCTGAGAAACTAGCTTGCAGAGGCCACCAAGTATGAACTGGATTGTTTGGTGCAAACGGTGCATTTTTGCTCCGTTATTTGAAAGTGTGATTCAATGTACTTACACAGACACAAGATGTTCAAAAATAGAAACAAAACATTGACGGAACACATTACTCCAATCAATTAAATGCTTACGTAGCACATTATTACCGATTAATGAAACATACATGTCCTCTTGTGGCAACATCCGGCCCTCCTTATCATATTATGCAAATTCCTTTTGCACCGCCTACGCCAAAACTGACGTTCAGAAATAACAATTTTTCTCCTGCAAATAAGACAGACCATATCTGCACTAGCAATATTACACGTGAGTCATTTCAGACGAATTCTAACGGCAGGATCCTCTCATGTTGTCCATTGGGTCACGGATTAATCACAAAGCAACAAATCACCTCATACGGATAAAAACGCACGATGCCGCACCTGGGATTGGTACAATATTCACCAAGTATTTAACCAAAAATTATAGATCCCTCTGAAGCACAAAAATAAGCATTGGCGACTACTAATTTTCAGCTTTTAAATAAGCTAAAATATGGAAGTATCAACAAATGTCCCGGAAAGTTTACAATACTTTGTCCTCAGTTTACTTTGAACATTCGTAAACAACCACCGTGCAGTAGAACGCCACAAATATCATTGTAGCGTCTCCTCTGAGATCACGCACTTCCGATTTTTAAATTTTCCAAATAAGCTTTGACCAGCTGTGTTCTTTTGCAGGTAAAAATTATTTTTTGCTGATAGAACGATTTGGTCTAACGAATTCCGATTTTCTTCTTTGTGACGTTCATTCATTCCAGACACGTATACTACTTAAATGGGCCTGAACGTAACCTTTTGCGAATCAGGATTCTGGTTTAACAAATAGTCTTTACTCATGACCATTTGGTGTTTTATTCAGTTGTGTTACACAGCCCTAGAAAATGCAGGTGCGTGGCATTATGACTATCAAAGAAAATAGACAGTCGTTTACAGGCATAAACTAGGGGCTGTGCTTGAATCCTCGAGGATTTCTTGCGGTATGCAACAGATTGTTGAAGACGAGCGTGTCTACAACAACTGCAACAATAGCCTGTTTGTAACGAAAATAGCGAAGGCTTTTAGGAACTAGGTCAATTTGTCGGTTACCGACAACTTCCTTCAGCATGGGTGAATGTCAGCGTCGGAAGAGCTGCGGAAACCTGAGGGAAGCTTGCAAAGTATAAACCTTTTACCTTTGCACAATTATTCAGTGTATGAAATCTACACCCGTAACCGCAGCAAGACGAACCGTCGTGTCATCATTTTGCGGTTTGGCGGAATACATTTTCCCGATGGGCTGACAATCGTTTAATTTTGAATTACCCATTGTATTAGTTGCATATCTGTTTGGCAACTTGTAGTACAAGCTCACAGTATTTACATACTTATAAGAAACACAATTACGTCACTGGGCTTTTTCCTGCTTTGTGCCGCGTGTGTGTTGTAATATTTTGTACCGGTTCACTAAAGAAATCTGGTTATCCGCGCTTATTTTGGTACTCGCAATTCATCACTTGTATTATCATGCACTTGCTGGTTACGTCAGCGTCTGTTGTCCAAAATGACAAGTGTTTTTTTGCTTTTATAGTAAGCTGTAATACTTTCCCTACTAAAAACACTTATGTAGCCCTAATAATTGAAACAGCTTTATGGGGCCTACTACCTGAAAGTTGCTTAATTTGTCAACGATTTTCCCAGTCCATCGGTGATGTTGACAACGAGATTTACCAGTTAAGAAAACTTCAGACAAATCTCTGCGTCGCAGTGTGGGACGAAAAACGTGCACCACGTTCGTATGCACAATGTTGTGTGCAAGAGCTAGGAAGCAGTGGATATAATACTTCAAGTGCGCTGACCTGTCATAGAAAAATATACTCGCTTTTGGTCAATGCTGACGCTTAGAGAGTAAGCTTCAGCGAGCGCCTATTTAGCATACTTCTTTATTATACAACAGCATAATTTCAGGAAAATATTCTCCTCCAACTGATCCCGTAAAAAAGAGAGCTGTTTCTACACAACAAAACGTAATGTCTTATTATTACCTTATTATCTTGTCGTAAGTAGTAACAGCCAAGCAGTGCAACGTGCAACACCACTTGGAGCGTGACTGTTAATTGAGAAGAAAGCTCAAGTGCACCAACCTTTGACATAAACAGAGTAAGCAATAAAAAAATTCCGAAACTACTCGCTAGTCTTCTTGCTCGCATCTGTGTATAAGGCGTTTATTAAAAAAACAAGGGTTAGGGATTTCACATGCCCAGCGCTTGACGTCATGCGCGTATGCTGGGACGTTGTAATCATTCGTAAGGTGCAGGTATGCTAACAAATCCATTCAGAGATACCGTTTTGCTGGCCTTCTGATTTCAGAACCTGTTTCCTTAACAACAAGCAAATGAACGAAACGGTGACCAATCTTCCAAATAACTAAATTGTTTTGCGCTACATAGATTAGGTTTGACTGTGATATTTGTTTCAAGTGCTCACACAAAATGATAGCAGCCAGGGGTTTTCTAATCCTTTATGAGAGACGGCAACAATTCGAAATCTTATTTTTGGGAATTGAGGGCTTCTAACTTGCCGTCCTCATTTATTAAACAAAAAATGATTAGCGCGCACATGAAACCAAACTTGAAGTATTGCAAAGCGCGTTATAATGAGCTATAATATTCTCGAATTTCATTTAATACCATTACAGAGACGCCCGACGGTTTCACCTATGTGTATCACCAAAAACGGTAATATTTCACAACTAGATCTTTCGAAAGACATGTCTCCAGCAGGACCAAAACAATTCTTTCTCAATCTGAATATCCACGAATCATGTCTTCTATGAAGGGATTGGCTTCCTTGTTTTCGCCTTCAGAGCTACGTTTATGAAGCTGTTATTCCTAATGAACAAAACGCATAAGATATTTAATTATTGATTAAATATCTGCAAGGTGGTAAGAAGCAAGCGAGGATGGTCTTCACGGTTTAACTATACAGATTTCTGTATTTCCTTATTCCTCCTACCTTTATGTGGTTTTGGGAATTTTCTTTCGCCGTATAAGTAGAACACAACTTTGCTTGTTTGGAAACCAACACCTTGGAGGATTAGTGTATGAATTGTCTTGTCACTAAGTTGAATTTTATTCCAATACTTAGGAAAACTCCATGAGCACCAGAAAAACAAAATGCTCCTAAAGGAAGTGTTATATTAGAGCCGGTTTGTGCATTTTCCTGTCATTCATGTACCTCAAACGCACTGAATGACAACACGTCATTTGTAAAAGCCTTTCACAATATTATGTCCTTTGAACGCTTGAGTAGAGCACAGTTAATCAACACATTTCAAGTTCGAAATTGCTAGTCAGCCTAAATTGACTCGTGAAAATTGTGGCAGCCTGTACAACTTAATGGCCCGCAGTCGCGGTGCGACAGAAAGCCCTTTTCAAACAAGCCTTACCGTCCGACAAACAGATTGCAACAGCAAACATTTTGCTTTTGCGTTTATTTTGATGCAAAGGCTAAGAAGAAATTGACGTTTTTGAAAGATTATTGGATTTTCGGCTTTCTACGATTTACCTACGTACGGTCATAATCCTGGTTATAAGGATTATGGATACCCGGATAATTGGGAATACACGATTCATTTGGGCACCTTTTTATGAGGGTTGTCTGTTTGTGCTAACGGAAATCGCAAACAATTATCGTTGATTTCACGTGCCTATTCTTGCAGGCCATAATCACAGCTACCTTCGCACTGCTTGTGTTAAAACCTCCAGGTTCACCAACTTCCTCTGACTACGCGCGTCAGCAGCATTAGACCAAACTGCGTCGCCTATCACTGTAATAAAATGGTATTACAGTCCTTACCAAAAGTGTTACAGCTTGCAGCCATAACAGCAAAAACAACCCACCAAAAATAGTTATTTGCATAAGCTACCCGGTGCAGTATTTAAGTCCAATTATTGAAAACTTCACCGTATTCACTCAAAACCCGTGAATTCCACGTTACCGTACTCTGAAACGGAACGGTTAATCGCCAAGTGACCTTTACCTAAATGATCCGTCGGCTGGTAGCCAGACTGTCCGCATTACAATAATCATAATAAATGGAAGTATTTCCATGATGTTTTCTATCTTGTTCAGTGAGCTGTCAAATGTTCACATATTATAAACCGGTGGCATACGCGTAATTTATCGTTCATGTTGTTGCAACAGACTTTTACACAGACGTTTATTACACATGTTTCCAAATATATGGGTCATTGAAACGATACTGAGTCAAATTTGTGATTCGTCTGGTCTCAGCAAAACTTCAGTAAAGTGCTATTTTTTAAAGTTTCCGTGGATAGATGTACAATCAACCATCACGTTCTTGCAGCTGAGCAAGCCGTTCCTTTTTTCATTACACACAAAAGGCTTGAAAAAACTAACAAAGATTGTGTGCCTTGTAAGGCACATCTAGGCGGGCGCCTAATTTGGAGGCAATTGTCAGTTCCACAGGAATTAGAAAGTTCATAGCTATTGTCCCCCATAATGTGCTTGACACTGTAAAGCTAATTTTAGTGAAACCGATATACATTTAGGTTGCACTTCCCCCTTTTAGTCAAGACAAACAGACTTCTAACATAGTGTTCCTCAATAAAATTTGTATCGTGCTGGGCCATATGGCGAGGGTGACACACTTCCTCAGACTACGAATAGCCCCGTGGCATTATTCAGGTAGGGGGACAGACAACTTCAACATGCGACAGTAACGAGGCAGGTGCTTGTCAATAGTAATAATTTCTAGAGTAATTATGAATCATCTCAAAGAATGTGTGTCAGCCATATTCTTTTGATTGCACGGGATTGTCTGCTATTATTGAAGGCTGCGCAATTGATTCCTGAAAATCATTTTTTCCTTGGAGCCTGCATCCAACCTGGATATGCTGATAAAAAAAACTGAAACGCCCTATTGTTTTCTGGTACTGCAGCTAATAAAAAACGGCATAAAAATTACCAAAAAGGTGAACTACACGTATCACGACTCTTATAATCCCTTTCTTTACTGTCTCGAATAAGATACATTTTTCAGAAGAATGATAACTTGGCATGTTGACCACGTATTGTGCTAATCATGCCCGGAAGAAGAATTATGACTATCGATGGAGTAACCCAGTGGATAATTGTATCTGGAAGTGTATCTAGAATTAGAACAATCAACGTGTTCTTCAAGGCATCTCATTTAAAATGCAACAGAATTAAAAACCTATGGATGGGATATTTTAATGAAAATCTTGGTACTTTTTGGGGTCTGAAGTCACACTGTGCTCTCAGGTCTGTTGTGATACGTATAGACGACGTTGGACTGGATAGTTATTGGTAACGAAAATCGATGATCACGCAAATGCTTTCAAATAATTTTATCATTTCACTTTCACTACACCTATCCTGAAAATCAAACCAAGTTTTCAGAGTAAACCTGAGAAGACCTCGTACGTTCGCTTGATTAATATAAAATCATGGCAATGGAGATTGTCAAATGGCGTTGTGGCTTATTTTCCGTCGCTCTTAAAAGAAATTTTTTAAGCTGGGACGCTTTTTTTGTCGCGCATGTGCTATCGGATATAAATCGCAAAATTGCCGACCTTCGGAGTACAAGAATAGTTTCGCCTCATTTAAAAGTGTTGAGTTATATAAAAAAGATCTACACCTAATACAGCTCAATATTATAACCACGCACTATCCACCGAGACCCTAATCGTCACGTAAAACGTTCTTACAGGCAATACATACCCAAACAAAACCCGTATTTTAACCCCACAACATGGTAGGTAAAAATCTTTTTGCTAGATAGTTTTTAATGCGCAAATTTCAGTGAAGTCACAAATAGCGATGCGGAACTTCAAAAGCATTGTGAAGAAACAAAACGTTTCGCGCTTTCTCGCACAGGACCGTCCAGATATACGTCAGTTGCCTGAGTACATTATAAAATGTATAAGAGCAGTCAAAATTATGTATGTTTTTAGTGCTAATATTGTTTCTAGCTAAAGCAAAAGTAAAACTGTTCATCAACTTTCTGGAAGAGCATAGAAGGATGTGTTTATGGGGGTGATTTACTCTATCAATCAACGTTGCTGCTCAAAATTTGGTGTAGATTGTGTGCCTTTATTTCAATGGCTAAATTTATCTTAGGCTTTCGCGCTCACAAACAAGTACACGGCCTTACGACCGTGCATAATGACGCCTGTAAATCAAATGAATGAATGCCAGCAGTAACTGTATTGGAATATTTTTGGAGACAGAAGTGCCAACCGTAAGTAACGAAATCGCAGGTGGTGTTCCTTTAATTCCAAAAAGTAGACTCAACCTATGGAATAAATGAGCAAAGAATATAATTAAACCAACCGATGCTCACATGACTAGGAGATCAAGTTTTACACCAAAAAATTTGAATGCGTTCGAGGCCAACGTTTTGTTCAATTTACAACGACTCACCCAAGGGTCCTTTTGTCTACTGGAAATCAGCATATATTGCATAAAATTTGTTATAGTAAGGCGAGTGCTTTATGAATGCTCTTAAACTAGTACGCCAACTGATTCTAGCAGATACTGTACATTCTTTCGGTGAGATGTCTCTCATTTGAGCATGACAAGGCTTGTGCTCAATGTTCTACAGTCGAGCTGCGATCAAGCAACTTTAATGCATTTTGCAAGGCTCTGCTTGCCTCTTGACACCTGTTGACACCAAATGCAGGATTAATTAGGACTAGTATCATATTTGGGACAACAAAAAAAACATGGGGGAACAAACCGCACGAAAACCTGTTTCTTGATTCATCATGTGCGTTAGCATGTGAGGGATGCTCCGGCTGAGATGTATGGAACCAGTACGTCAATAATTGGTAGCTTACAAATTTACACAAACGAAATCTGTTGCCTACATGAAGGCTCATTCTGGGCTACAGTGTTTATCGGGATGTCCTTTGTTAGAAGTTGGGCTAGTGCACACGTCCAAAATACTTGAACGTCAGACTTGTAGAGTATTTTTTATCCAAGCATATGTAGAACGGTGGTTGAAAATGTAGATATCACTATGAGTTCCATAAGGATTTTCGCTACTGGCTTTCCCATCATTAAAGTAGTATTTATTCTAACCGCCTATTTACCGTGTTACTGCGTTAAGCAACTGCGCCATACAGGATTTTTTGACATATTTTAATGGCGCTGCTCATTGCTATGTATCTACGTAGAGTAGTATTACAAATCCGTTTTTTGGACTGTTGCCCCCAATCAGACACACGGGTTTGTATGGCGAGCCTCTAGTTTATTACACCTTTAGGCGTTTTTGTAGTAACAGTGATAGGTAGATTTTTGTAAATATCTTAAGAATTGTACTCAGGAAACATCAACATCCACCACTCACGACCTAAGCGTAAAGAGAAATCTGAAGTTGTTGAAACCTCTGATACTATCAAATACGCTTCCTACATTGCTTTGTGTGAGAGTGGTGCAAGAGATCCGTTTGTGTGTCTCACTAGAATAGCAGGCCATCAAGTTAGAGCAATCGCACTTGATCGGTACATCTACATTTTGTATTTTCGCACATAGTGGTATACCTGAATTGCGAAGAACATAATCCCGCAAACTTAACCACAGCTTCCTTCTTGAATAACCAGGCAGCTAGAGAAGGCGGCAGACCACGTGCCTGAGCGCCTTTTAACGAACAGGTTCCCACAGCGGGTTATGATTATCAAAGACAAGACAGATGCAGGTTTGACACCTTAATAATGAATTTGTTCTTGAGAGTTGTAATGTATTTGGGACCGTCAGACAAGAACATACAAAGTATGGAGTAGTTAACTGTGGAGAACCTGTATGCCTAATTCAGCTGAGTAATGTTCTAACACATTATACTAACTCAAAACGACGACGCCTTAACCTCACCACCAGCGTGACACACAAGTTCGCTACACGTGCAGTGATCAACATATCACCAGTAGAGCCTGTATTTTGTTTAATAAATTGCTGAAGGAAATAAACTACGGCAACGCAGCTAATTATCAGTTATCATGACTCCTACAGTGTTCACTACGAATCGTCTATTGATCTCTCACCAGTTACTTAATTGGAGGCAGTCTTTTACAATTTGATACGCGCAAACACTGTTTGAACATCAAAACTCGGTGGGTTATTGTGACTCAAACTTTCGTGTATGTATGAAACCTACCTGGATGACCACCGTACAAATTGCGGGAACTCGAGGTGAGCCATGCTGAATCCGAATAAGTAGTTGGTTTGAACCCATATTGTGTAGCTGATAAGTCGAAACAAATCTGTTCACCCGAATCGTAACAAAATCTGGCTGTTGGTATGTTGTGTTTTTTGTTGTTGACGCAGTGTCCATCCTTTGAACATAGCCGTCTTTTGTAGGCGCAGAATAGGAATACAAGCGACAAAAAAACGGACCTCTGTCTGGGAATGTAGGCTACAGTCGCCGTAATCGGTTCTGCAATGCTTTACTTTGTTTATTTAAACTTCACATTGGCAGTCGAGCTTTCTAAATCTCGTACTGCTTCCTCAAGCCTTTTCTGCAAATTGGATTTTCACAGGTCGTGAGTTGTTCAGTAAAACTGTTTGCTAAGATGTCATTGCGAAAAGCGACGAGTGTATGTCCGAGGATTACTCAATCCGCGGACAATTTTGGCTTTTCGGATATACCCGGTATTCGGCATTACGTACGATTGTAAACCTGCCTGGTTTTTACAACCTTGGAGACATAATGACGTATCGATAAGATAACTGTGAAGTGGCTACTTTTGTTTTGCAGTCTCGCATTTTAGGGGCAACAGATAATTTTGAGCCGATACAGGCACATATGACATATGACATGCGATAAATGGGATTTATTGGTGTAATTTCCACGCAGAACTTTATAAATGCACATATTTTGTGACAAACCACTTCACATAATACTTACCTATTTGATGATTGCAAGCACATAGCTTGTACTAATAAAGTAACCAGTATGCAGCGGTCGTATTTTGAGGCCTGTAAGAAAGATGACGGCGAGAATCCCAAATTATTTGGTTGTGTAAACTGCTTAGTGTTGAATTCGTCTAGATTTTCATTACAACAACAATAACAAACTCAAAATGGAGGCATTCTGTCAGCGGATCCCAGATTTATTTCAAGTCAGACTTTCAAGTCAGATTTTTAGTGTGGGCCAAATTTTATTTACTTCCTGAATGATATTGTGGTGTAAATGTATATAGCAAGTTGCTTGGAGAGAAAAAAGGCCATGGTTACACGATTCAACTTTCAAACCACAGAGTTAACGGCAAATTTTTGCTTCAGGTGTCAAAGTTTTCAAACCACACATCTGGCAGCATCAGTCACACTAAGCGAAATTTTCAATAAGGCATGCCGGTTTCTTGGTCATAAATGGACTTCCGGGTCATGCGGCAATGTAACCTGGTCCTGGGTGAATGCACGGCTGCCCCCAACACTTAAGCTGTTCAGGTTGTTTAATTTGCATATTTATTCAGCACTGCACCGACAGCGTGCTTCAGTAAAAGTTTAAAACCATAAAGCCCTTAAATGATCGGAAATGTCACGACAAGTTCGAGAAAATTAAATGAGCCGCAAAACGTGACAGCATGTGAATGCCGCAAAACACATGTTGGCACTTTTGGTCTAACTTTGGTTTGTTGCGTTTCCCCTGATGTTATATAACTAAATACACCAGTACCGTTTGGTTTAGCGCTCTGAGTATTGCACATGTTGTTTTAGACTCCAAAGAGGCAGGAAAAGTATAAGTATTGCAGATTGCCTGAATGCGTCCTGGTCATCAACAAAAGAAATTATTGTGTATTGTCGATGAAACACCCCTTCTTCGAAACGTAAGTTATTGCAAATACGAAAGGTCTTGTACGAACCGCTGTTAGAGGTATTATAGCTTAGTGGTCCCAGAAGGGTTTTTTAAAGTCTTCTATCACGTACGCCCACAGATATTTAATGTCTGTTATATCACGCCAAAAATAGCACTTTGGCAACTAAGTGTCAACTTATCACTAACATTGTTAAAAAGCTCACATGTTGCTGTAAACTGTACTGAACCAGGATTTAGTGAACTCGTGGAAACGCCTTCAGATTTTTGCACTGAAAATTACCGCGTAATGTTTTCCTCCATGCTTTGGATAGCTGCCGTCACTAGCCAACTTCCAGATACATTAGGCTTTCGTTTTAACGTATTTTTCATTCAGCACTTGCTCATGAAAACAAGTCATTTAATGTATATTTAATTATAGATTTCTGGGTGTGTGTGGACCCTTGTCCTTATTAATTACCAACAACCTTCTATCTATTCATTTCGTTCGTAGGCACTGGATCTACCCTTCAAGTGTTTCCAACAGCGTACTGTGACCTTGATTAGTCCACTTAAAAGGCCGTAAACGTAACCGGGCTGCCAGTATTTTGCAAAGCTCTAGCAAAGCAGTAAAAACGAGTAGAAAATAACTTACGTTGAATTTGGAATTTGATCAAAAACCCATTATTTAGATGTTGTGTTCAGGCATCAAACTCATAAAAAACTCTACAGGCTTACAAAACAAGGGACCTTGGTAGACACTTCATTGCGAGACTGCTAAACACAAAATAATAGGGACCACACTACGAAATGGTATAAATACACCAGTTAACCATATATCAAGTACACTGGGTAACAAAAAGTAAAAGCGCAATAATCAGTGGCGCAAAACCTGTTAACAACAAAACGTTTCTCTTCTCTGGTGCTGCAAATTTTGCCAGTTAACTTTATCATCGCTAGCAGCGGCGAGTTTTGATTACTGCATCATAAAACTTTAAATTTCTGTCTTCAGTCTTCAGAATTTAAACTTTAGACAAATTTATTAAGAGCCTAGTGATCGTACATTTACCAGGAAAATACAAGTGCCTTCAAATGGTTTTGCGCTAACTGCGCATAACAACCAGGCTATCATAAGAACATTCACCACATGCCAGAGGATGAGTAGTATTGCAGCAAGCTGACCGCACCGTCAGAGAATATTAAAATATTTTGGTCTATTCCGAATTATGAATTAAATATCAACGCATCTATTGCATGGCCGCATTCCTGAAAATTTTAATAAATTATGTGAGTAGAATAAGCATGTAAATCTAAATTCGTACTAATAAATACAGCTGCTTACGACTGGATGTGAGTGGACACCTGAAGATTAGTTATCAAGGCAATATGACAAGCAAACTTTGAATCAGGTCGCCGTCAGTCAATTGCTCAGTAACTTGCGAAGAAAAGTCAAAAGGTTAACCTTTTTTTTAGAAAAGCGCAAAAACTTTGTACGAATTCGTGTTTCCAAAAATAAGTCCTTTACCGGTTGTGCTATATAATAAGGGTTGTTTTATCAGTGGGCAATCCAAAAATGTGCCTTTGATCCGAATGATGCACATGTGTATATTTTGCATTCAATGATTTTGCCGCAGTTTTCGGGCCTTCATTGTTGTTTATGGCGACCACAAACATCGGCAACTGAAACAGCTTCTGGTTGTTGGAATGCCATTAATTCATTCAATAAGTAAATCAACAATGATCATTTAATGACAGTAAATAAAAATGGAAGTCGAGAGACATTCAACTCCACCATTTTCTGCTTTACATTTAAGCCAGAAAATGCATTTGCGCGAGACAGTTTAACATACTGCTATATAAAAATGTGGGAAGTGTAAAGGAAAAGATTAACGCAACGTTCGTGAGAAACTGCGGCCGCCATTTTGACTTCTTAATTCTTCCAAAATTTCTATTACCTACAGACCACATTATTCAACCGATCCATTTCTTTTCTTTTGTGCTCTCACACGCATATTCTTGTAAACTAAATGAGCCCTCTGTTAACCACGGCACTGTAGGCTTGGTGTGCATATTTTTGTTATCTGCACGCAAGAAAATCGAACACAAATTAGCGAGGAACTTGGGAAAAAACATTAATTCGTTCATACGAGAGACCCAGGCTTTCAGTATTAATAGTCGGGTTCGCTTATAAAGTCGCGCTGTACGTGTTTAACCAAAAAGGCACCAGAAAAACCTCGTTCTTGCTTTTGAAACAATTTTATTAAACACAAAAAGATCTACTCATAGGGTAGCTAAAACCTCTTCGACAGCATACAACCACCTTCGTCTTTTAACCTCAGACTTTTCCGGTTGGGGCAGTCTCTAAATGTCCATCACCCACATCACCCACACTTGCATACAAATTGCACGAAAATTGGCTGTGCACTCATTTGCATACCAAGTGCGTGTATTTGTTGACTTTTGTTAAATATTGGCCCAAGAAGAACACTCTAAAACTCAGAAACTGCGCCCACACAATGAGCTCTAAGAGTGGATGTGAAAGAGGTTTCAGCAAAATCTTTTATTCAGGTGAATATACTGCAATATCTCGAATATCGCACCAAAGGTAATATATAGCGGCCTGTGTGAGGCACTTCTGTTTGAACAATATCACGAGGGAAATAATAATCTGCGATTCAAGTCAGTGTCCCATGAGAACCTATTTGGTAGGCCGAATAGCGTATTTTTCAGTTGTCGATTTTGTCATTCAATCATACTGAGCGGAAGCGGCGTTTTATGTTTAATTGCCCTACCACGTGACATGCTAAGTAAACGGTAATGCAATACGTAACAGGGATGTTTCCTATCTATTTTTATTGATATTTCAGAGCACACTGTGAGCCAAAAATGCATTTGGTTTCTATCCTTTCCCTCCAGGAAATTAGACATGGGTGTGTCAAATAAATTAAGTGCAATTTTTCCCATAAATAAGTCAACATCTTTGAAATTTTGAGCAGCGCGCGTACACCAATGGCAGATCGTACGCAATACAACTACAGTGATGAAGCAATAAACATATGCTTAACGGTTATCATCAAAGATTATGGATAAATAAAAGTAACCATATATTTTAGTGCGGCTAAAACACAAAAACGATCATATTGGTGACCTCCAGTGCACCTCTAACAAACAACGGAAGATCGTTCGCTAAATTTGTTTTCAGTGACCTTATGCGATCAAACAGAATATAGCCTCGAAATTATGGAATATCATGTTATTTTGCCGACATTTATTTGATTGCGTGTAATAAACGTGTTAAACGATTGCTACTCATGCATATCATTAGTTGAATTTGATCTCTGCGCATGTTATTAGGGTGGCAAAGAAACATTGGCCCAACAAAAAGTATATATCTGGTGAAAGCATTTGCATAGGGTTTAAGTGACAGTTAATTAAAATGACATCATTTTTTTGACATCCGAAACCATCCTATTATTTGAGCCATCGGCCAACGCAGTCACAATAAATAAAGCCGTAACTTATACACTGTTGTAGCAGCTTAAAATAATTGATTTAAGGAGGAAATCCCAAGCGTAGAATAAACCAGAGTCTAGGTCATATGCATAGGCAGAAACTAAGTATTGTGATACTGATTTAGGATAGAAAGTATAAACAAACAAAACGATGATGGCTACTTTTCCTCATAACTAATCAGGGCTCGTGAATATCTATTAGGACTCAAATGAGATGTAATGATCCTCCTCGACCAACCCGTGTACTGTAGCCCTTAGACAGCTTATCCAGTTGCACGGGTCAGGTGTGAAAAGAGGCTTCAGACAGAAACAGCAAGGTGAGCGTATAGAACAGAACGATTAAGCATAAATTGATAGGCCACGGGCTTCAGCGACGGCGTGTTGAACATGAAGATGCAATCCGCTGTGGACTAATGAATTTATCCATTGAGGACACAGAATATAAGAGTTTTTGATGGAACAAAGTTAAATGGTTTTCAAACCATCATAAGCGTCAAGTGAAAGGACACTGTGAATGTCCTCGACGTAAAGATAAAATGTGGTTGAGAAAGCTGCTGACAACAACGATTAAAGCGGTATTCTGGCATGTGCGTCGGCAAATTTTAGCCAAGCATTGCTGTAGCCATTTATTTATGAAAAGCTAGAAGGGAGTTTTTTATGAAAAGGCAGCACACAGATGATAGGACTCTGAGTAAGAAGTATCACTCCTTGCAGTGCAATTTCATGCAACTCACTGGTGCCAGCCCGGACAATCTAATCACTGTCAATACACAGAGGAATTACTCAGCGATTAATAGCACGAATGTCACAAGGCTGAGTTGTTAATCAACTCGCAGTTTGTGAGATATTTTGCCTCGTCACCTGTCATCTGCAAATAACCTCGGCGAAAATCCTCACTACGTGATCTTGCCTGACGGCACTCGGTTTCTTTCGCACCAATAAGAGACATTTTTGGAAGCTAACGTTCGCATATTAGCTGATAATATTATAGTGGTGCGTTTTGGAATCGGTAGGCTGGTGAATAAATGAAAGCTACCTAGAGTGGTGATTATAATTCAAGTCCATGTTGATTTCAGGTCTGTTTATTTGTCTTCTACCGCATATAACAATATGAAAATTCGAGGCCTTGGTAAGCGGAGAGGCAGCACATTACAACGATTTAAAATTCGGTACTTCTAGCCCTAGGAACAAGCCACCTTGGTGTCGCGGTTAGAAAGCTGGCACATTCCGATTAATTTTGTGCAGACACTCAAGAATGCAGCTAGATTTTGACATTTGGTAGGAAACTATGAAACTGTGACAGCATGCACCAGGGATTTACGCTGTTAAAATTTTGTCAATAAATATTTTTGATATTTTATTGTTTACTCTTTGACTTCATCTAATACGCGTTTGAAAATCATAATGAATTCAGTGGTAGATTTTTGAGAATTTAGGGGTGACTTCAAGGTAATGGGGCAGGAAGCGCAATGTCCACAAATTCCGCATTTGGGTTAATCTTTGGTGTAACCTCCGCTGCCAATTTGACGAGGTTTGCACTCTGAAGGATGTATTCAACGCTCGCACTACTTTCTAAAACATTGTGGAAAATGTAAAAAGGAAGGAGTCCCCGAACACTGGTGTACATTCCTATGTCGGTAACCAGACGTGACCGCACACCAAATTAGAAGGGAGTAGAAGTTTGAACGTCTCCGACGTTTCATATGCTTAATTCAGGTACCGATTTTCTATCGTTTCAAGTGCTGGGAGGTTTCATCAACATCATCGACAGCATGACATCAGTGTTCAACACCGACGCTTCGCTACCGTACAACCATGTTTTATTTGAAAGCCTTATTGTGAAGGAAAAGAATAAAAGTGGACCTGGAAGGGACTTAGTACTAGCCAAACAAAATCACCCCGACGTACCTACACTCCTAGACACCCATTCAGACAATCTGGATAGAAACGGGCAACAAAAACGCCACTGACATCGCTTAGCAGCCATATCTTGCAGTGTCTCCAACCACGCACAGTGAGGGTCACGCGGTCACCATCCCGGAAGGCAAGTAGCACCGACAGCACCCAAGCGCTTCGTAATCTCCTTCATACCCATCAGCCAGTTCAAGGGTTGGCCACCTCCCTGCTTCCGCCACTCTGAATTGGGCATGGAAAACAGCACTCTCTTCGGCAAACGATGGTTAGGCATACGCAACAAGTGTCCTAACCAACGCAGCTTCTGGTGCTGGACACACCCTTCAATGGAAGTACCCGTTGCACAACCGAAAACTCGCATTCTAACTGCCTCGTTACATATACGCCGACACCAACCCACACGAGCTATGGTCAACCACCTAAAGACGTCTCAGTTCCGCTGCTCGAACAGGCCAAGTCTCACAGCCATACAACAAAACACCCCGCACTGTAGCTTGATACACACTTCCCTTATGATTCAGGGATACACCACTTTGACGCCATAGGTGTCTCAAATAAGCAAACGCGACCCGAGCCTTGCAGATTCGTGCATTGACCTCATCTGTCACACTACTATCAGAACCAATACAACTTCCAATATAAGTAAAACGCTCCACAACTTCCAGTGCATCTCCATGGATTGTAAGTGGGGTGTTCAGTGACTGCATGTCCAGCAGAATGACCTTACACTTTGTGGGTGCAGAGTGCATACCAAAGGACGGGTCAGCTCATCCAAAAACAAATGCGCCCTCTCCTCCTCTTCGAAGATGAGAACGATGTCGTCTGCATATTCCAGATCGACAAGG
>SJOL01006408.1:45343-136013 GCA_004794785.1 Opisthorchis felineus | reverse complement strand
GTTATTGATCCGCGCCATCGGTAACTGATGACAATGTGATCAAGTTGAGTTTGTGGCCGGCATGCCGTTGGAGGACAGATGGCTTTGGCTATTTCGGAAGTTTGTACTGCATAAAAACAGCCTGCGATCAGCACATAGCTGAAGCAATCGTTCACCATTGTCCGTACGTACCGAGTCCAATACATGTTGACCTCCTAATTGAGTCTCAGATACGCTAAGCCTGCCCACTTGTACATTCAGAATTCCGGCAACCACTACAATATCTGAGCTTTTAGCTCGCCGTAATAGGGCATTCAGGACGTCGTAAAACCTGCCTTTGACGGCGTTGGAGCTACAGTCAGTTGGGGCGTAATCAGACAAGATAAACAGACATCGATCAATCTCCCGCTTGTGAGACTCCTTCACAGACGCTGCCAGTCGAACCGCACAAAGGCCACTATCAACAGGTATCCAGTCAAGCAAGGATGCTTCCGCCCGGTGACTCAGGACGATACCAACCCCTGGATATCCAGCCCCAGCAACCTCCGGATCACCAGAGGTGCGTAACCGGAAGCGAGTGGAGAATGATGGGGCGGTTAGCTCAACCACTGTGCTTGCATCTTGTTTCTGAGACACAGCGCACATCAATGCCAAGCGAGTCCAGTGTTAGAGCAAGAATAGCTTGTTGTCCTGCTTGCTTAAGGGTGCGGACATTGAAGGCGGTCAGATAGACTGGGTTTCGAGGCTTGAAATTTGTTTTGGAGATACCTGAGGATGTCGGCGCATGTGACGAGCAGATGCTGCACGCAAAACCGATGGAAGACGAACGGAGTCACCAGTCCTAAGTGCTGGGACTACAAGAAAGGAGTTATTAATCGGGTAGGAAGAGTGGGAAGAAGGAGTATGTGAAAGAGAAAGGGGGAGATATCAGCAGTCGCCTGTTTTCGTTTACCCGCCCTGTTATATGCAGCAAGTACGGCGAACAAGCTAATGGCACCACGCGACAGCCTATGCTTTATTAGTTTATTTGTATCGGTGAAATTAAACGTTGTACATGGGCTGGGATTCTGCCAGGGAGCCTAGACCTAGACAGGAGGACGATTAGGGTCCTCAACCAAAGCCTTTGGCTCAAAAGCCCTATCGCAAGGCATCGGTGTTTGGCGGGAACTGCAAACGCACTACCATTTCTACGGAACAAGCTGGCACATGTTCCAACCCCCAACCTGGAGGACCAGGAGACTGTGTTCGTCAGACCTCTAACCATTGACCAACCTGGTATGAGAAACTCTGTGAGTATCGCGGGGACACCCCCCCCCAGTATAGCTCAATGGGTCGCTGAGGTGCGCAAACCGTCACACCACGTTAAGGTCCTGTCTCTTCGTGAAGGTTTACGTTCATAAGAAATGCTGATTTGTTTAACACATCTAGGAAGGTGTATTTACGTCATTCAATAATGTTAGTTTTGCCTCTTGAATACCCCATTTTGGTTGTAAGCTGAGCACGCTGGACAAAAACCGCGTAAAACCAAAGCAACCATCAGCTTGCCTCCATGCGTTGCAAAAGTGGTGGACTTTGTTTATGTTTCATACCGTTGTAGACATGAAGCCAAAATCAAGCTCTATTTCTCAAATACTGCTTACCTATGCCTAAAAGCCGAAAAAATTAGGAAAAAGAATAGCGTGAGCAACTTACCCAAAACTTGGACATTCAGTGTTTTTTAATAGGCGATTCTGCGCTCCCGATCCATGCGCAGGTTACTGTTGTTCGCCCAACTTTCGGATAAGTTAGGTGGCCAAGAGGTGGCTGTATTTGGCTAGTCAGTTGGTTAAGATAAATCAGCTCCGGATCGTCTGGATCTGCAGTTAAATTAATTTTTCCTTGTTCTGGTGCCGGAGTTGGATTTTTAACCAAACACGTGATCATGTCCGCACTGCCGACGGAGAGTTTACCACTGGCAGGCTCAAACGACAATTCGGCGGTCTCAGCCGCCGAAACTAAAAAAAAGCATTGGAACTTTCAGTTTCGATATTCAATTCGAACGTTCACTACACACAAACACTCCAATTAACAAGAGTCACACTTGTGGTGTCCTTTTAGTTGTTTAAAATAGCAAGCTTTAAATGAGTGGCAGAACCTTAGTAAAATGTCTCGGTATAAGTTGGAATTCTTTCAACTGAGCTGAAAAAATACACATGTTTAAGGAAATGCCAACATCGCAACCTAATGGGCGCATCTCCTCCTCAGCAGCAGAAATAAACTGAGATCACTGTATCACGTTTGGGTGCATTTGCCAGAGAATTATATAGAAACCACTATTTTCATTCTATGTTCACCTACCATGATAGCCCTTGTTTGGACTGCGATTTGAGCTCAGGCCTTTACATCACTTCATTGTTAACAATCCTTTAACTAATCATTATCCCTATATTCTCGAAAGAGGCTGAATATTATAAGAGTGTGGATCATACATCATATAAGTTATGGTGCGGACAAGAAACATTCCAGGTTCCAGCATGAAACGGGGATGCTGGGTCAACTGACCGAAAAACGACGCATTTACGTGTCCTCTGCTTTCAGAGTAACACCGACCATTACTCCCACTTTTATTGAAAACCCCGTCTTTTGGATGCGCATTTATTAAAAACACTGCTAACGCGTTAATGGACTTTTTGAGGGACGACTGAAATGCTACATTTGCTGTTGTTTACCGGTGTGATGTGTTGTGTCACAATCATTTCCCTGATCGAATATGAAACTTTGTCGAATGCGGTTTATCAGTTACTTGTAGTCGTCCTCCGGATGTTTGTTATCGAAACACATGTGCATTCTAACAGGCTAATCACTCATAAGTTGAACAAAACCTCCATTTACGTCAAGCGCACAAGCGACCGAATGATCATACCTCGAAGTTTTTTGGTTGGAGTTCTGTCTTCCCCAGCAATCGTGTTCTAACTATTATGATCAGCGTTATAATGCTCCGATTACCCCGTCGATTAGCTTGCAGAAATTATGAATTTGTGCATGGTAAATGTTGCGTGATCGTTCTATACGAGCTTTGTCTCAACGGAAGCCAGTAAATTGGTAATGTATTCGACAACAGTAGTTTTGACTATACACGTATTCGGCGTCAAAGATGCAAATCTAGAGCCACATTGGTTGGTGTATTCTTTAGTCCAGCGGATAAAAATGTGCTGATTGGACCCTTCAGAACAGAGGTTTTTTTCTGGGAAATTGATATTGCGCTGTTTTCATGGAAACTGTGCGCAGTAATAAAGTGCCAGAAAAGTATATTAGTAATGTTAATGAGTTACGCTCGCCTCCCCAATTGGATGCATCGCTCTCGCCATCTTTACCATTTTGTTAGCGCCATTCAGACTTGTAGTCGAAGCCCCTGGTTTAAGCAGATCAGTGCTTGTGTAAATACCAGAAAGTATAAATCGAAGCTAAGAGTTCACGTAGGTTTGGAAATTCTCAAGCTGTTCCTGGTATCATTTTCCGCTCATCTTTATCTTGATCAAGAAAAGCTCGAGTGAACCTAATGAACGAACTTTCCGCATGCAATAACATTCCCTGATTCAACCGGCAAGTCGATTATGGAAGAATCTAATCGTGTGCAAAGGTATTTGAAACAAATATGACGTGTTTTGCGTATGCGTTCTTCATCGTATTATGCTGCGCGACAGCAGAATGCAGAAGGTTGCTTCCAAAGGTCAAACCGCGACACCGAGTAGACAGTAGCTATTTTACAGACATAATGGTATCTGAAAAAGATATTTCACGATTTTTACTTTGAGCAAACTACCACAAGTACTTTACAGCACATACGAAATAAATACGTCAGGAACTACAAGATAAGCAGATTCTGAGAAAATAATGTCGTCACAAAGGTTTCATAAGAGGTGTATATACAATCTACGTGCGGATTCCTAATTGACATTTTCATATTCCACCATACAATGCACAAAGTTCATCCAGGAATTGTGATGACAGTAAAAGAAAATAATCCGTCAAAGACAGCGGGTCCTTCTCAAAGTGAAAGGTAAAAGGCCGAACAATAGTATTTCGCAATCAGAGTTTACTCATGACATTCAATAATTCAGCCACGCGATTTGGTGCTTTAAAATTTGTGGCATAAACCAAAGAGCAGACTAGTCACAAATACGGCGTTTGCAAAACTCACTCGTGTTTGGAATGACCAAGCAGTGTGAAGTAACAACTCGATCGCGACTACTTGTCTTGCGTAATGCACGCCTTCGCCCTCACCGCACAGTATCCCGCAAACGGTATAAAATTTACTACATTTACACAAATCTGAATGCAAAACTCATGTTTTCGTTGTCGTTTTCCAATTAGAATGTGCAAATTATGAAAAAAACAGCCTAATGTCGATCGGACTGAAAAGCCCTCAAAAGTTAATTTTATGACGAAATGTATTTTAAAATCGGGACCAATGCAAGAAGTTAAGGGGTAAGGAGAATTCAGTGATGTTACTTTGCTGGTCATGGATGTTTGGGGCAGCAACTATGAAGAAATGAATTATCGGTTGTGTTGTTTCACACATGGATCTTACTCATGAAATTTTCAACGTGGCGAATTTAAGACATGTAGTATAAAGGTCGATGCGCGGATGCTAAACTTCTTCATCTAAATGCGACGTTATAATTTTACCGGTTTAATTATATGCCAGTCTAACGCAATCAGCTTTCTTCACACCATGTTTGGTGATTTCACGTCGGGTAACAGCGGATGCACTATGCCTTACAGTTACCGTATGGCACAACAGAGTTCTGTAGGCCCATCTTTGCTCACAACTACTGTGGGCCACCTGACACACAATGTTCACCAAACTATTGTTTGGTGACCTGTGAATGAATACACTAAACTGGAGTTTTGACCGCATCAAATGAGGCCAGTACACAATGAAACGTGATTATGTTCTGGGATCAGAATGGCACAATGTTCAAAAGAGCAACCATAAGTTTGGCGATCGATATTACCAGAAAAACGCCTCTATGCTTTATATAGAAAACGTTGGCTACAACAGCTTTTATGTTTGTTTGATTGTCATAGTCCCAACAACAAATCGATTTTCAGATCTATATATTGAGGCGACAGTGAGTAAAATCATTTAGACACTTTTTTGAAACATTATGCGATCGGACAGAAAATAAACTCTCCAAATGGATAAAACTTCGATAAAACCAACTCACTAACAAACATATTTACGGAACTTACTGATTCCTTCCATGCCCAACGATAAAATTGAGGGACAAAGCTGTTTTGAACAACTCTGGATTACTGTTTCTTATAAATGCACAACATCTAAGTGGTTTACCTGGAATATCATGTAGGTTATGAAAGCGTTTTACACAAATGCTCCTTTCTTTTCTTCAACGTCATTTTGCAATTTGATCTCGGCTTAACATGATGCCGCATCGTGTAACAAGATAGATCCTGTTTCACACAGATAATTGTGATGATATTCGGTTCAGACACCAAGCTTGGCGCAAGATCAAAATAGCTTATGTTTTGCAATACATTTACCTGATTTTGGCTCGATGTTTGGTTACTAGGCAGAAGGGCCTGTATATTCGCTTGGGAGAACTGGCTTGATGACTAACATATTTATCTAGTTGTCTTTGCCGGCATCCACTCACGTCTCGTCTTGTGAATATCCGCACAGTGCTTGTTGTAGCTCATCAAATGTGCTGGTTTTCAGTATGAGAGGGACACTTGGAGATGGGTCCTCATAAGTGGAATAAAACATTGGCCGTAGAAATATCGGAGACTTCTGGCCTCAAATTTGACCATTTGGTCTGATGCGTCCAAATGAGAAAGCATATGTTGAAAAAGGTGTTGGACTTCCTTTACGTAGTCCCATATGGCTCTGTTCTGGATTTGTTTTGTCTTTTGCACCACTTGTTGCATCTGCGCTTCGTATTTGCATGTACGTCTGCAGTTACGTTGCTCACGGCCAACACTTTCTTGGCAAAAAATTCCCAAATATCTATTGTTGAACACTATTACTTTGTTATACGGATTTTATTACGTAAATTTTAAGGCTAATGACTCGCTCTCATTGGCACTTCTGCAAGCACGATAGCCTAGTTTAAATTTAGCTCCCAGTTTTGCTTTGTTTTACTGCATAATCTGTGGCAACATATCTTGTTTACGAGACGTCGTCTACTGCTCAAATTCTAGTCCAAATAAGGATGGCAGATTTTGTCCTACCTATTGACATCAGTATTCTAGCGCACTGGCATCATTCTACACACTGGCTGGTACTATGTCTTTCATCCCAAACTCGGTTAGGTATTCAGGTGGAACATCCTGTTATACAGCCCCGGATATCACACATTACCTCAAGCCGAACATGGATACGGGAACGACGCAATAAGATTCTGCCTCATTACAATGTCTTGATTAGCGCAATTTTTATTTCATTGGGTGGAATTTATGGACACAGCTTCAAACTCTTGACCTAAATTCTACTGTGTGTAGCACACCAAGGGATAGCAGGATGTAATAACTGAATTATCTTATTCTTTCGAGCGCTATCTGTACCGTAGATATACACTATGGAACTTTGGACCCGAGTAGTACGGGAGTTCTGGGAGTATTTGGGTATCAAGTAGATCGGCGGCAAATTCATAATTAAGGAAGTTATCCACGAACTGCAAAAAAGTTGTGATTGTGTGTGATTTTTGTGGCTCTTCGTGTATACTGTGCCAGGTGCTTGCGTAGCACTCTCCGAGGAAGTAGACGAGTAAGTTACAATGAGTTGAATAGAAATACTAAATGTATTTTCAGTTCTACAAATATGTCCTCCAGGAGCGATATAAAAGTGAGGTTTGTTTTTTCCTTTATGATTTACTGAATGCGCCGAAAGACCATAGGCCGTTCCTAAAGATTTGCACTACATAACCTCGATTGTGCAATAACCATCGTACATTTTATCTGCCCTTTGTACCTCTAAAGTGTAAGCATGTATAAGGAGAAATAGTGAGGAAGACTTAAGAGGTATTTTGCCTCAGAATGCGTTCAAAGCGTCACTCCTGGTTGCTCAAAACTGGCAGGTTATAGAAATAGAATGCTGATGGCAGATGGTATGAGAGGCCTTTTTGGTTACTCTTCTGAGTACAGAGGGAAATATTGTATGACAAAATATCCTCGGAATAACATCGGCCAGCCATTAGCTATTCATACTATTTAATTGGATCCCAAAACAACCGTGCCTGCGTGGAATATATCTACAGACACTCCTTAGTACAGTTGGACATCATTCAAACATACGTAAAAATTGAACTCTCAGCTTCTTCGTAACAGGTTTTGGGTGCATGTCACTGCAGTCTCTCCAGGTTTCTGATACGTTTTATGTTCGGAGAATGGTTGTATTTGTGCGTTCATGAGTGAAATTAACTCTTAATCTTCTTCGTTTGCTGTCAAGTTCAGCTGCGTTTGCTCCTCCGACTCTGTATTGTTCCTGACCAAACACGTGATGATATCTGAACTGCCAACGTAAAGTGTACCACTTTCGGGTTCAAAAGACAATTCCTTGGGTTTAGGGGCTGCACCTGGAAGGCGCAAATAACTGTCGTTTGCTGGCTGAACCGTTCCTTCACAGCACGCTCCAGTGAACTACGGAGTCATATATTCATGCCTCTAGCTTAAACGTCTCGAGTAACAATTTTCATGAGGGCGGCAAACTTTGGTGCGTTCAGTTGTCAGGGTATTTTTGGAAGAAAAATTCTTGAATTTCTGAAAACTTCTAATAACATTCATTTTTTCTATTCGTGTACCTAGAACGAGCCTTGGATATCTTTTCAAATACATTTTGAAAACAAACAACAACTCTATTTTATCTGAAGATCGCTAGTAGCCATACCAAAGTGGTTTATGTTACAATGAAACTTGCACACAACCATATACAGAAAACTAAGGAAAGTATAATCGTTTATTGATTCAATATGTTTGTCCGTCTAACGAAAAGTGACCAGTGGCGAGAACTCAAGCAGTTCAAGTTAGCTTATTAAAAAGATCACCTGCATATTTCTCGCGAAGTCAGGTCGATGTTAACGTTTTTCGATTCATATAATTTTGGCAGGCGGGATCTCCTCGGTGAGCTATTCAGCCACATTTTGTCACAGAATATCACTGAACAAAAGTATTTCCATGGGACATATGCCTGATTTTGTGGTAGAGTATGGCCCTTTGGCGTCGAAGGATTTATTTGTGAAAAAGTTTATTGTTGTGGTTTAGATTTAAGGCCTCATGTGTTGACTTTCTCTACTTTTGCAAAGCTGGTTAACACACCACCCACAAAATCCATATTTGCTAACCTAAGCCTGCTATGTGACAAAACAAGTAGTCCTAGGTATGGGCGCAATAAAGTTCAATTTTTTTTTATTGGGGTTGGTGCGGTATGTAAATATTGGCTTATAAGTTGTTTGCCTGCTGAGTCTCATACAGGAAATTTAGAAAGTAGGACTAAGAGCGGCCACAGGCACGGTAATGTGTTATGCATTCTTCTTTGTAAATATTCTTAGCCTGTTTTCAGAGACATGAGGTCTGAACGCGTCTGAAGCAAAGTAAAAAGGTTCTTATTTATTGGCGATGTCTAAGATAGATCATATACAGGAAAATTGAGTGAAATCTAGCGACCTTTCTGTTGTACGCCAGCATTGTGCAGCATAACCATGGACTGGATTAGGCGTTTTGTGTACCAACCAGCTGTTCTTTTAATAAATCGGAAGGCTTTAAATTTGCCTGAATTACTTCTATGAACTTTGCGCTGATTGCCCGGCATATCACCATAAAAGTGAAAGTAAAGTTGTGTATATGCTGACTAATTAGGAGCGTGGCGTTTACCCATTGTAAAATACCTTCTATGCAGCCGCTCAATACCGCTGCCTCTCGGTAGACTCTGGAGAGATCTATGCCTCAACATCTTTGAGGACTGCCACCCGCAGAATGCTTTTTAAAAACTTCTGCATATCTGCACAAAATTTCAAAACGTTGGTTGATTTATTAGGACGCAAAAAGTTGTTGTTGCAGACTCAGTTTCCCATCGTAATTAAGTGGTGGCAAAAGTGCATGTTGAAGAGACTGGTGACGATGTGTTCAAAAAAGGGGCGTTCGAGTTTGATAACCGTGTTGAAACCTCCACTGTCCGACAACGTTGCTTCAATATACACTGTGCAATATCATCTCAAAGGCAATCTTGTAGATTTTTGTGTGCTCCAAAGGCCTAGGAGGAAATTGGAAGTCCTTAAACCTATCACAATGTTCATCTGCCATTAATGACAAAATCAACTATGCGCGCGTCGCTTTCGTTATCGGGCTTCCAAATTGCATTTCTCCAGGGAAGAAGAAAAATCTTTTAATTTACTGGTTATATGGTGGATACTCAGAAAAAGCTACAATGACGACCCATATTACAAACAATTATACGACGCACTTGAATGAAGAAATTAACATAACCATTGTGCTGGATTTTATATTTCTCCAGTTGGATGTAATATGTCATAATATCATGCGTACCCTACACTGTATCCAGCTCACTGAAGAAGCCGCAGTATAGTGCATCCGATATGATAAGCCAAATTAAACATCCAGATGATTACTCTAGGTAAATGTAAACCGCTAAGGCTTGCGGGCCTCTCTCCAGGCCGACGCCCAGAGAACACTTTCCTACATTCTTTTAAATATTCAGTAACACTACCAGTCTACTCAAATGTATCATGAACAAAAATATATTCAAACCAGCCTTAAGTGTTCACATCAAAGCAAATGGGGTACCTAGAAAATAATGCCATGCATTTCACTGTAAACGTCAAACAACGGACACTCAAATATGAGATATTGTTTGAGTAAGTGCATTGGTCTCCAAACAAACATAAATGTCATATGCGCAGCTGCAATTCAACTTTCTTGGTACGGCACGCTTTCTGAAATCTGGGAGTCATTGGCTTGAGCTTGTCTGTTTTCACTTATTTCACATTTATTTAGACTAAGCATGTTGAGGTTAAACATGTTAAGTCAGATTAGTTCGAAAATGGGCCCGAGGCTATTTGGTCAGACGTTTGTACACTAGATGCAGCAGGTGCTCAAAAGTGACGGAGTTCTCAATCAGAAGCTATGATGAATTGCGGTGGACAAAGCGTGAGCCGTACAGGGTCATATACAATCAGTGTAATTTATTTATTTGTTTCAAATAGCACGAAGCATAATGACGCGTATATTTTGACCTCATGATAGCATAAATTATTAGCGTTTACTTAATGTAACTTAGTTGTTGTTAGACAGATTCACTTTTTTCTGGGAGGTCCTCAAGCTCATCGGTTCACATGTTAAAACACATAAACCATTGCAACATCTGAATTTTGAGAGAAGTTTTGACTGTGTTATTCAGCGTTTTATAATAAAACAAACAAAAAACATGGTGAGAAATCGCATGGCTAAAAAAGACAAATCCTACGATTGTATCCGTTCCTAATACATCCATTTTTTGTTGTTCAGTTATGAATATGAAACATCATAAAATATGTGGCGGTCAAATGTTGATGCTGTTTGTGCCGTATATCCATTTGATCATCAATGAATATACAGTCACCCGAAACATGCCCTCAAACCAAATATGTGAGAATTACGTACAGATTAGCAACAGTCGAAGAACGTTGAACAAGTTCTCGTCCAGAAACGCGTGATCCGCACGAACGAATTTGACTAGTTGTGTGTTGTCTAGCTTAGGTTTCAGTGTAATCCTCTGAGCAATATTTACTTACGAAGTCTGGTAATATGCGACATCAGTCTAGATAAATTCAGCACAACAACGTCTTACGATGGAGTTGGATAGGGAATTATGTTTAATGAAACCGAAAATAAATCCCGAATAGGGCCAAGTCGTCCACTCAAAAATAGGTTCACAACAATTTCCAGCACTTGACGTCTCACGTACTCTGGTTTTTTTCATCGTGCTTTTTCCTCCGCATGAGGTTTCAGGTATGGGTACTCAGGTAATACTAATCAGCATCATATCGTTAGGAATATCATTCAGTATACTTATGGGAACTGGATTGTTATTCACCTTTGAGGAATTGCAGCTCTGGTGCGTTTTCCCTCAGCCTGAGGAAACAGTGTGACAGAAAACCTAGCAGGTAGTGAACTTGAGCGAACTTTCCATCCGCAGCGATTAGCACTTGGCGTCAAGAGGTGTCTTGTCATGTCATGATTAGAATAGCTAGAAGCAAGCTCGCAGTTGCCATCACGAGTAAATTATTCCGTGCATAATCGGCGTTATATTGCGTACGTTGTTTAAAAGCACTGATTGACAAACTTACCTAAACATACAACGTCCAGGAAGAAAAACGAAACCGGTACCGGACACATGACCTTCAACAATAAGTTGTTCACCTGGCAGAATAAGACGGACATTCAAATCAAACATATTCTCCAGCGACACTATCTCAATACACGCTTGTCACGGTGTCTAAACTAAACTCACTCAATGTAATGAGGCCTTCGCCAACCAGAGATTGATACATGGGAAAAACACCTGACCCTTGAAAACAAATCAAACTGCATGTGCAAAAGTACCATCAGACGAATGAATACTGTGAGTTCTTCGTATGTTATTCCTGATATCGCGGGGGTATCTACGAAGGCAAATCTCACAACATACTGGTCAGGCATCCAACAAGAGTGATGGTGACATACTTGTCATCGTTTAATTTATTGTGAAATATGATGTTCGTCAGGATTCTTTAATGTAGACTGTATCTTGTAGCATGCCGAGTTTACTAAACAGTAGGTGCAAGATTTGGGTAAAGCGCAGTTTGTAGCATGAAGAAGGGGTCTGTCACGTCTTTTAAGATTTTATCCCCTCCATAAAAAAATAAAACTTTGGGAATTGTTGCAGGAGTTTATGTTATGTTGCTTGGATTTACCAAGGTTTGAGATGGAGGAGGTGTAATAAACTGATAAGCGACAGAAAGTAACTAATCATACCGCGATGCACTTTAATGGTCGGGTATTTTTGGTTGTGAAACTCTCTAACGTCACTTTAATTAATCGCTTCTGCAAACAATCGATGAATCTTTTGACTAACCAAATCATTCCAGCCTATTAAAAATTCTCTCGCCACACAAATTTTGCACTCTCGCGATTGTGTAAACTCCTTAACTGAATTTTTATCACAACGATTTCGATTGGACAGATGTTACATACTCACCACCAAACAAATTTGTCAGTCACTCTTATTATTGGCAGTTTCAAGAATTTCAGGCATATGACATCACAGTGCATAAGGGTCTGTCAATCATAACAAGTCAACTAAAGTTCCCCGAACAGTGGACGCTGCATGACTGTCTGATACCTTAATACAGACGGGCTTGTCTATGAAATCATAAGCTCAGTGACCACTCGGACAATTCTTAGAAATAATTAAAACAATATATATATATTCCTAATTGCAATAAACAATTTTCCTGAAGATTTCGAATTCTGCCAGAGGACGCTTCCGCTTAGCACGGAAGTAATCCTGGAATAAGATATATTTTGTAAATAACCTAAGCACTTTTTCGAACGTATACATAGATAGGGGGCCTTACTTCTTTGTTGAACCTTCCTGCAGAGCAGAACGACTAAGGCACTTTCGCAAACAGGACCTTTTCTTGATTTAACCAATGTTTACATATATTATGCGCAAACACTCTGGCTAGGTGAACTCCGTGAAGGCACATAACACCTATGATTTCATCGCAAGTTTTGCTCTGTGCAGAGTATAAGTATTGCGAAACTATCTGTACATGAAGTTGTGCCGCCAGTTGAAGGCCGTGCAGAAAACCTGCAGGCGACTAAGCAACGGGCAGGGCAACAAAAAGTTGCATTTAAGTGTAAATGCCACAACTTTAGACAGGCTACGCAGAGGGGTGTGAGACTTAATACACTTAACTGCATAGCTTTTGAATATATGTTTCATAGTTTGCAATAAATCTGCGAAGTTTCACAGAACTCTATTAAAAGTGTGCATGAAGCTTTCCAGTCGAAATATCCTAAGGATAATTAAAAATGCCGAACATTGTGAAGTAAATTACAGCTATCTTTTTATCTAACCCACACCAGTGTGCCCATGAAAACCATCTAAGCAACGCAAGCAAGTGTCCAGCAACGAAAACCCATTGTTGCATGTTATTATAGAGTCCGATTCCAACGAAAATGCGTTTCATTTATCAAGGTTTACATTTCGCAAAATATAACTTGGGGAAACCAAGCAGTAAAAAACCTCACAAGTAGTAGATAAAATAGTTTTTCGACTTCTTATTATACATTTAAGATATCATATAATAATGCAAGGCAAAAGACCAGATGAAATGGGGAAAAACAGGACTTTCCTAACTCTGGATGCTGGCCGCAGAGAATTGTGATGGATTAAAGCTTTCAGGTGTCACGCAGGATATTTGGTTGTATATATTAAGCATATTACCATTAGCGTTTGTGTGAAACTGATTGTTAAAGCATTATGAATTGCGTTCTAACAAGATGTCTTCTGCACATCGTTCGGAAGATAAACTGATGAAAGCTAAACGAATATTTGAGTAACTTTTCGTAAACTCATGCTTGTTAGGAGCACTTAATCCCAAACCTGACATTTCGGAGGCAAAATACCGCCTGATTCCATGCACCGGTTGCATTGTTTTGCCAATTGGGTAAGTAATCTAGGTATCAGGAGTCCTGGCGGCCGCAACCATTTGTCTGTGTGCAAATAAAGCAATACTTGACACACAAACATGCCCACCTGTAGACGGGATGAGCGAAGTAGTGTCCATTTTCATTTATTGTCAGATCTTGGAAAGAAAATTATAATGCCGTACTACCCGCACACTTCATAAAATAGCTATCCCAAGTTAGTTTTTCGGAAGGGCTGAACCACCAAACAATGGGACGCAAGTAAATTAGTTAGTAGCAATCCACGTCGGTGAACTATAAAACGTGTTTCAGGAAGATAGTTGAACAAATATTTGTCTTCTCTTGAAACGTTGATCATCTTGCAATTAACTGCAATATTATTTTGAACCATTTTATAAATATTTTGGCTTTCTCAGCGCACAAATCGACATATTATGGGTTAGGGAATACTAATTAGCTCAAAAGGATTTCTCAGTCCAGTGTATTTAAATAAGTTATATAAAACGACTATTTGCTCTGAGTGCTTGCGCATAATCCATGCTCAAAATCCACAGGGGTGGGAGTGTCTGTTAGTGAGAAAACCTGGAAGTAGTGGTAGGAATGGAATAATAATGACTGCAACAAGACCACTTGTGCACCTGAAACAAACGTAAGTGATGCGCCAAACTGCGAATCTTTATGGTATATTACACAAAAGGAAACAGCTCGCCAAAGTTTAATGATTGCGGAGGACACAGGATGCTTAAAAAATACTGTCATACCAGTAAAAGATTTCAAGTTTAGGTTCCAAGTAAAGATAGGTAATATTGACTCTTGAGTTAGTTTTCTAACTCAAGACATCTGAGTTGCGAACGATATTCTGGCGACCATCACCATCATCATGGAGAGCCTGACATCAGTGTTCAACACTAATGATTCGCTGCCGTGCAACCATGATTTATATGAAAGATTTATTGTGAAGAAAAGAATAAAGTTGGACCATGAAGGGAATTTGTGCTAGCCTGACACAATCACCCCAAGGTACCTACACCTCGAGGCACCCATTCAGGCAATCTGGATAGTGGCTGACAACAAGAACGTCATTGACATTAATTAGCAGCCATATCTTGCAGCGTCTCCAACCAGGCGCCTTGGGAATCACGCGATTCCAATCCTGATAGGTGTGTAGCACCAAGGTTAAACTGGACCCCTTGTGATTACCACACTACGAGCCCTTTTTGGAAATGGGCAATATCACCGACTCTCCCCAGTTGTCTGAGACAGCCTCATTTTCCCAAATGTAAGCAAGTAGATCAAGAAGGAACTCACCGGGGATTACACTCTCGTCTTTGAACAATGCTGGTGGTGGGTCATCTGGAACAGAAGCTCGGTGGCCCTTGGGAGACCATACGCATAAACCTTCTGTTTCACGTTAACCGCACAGAATTCCACCTCAACTATGGGCTCCAGATGAGTTGCAGCTGGTGGTCAGGATAGTTGTTTTTCGAAGTATTCGGCCTACCGGTCGAGGAGTTCTTACTTATTCAAGATGGTCACTCTCTTCTGATCCCTGATGGTTTCGCACACGGATGGTTGCCGGGGACCGGGCGTACGGATCAGCTGAAATAATCTTCGGACATTCCCTGCTTTCTGGGCCCCTTCCATTTCCTTGGCTTCCCGTGTCCACCAGACTTGGGTTATTTTGGAAGTTAGTACTGCATGAAAACAGCCTGAGGTAAGCACACAGTACCGAGTCCAGTCCATGTCGACTACCTAACTGAGTCTGAGATGCGCTAAGCCTGCCTGCATGTGCACTGATATTTCCGAAAACCATAACGATATCTGAGCTTTTTGCTCACCACAACAGGGCACTCAGGATCCTGTCGACCCGTGCACATCCCAGCGCAGCAGCCTCTGGATCACTAGAGGTGCCCAGCCAGAAGCAAGTAAAGAGTGATGGGGCGGCTAGCTCAACCACTAAGCTTGCATCTTGAATTCTTGTTTCCGCCTAACAGTACATATCAACGCGAAACGAGCTCATTGTGAGAGCAAGAACGGCTTGTTAGTATTATTGCTTCAGAGTGCAGACATTGAAGCCTGCCAATCAGAGTATGCGTCGAGGCTTGAAAATTGATTCCGAGATGCCCGAGGATGCTACCAGGGCGCTCACATCTAGACAGGAAGACGAGTAGGGTCCCGACTAAAGCATTAGGCTCAAAATCCTGACCGCAAGGCAGCGATGTTTGGCTGGGAAAGCAATTACATTGCCATCTTTACGGAGCATGTTGTCATACATGTTCCAACACCAAAACTGGAGAACCAAGAGACTGTGTTCGTCAGACCTCTAAACATTGACCGACCTAGTATGAGAGACTCTGCGAGTGTCGCTCGGACACCCTATTGTATAGCTTTATAGGCCGCCGAGGTACACAAACCGTCACACCACGGTAAGGTCTAGTTGTTTCGTGACGGAGACCATAGCAGGGGGACCGTAGCAGATCACTTCAAAGTGGAAGCTTTGAGAGCGAAAGCCTTTACTACTGAACATTTAAAACTGGCAATGATGAAGATTCTGATCGGTCTGAAAATCATTTTAGGCGTTTGTGCGCGCTTGATTTCGATGGAAATCATTCATGTACCGACCACTATGCCGTCCGCGGACACTGTCTATTGTGCAAAACCTAACTATTGAAATCATACGCCTGCAATGCGGTTTGCTAGGTAGTCATTTGTTAGCGCTGATAACCACACAACAAAATTCAGTAAGTGACTATGCAAGGGTTACATTACCGTGTTAAATACTTCATCCGAAGATTCTCGTCAAACAGTTCGACAAACACGGTAAAGTAAACCTGTCTCAGAAAACCCTGACTTCAAACGTTTTCTCGCCATTTTATCACTAAGCAACAATCCCACTATTGCCTAACACTAACAGGTTCTTTTGCTTAGCCTACATATTTGACTCCGAAATTCACCTTATATTTGACTTTGAGGTGTCAAGAAATAAGTCTTGATGAAGGTTGTTTTGTTTTGGTCTATTTATATTTTTGGGTTTATATTTAAGCCAGAACATTGGTTTTCGTTTGGTAAAGGACTGGAGCACAGATGTTGAACCTTGAATTTCTTTAGAAGCAAGTTGACCAACAAATTTGTCTGCTTGTATATAATATATGATGCAGTACTACCAGTGATTTGTTTAGAGGTGCTAAAGCAGAAAATGGAACGAAAGGCAACGGGATAGAATCTCGGCAGAAGTTTAAGCCTCTACTCTTGACAATCCTCAAGACATTAAATTAGCCAGGTAGAACAATGTATAAAAGATCTACTTGGGTCCTTTGTAGGTCCAAAATAATGAATGAAGTTAAATGAGAAGAATATCAAGCTGCTATTTTGAAAACTAATGATTCCGCAAATGTGACAGCGGCAGTGCCCAAACTCGTAGCTGTTGGCCTGCTTAGTCAAAAACTAAACACAAATGCAAACGGATTTACCAGGAGCTTTGTGTGTTGTTACTAAATTAAGAACGCATCAGTAAGCGGGGTTGGTAGGAATCCGATTGTGTTTGAGGACTAAAAAACTCATCGCTCTTGACGCAACGCCGCCAAATCCATATTCTGGTTATACATTTAAGATTCTAGGACGTTTCACGTTACATTTCAAGTCGGGAATGCAGGTATAGCTCTGAAACAGCTGTAAATTATACTCGTGTAGTCGGTAAGGTGTCGTTTAACGTGCTTAACACTCTGATAAGACACAACTCGCCAATGAATACTATTGTCGGCTGTCTTTGCACGTAGCCTGGCACCGCACAGACGCCAAATAAGCCAACAATAGTTTAAGAATCGCTACTGCAAAACTCAATAAATGGCTTGCTGCAGTGGACCACGGAAGTGACTGATGACTTTTTAGGCGGCATAAGTATAACTCTGCGATGTTCCGCACAGCACTTCATTAGGCAGAATGATTTTAGCCCCATGCAAAATGTTCTCAAACCACACAGCGGTAAGTACACGTATAAACTGGCGAAGTTAAACCCGCCGGAGAGATAATATACACTGTATGATAAAACGGTGAAACCTACAAGTCCGTACAATTTAAAGTGAATATGGTTTCAACGCATTATCGACACACCTGCCGCTAAAGAAGAAAATATCCAAGTGATTTAGGCTTGATGGTATATCGCAGTACACCTAAATCTTCATATTTTGGGACTGATGGTGGTAGCTGAAAAGATATCATTTTGTATGCGATCGGACTAGCTCCGGCACACAAGCGGTCGGAAATTGTATTCACCATATTTCTTAACGGTTCAAAAATGCTTTTGTTGCATCTGAAGTTAACGGCAGATAATCTGACAATTCTTTAACTAATATGAGGCAAAGGTTGCCACCAAAGACTTTCTCTGTAAACTTAGAAATGTCCCGATGTACAACATTAACGGGTTCCCTAACGAAAGACTTTTTGCCATATATTGAACCACATACTGCCAAACTACTGTCCATTATATTAGTGGTACTATTTTACGCACAGATTGTGGATATGATTGTGAAAGATAACCGGTTTGCTTTGAACAAATTTTGGTGGATCTAGTCTGCATAAGTGCTTGTGTACTTGATTATACCACAAGTGTCAGAGTACTGCACCAGTGTGGACATTTCTAATGTAAGTCATTTTTTGCACCTTTGCCAGCCATTTTATTTTTCCGGAAAATTGATTCCAGTTTGGCACGCTGTTGTTCCTGTAGTTCTTGGAGTTCTATTAAGCAAGTGTTTGTTTGTGGACGATCTTAGACTTTTAGACGTTTTTAGGCACGTACATCGAAAGTAAAATCAAGATCACCATCTTGTTCCCCACGGAGCTGCAATTACTGCAGAAACGTTTGCTTCCTTATCGCATTTGGCCTAATCTACATGCGTGTGGGTTTGCGTTGAGCAGCTATTATACATTCAAATTAATGGAGAAACAAAGGCACACAAGATAGCCAGCAAATTCATCATCTTTAAACGGAAAACTTCTAAGACTACATTGTTTCACTTCTGCGGCAAAGGCACCAAAAAAGCGTCTGTTTGTTTTGTTATTTCAGTACGTTATTTTGGCGGAAACGTGATTTCCTCATGGGTTCCGTTAGTGAGTAGCATTTTTAGCAGTCCTTCGATGACCATTCGACATGAGTTCATGAAACATTAAAAATTTATGTTCGTCATTTTTCAAAATGAGGAACAAGCTTTTGATTGCTTGGTTGTCCAATGTTAACGAATAACCCTGGAAATAATGACTTGTAAATAATCTTGCGAGCACCATCAAGCTTCGCGTCTACAATATTTTCCACCTACGGCCAGCAATATAATAAGAAGACTAACGTAATAACATGAGCAACTTCTCTGAAACCTGAACCTTTATTGACTTCTTAACAGGTCGGCTTTTTTTCTCATGGGAATTTTACGCTCCGCTGGCTCAGAATTCTTCACCAAACAGGTGATCCTATCTGAACTGCCGACGTAAAGTGTGCCACTTGTGAGTTTAAATGGCAGTTTGGTGGCGTGAGGTGCTCTAACCGAAAAACACAACACAATTTTTAGTTGCTGCTTAGACCTTTTCATTTGGGCTCTCTAGGGTAACGCTATAGGGTCAAAATAAGTTCATATATTTATGGTTTTCTCGTATTTACATAGAATAACAAATTTCATAAGTGTCATTTTAGGCGAACGCCTGTGAAAATACTCGAAATTCCGAAGCCAACCAGTAACATACCCATGTTTGCACAAATATTAGGTGTGATAATTAAACTGTCACTGCATACTTAGTTTCTGCAGAGCACTGAAACAAAAGCAAAATTAGACTACCCTGAGGGCTTTAGATCCAGCTAATTACTACTCACACTGCATGTACTTTCTATAGTTGTTTACTGTTTGTTCGAATGGCAGGGCTATAGTTTTTCTGGGTCGTTTGGTTTCTGGTGAACAGGAGATAGTCAGCTTATACTTTAACAAAAGGGATGAATTTCACAGGAAGCATTGTTTTGGTAATACATTCGTGTATCTGGCTAGGTGCCCTTTGAAAAAAACCGCAATTTGAATTGATGTTATTCCGTTAAGTTATCTTCAGGAGGAGCATTGAGTACATCCTCAACCATAGGCTGAAGGGTGATCCACGTTTGACCCGCTTTCTTAGGTAGAGTGCCAGTTAACCCTAGCCAAGCAATCTAGCTTAAAATCCACATAGATATACAACCCTTGATTTGAGTCTGGCATAAGCCCAATCCAGTACTGCTTTAGTATATTTGTTCATTTGTTGGCAGTTAAACATAGACATGGTGTTTCAAAGACTGTTTACAATAACTTGATCGTAAGTAGTTTGACACATTCAAAGCCGTTGTTTAAATCTGACGATATGTTCCCATTGGCAAGTGTTCTTGGTCAAACTGCGTCAAAGAGTACTTTCTTATATATTCTCCAGTCTTGCAATGTAAAAGAGCCATTAAGTTGTAAAGAAATCATTTTTCAAGTGCTTCATCCAGATAGTTTGTAAATTTGAGCCTGCTTTGTAATAGCTTGTCTCTGTTGTTGGGCGCACAACAAATATTGCTCTATCCGACATCATACCTGCCATTGTTTTGGGGTATGGTTGGTGTCTCGCCGTGCAGCCACATTGCACTTTCCAAAATTTCATCCGAATTCCATACTAGCTATACTATTCTTCGAAAATCTTCATCCTCAATTCTGCTAAATTCACGTATGAAAATTCTAGAAATGATAACGAATTTTAATTTTTTTAAAATTTTAATTTTAATTTTTAATTTTAATTTTTAAAACGTTAAAATTAACCACGTTTCTCTTTGAGACTAATTTGCTTCTGACTCCAGAGCCATGATTTAGGAATGCAAAGGTCACAAACTTTACCAGATGTAACGGACTAATAGTATATAGGATGTATCACATATATGAACAGATACTGCAAACTTTATTGCCCATGTCTCAAAATGTTTGAAGTTGTCCGGTACGCGTTAATTCACGCCCCTTGAATAACATCTTTCAGCTACAAGCATACCTGAAATGCTTGACTGAACTTGAAACTGTTCTTGATATTGCCTTTTGGTTGTATGTTTGGTGAATTGATAGTGGTACGGCGTTCAGTCATTGTAAGCTAGTGTTTGTAATCACTACAAGGAACCAGCACCAGGTACATTCAGTCTTCCACGTTTAGCCTTCGGGTTGACACATTTATAATTTTTGGCTACTACAATATTGAAAAAGTGGCACAAAACTCATTAGTTTTCAAGATTGTGCTCGACAGTCAGCCGCGCAGTAGTGAACAGCACATTCCGACAAAAGATAATGTAGCACACTTGAATAATAAAGATGATATATTTTCGGCAAGAAACTTTGGACGGATTTTCCAATAAAACTTATATGCACGATGTTATAATAACCCATGTTATTTGCGAAGAAAATCTTGCATTCCAAGGGAATGCAATCATTTTCAGTAGCTTTAATTATCCAGTAGGCACGCCTGAGTGGCAATACATGTGCTCAGTAGGAGGTGCACTTCTATATCTTTATCGAAACCTTCTCGGCAATTTGGTGCAATTTGGTGCAATATTTTTTTAAATTACTCCAAAGCGTCCAGCCTAATCATGTGTATCGTGAATGAACGAAATGTCTGGTATCACGCAGGCTATATCAATGCATATTGGGTAACTTGACGGCAATAACATCCTAGTTACCGTTTGCAACGACAAACATCAGACGATGTTTCAGTAAGAGCAGTGGTAGCCAAACAGCAATGAATTTCGAATTTTTAGTAAAGAGCAGCTTTTCTGGTATGACACTCGTCCTGTAACCCGGATGCCTTTAGTTTTCCTGTTTCTTCTTTATCTCGTTCCATATGTTTTATGACTCATCCTGAGACTTACAAGAAATATAACATACCCTGTTTAACAATAGCAGACAATAGCAGACAAAGCAGATGTTTATACATTAAGTGCCACAGGTGCTCAGTAATTCAAATACGCTGCCTTGATGAAGCCATGATAAATTTCGATAGGCAAGTTAGGGTGAATATAGCAGAGCATAATTTGGG
Organism: Opisthorchis felineus; assembly: GCA_004794785.1. Classification (NCBI taxonomy): domain Eukaryota; kingdom Metazoa; phylum Platyhelminthes; class Trematoda; order Opisthorchiida; family Opisthorchiidae; genus Opisthorchis; species Opisthorchis felineus. Next base: position 114,290 of record SJOL01006408.1, on the reverse strand, counting down.
TACATCCTTATAATATCAGGGAGCAAAATGAAAAGATAGTTTACCGTTCATGTCACAAAATTCGTCAGTTTTCCGGAGTATTTGCTCCCTTTCGGTTTCATTCTATCCCATAGGCTGTTCAAAGTTTTTAGTAAACACGTCACAAGGCAGGAAGCTTTGTCACGGGTGCACTGTGGTACCAATTTTTTCTTTTCTCAAGAGCTTAAGAATTGGACGAAAGCAACAACGTCAATAATTAGCGCAAGTGAAAGACTTGAAATTCACGGTCGTCAATTCATTTAATTTATTCACTCCTGCCACACAAAGATATGTGCCAATCAAGAACCACTTCTTCTTGTGTCGTATGTGTATTTGACCTGCAAGGCACAAACAATCACCCAAAACGTATCTGCCATCCGTTTTCGTGTTTATACCGAGTGGCATGAAACACACTGTCGAAAAACTTAGAGAGTTTTACCTAGAGGAGCATTGTATCCACCAGTTAATGTAGTTAGTTTTCAAATTTAGTTTTGCCTTCTTAATAACATAAAATTCATTATTTTTATATTGCTTAAAGTCCCGGCGTGCTGTTTTCAAATTCCTCAAGAATAAACCAGATAGATCACATAACACGCAGGCAACAATTTATTAACCAATGCGCAATTCATTTTGGTAGGTAATTGAGGCCAGCAAAGAATGACCTAGGAACCTGCGACTAGGCCGGCTAGAAACAATTTTGCAGTTGCCATCAGGATTTACGTGGTTTGTCTTTAATATGCGCGTTACGTTTGCATCAGTCTTTTTAAAATGTTCCCTAACCTGCGTAGCAAATGAAACAACGCTGAGAAAAAGAAACAAAACGAGTGTGAGTCCCATAATTGTAAACATTTGATTGTTCACTTGGCAAAAACAGACCCTCTTCTGAAATATACATGCATTCTCAAGTGGCAAAACAGCAGTGTGCTCTTGCCGTGTATTCTAAATTGAATTGGTTCAATATCGTATAAGCAATGCTTACCAGAAACTGGTGCATATGAAAACAAACCCGGTAGCAAATAAATCATACAATATATGCAATAGTACCCACACTGATCGGTCAAGTCGGATGAATGAACACCGTGGACTGTTTGTATACTGTGTATTCACAGCATACACAAAGCGGCAAATAACTACGTGTGCGTCAACAAGAAAACATGATAAAGGACGGTAAAATTGGCAGCGTTTAATTTGTCCTCAGGTAAGACAGTCTTAAAAACTGTGCAAGAAAAATTAGTTAATTTGTCAGCATAATCGCAGTGTGTTTTTCTAAACCCATGGTGGTCATGTCTACTAAACGAAACAAATATCGCTGAGGCTCCAGGCATTTGGTTGTTTCTTCTTCTTAAATTGCTCCGTTACACAATTATCAAGCAATTACTTCTAACAGAATCATTTAAACTGGTTTGTCTTCCTACAATTCTTTTATTCCCAACAACTCTGGAAGTGAACGTATCCCTTCGGTTCGCAATTATTTGACATTTGGAACAAATGTTTTTAGGTCCTAGTCAAATAGTCCTGATCTTAATTTGCAATTGGGCATAATACTTTCTCACCGACAGGTTATTAATAGCTTCATATCGGGTTGGTCAATATGGGATGGTACTATTAGTACCAGGAGGCCTGTTGACTAGTAAGACCAACCCTCTTCTTAGCAGCACCGATTGATTACGGATTAATTGCATACCTTTTGACTACTTTCAAAATATGATCCTAGATATGCAAACTTTTGTGGAGTATCGTGTTTAATCTCCCTTACTGAGTAGTCTTAAAGCCGATGGAAAATGTAACAAGTCCGAAAATTCTCCTAAAGCAGTTTGCTTATGTAAACTATAACAATGTGCCTACGGAAACACTCAACTGTCCAAGCTTCTACCCGGTGGCTATTAACGCTTTGCACCTGTTTTATGTAGTTTGAACGAAATAACGCGACAGCCCTTGTTGAGTACATTGCAATCATCTTGTATCCATCATCCGCCCATCAGTTCGTTTTGTTTAGGGTAAAAAGTACATTTTTGCGTCTAGACGAAATGGGGGTACTTTTATTACGGTACCCCTTTTTAGGATTTCAAGTATGTTTTTGACGAGGTCACCTTTCTGTCGTGTTTCTGCCTTACTGGTGGTACTGATAATGAAGTTGAACTACTGTTAAAAAAAATTGCACTAAACCTTCTCATCGCAATGCCTCCGACAAAAAGCACGTTATTCTGTAACAACTTGTGCACCGAACTCTGCAGCAAATCTATATATAACCGCAAGTATCCTGAAAAAACGGTGCAGGTTCTTTTGTCTGCATTACCTTGATTCAGTCACTTATCATATAACGCTTAGCTTATTTATCGTGATTCTGTATTATGCAGCTGAAAATATCGCGTGGAATTTCGCTTGAAAACAAACCGATTGAAAGGCACATTCTTCTCTTGCGTTGACATAAAAACAGGTGCACATTTTGCGACATATAACATCTGTTTAGAGGGTATTCCACACTGGAACACTTATCCAAGTCAAGCAGCGATCGACGTTATGCAGGACATCTGGGATGAAGTAACCTTGCTGGCTAGAGAAAAAATTTCGCTGCACACCGTCTACAAATTAGCTAACAAAGATACCGGTTACCGGTTGCTTATATGCGTTGTATTTGAAGTATCCGTTTGCAGTATGTAAATATGTCACAAAAAATTCAACCAGGAATGTGGCTTATTGGTCAGATTTCAGATTTTACAACATATGCCTTTAAAAAAATAGATAAATCTGGTAGGCACTGAATTAGCTGCTAGCTGCAAACAGGATGTGAAAGATGTATTCCAGCTAACAGTCTGTGCAACATTGTCGTCTTCACTTAATATTCATAGTGCCTGTTAGCAAACACGTGAAGCTGAATTTTGAGGGATTATAATAATCACAGGATGCATTGTTTTCGTTCAAAGTTTATACCACTCAGAAGCCACTTATCACGGTCTTCCGTGATACAACACCGGTAACTCTTGAGTGTCAAAATTAGATATATCACCATACATGTCGCCAGCCAGAGCAAAACAATTTTCTGCTGCTTTCACAAGGACAAAGAATAGCTTTCATCCAACAAACAATTTTGCATTTTACTTGATATGACCAACTGAGTGAAAATGCAGTTCGTGATAAACGAGAAGCATGAGATGTCAAGAGGCATGCGAACGTATGTATTGGCACACAAAATAACGACAACGCCAGGTTACAACAGAGGATCTTGTAACAAACCGTGTGTGTAGAAAATAAAACACTAGGTGCATGTAACTAGTAGAAAACAAAATCGTCCAGCAGTGCAAAAATACCCCGCCCCAGTTTGTCAATAAGCTTGTTTGATTTTGCCAGTATTGTTTATAAAGTTTTGTGTCATGCTGCATCATGGGGCGCCGGACATACAATATGATTTGCAGCAGATAAATCGACGCGACAGTCTATCTTTAACCAAGATGACGCTCAAGTCTCACCAACAGTGATAGGCAAAAAAGTGGAATGTTGACAGCTTTGACTATAGCTATATAGCCATAGCTACAAAACCTGCTAAACCGAAACTAAGAACTTCCAAATCATGCATTGTACACATTATTTGTGTTCAGCAGATCATAACTTGAGTGTAAAATATAACGCGATAGCATAGACTTTTCTAGCCATCCATCAGTGCTGCTGCCTCCTAGCTTAACAAGACATTAGTCGTTGCGCAATTTGTCTAGCAGCAAAGGTGGAAAGTGCCATGGAAGACGAAAGCCGCAGAGTTTAAATATTCCCCGCCCAAACGAGCTCAAATATAAAAATGGTCTAATTAAATAAATTTATAAGTAACGTTGACAAATCACGTGCTGCTTAGTGAACAGTAGTTTGCGAAATTCTTAAGCATTGTAACAGAAACTGCTCGTCTACCAGCCAAACCTGTGGGCAGCTTAGGTGCCGCTTGAGCACTTGTGTACTGTTTCACGTTGGTGCGGCTGTTGTTGTCAAGCTTTCTGCTCAGAATTTACGTAGCATTTGAATTCCTGCAAGACCAATGGGTTTTCTGGTTCCTCCTTTACCAGTTATCAAGCTTGTTACAATGGTTACGTTGACTTCGACGTAGCAAGAATCGTAAGATTTTGTGTTTGGTTTTTCGTGATTCGAATCCTTCGTGACGAGGAATTGTCTTTCAGGCACCATTAAAGGCTGACTCCACGTCCCTTGTTCAAAAACCATGTAAGTCTGTAAAGGTTTTTGACCACTTTATTAGAAATATTCTCCCATTACTTGTTGGCACAGTGCTATTTCTGCTCCATGGATATGGTTTCAATTTTTGCTATATATACACAGGTTTTCAAGGTTTAAGTGTAACCATCTTTGGCTTTTTTTCCTCCTTAATATAAATCACTCTGTCTATACTGTGTAATATATTTGTGAACTCAACTTTAAACTTTCCGTGAGCAGTTGTAGAGTCTCAATTTGGGACATCCTTGGCTGGGTCGTGTTATCTATCATTGTTACAAGCTAATAATAAAGAAAAACGCTGGGTATTCAAGCAGGCACAATTCACTACTGTTACTGGATTTATGTGCTTAGGGTGCTTCAGTGGGAGAATCTGGAACAGAATAAAAAGGAAAAATTCAGATGAGTTTAGTGCGCCCATCATAAGAGGCCCGGAAATATTAATCAAACGAGAAGGCCATCTCATGCGACATTAGGCCTGTCGAACTGTTCGCCGCTTGTGAGCAAGTACACCGACGTGCTTTGCCTATGATGCCTTGCTATTTTGCAAGACATATAGACCAAAAATAAGCCAAACGTGATCCAGCCACCCTGTTTTCTGTTAAGCTAACAAGACCGAGTTATTCACAAATTAATATTCCTGCTACTGCAAACAAAATCATCTACTTGTCGTTTGATGAATTCGGTCAAAATACTTGTAATTGGCTTTTAAAGAGAACGGTATTTTATTGTTTTTACTTTGTTTGCACGGCTAAATGAGACAAGCACGAAACAAATGTGCAACTAATAGATGTGACTCTTGCTTTGGTGGTATGTCGTTGATCACAAGTTGGACAAAATGGCATGCTTTATCAACGACAGGCTGTTCAACATCACGCTTTTTCAGCCAACGTAGGAAGATCTTAGGTAAACATCCTCCGAAACTCTTTTCGTGTAACCGAAATTAAATCAGCTTCCAAATCAGTAGCGGAATACATAGGCTTCGTCTTTCAAACAAATCTATAATCATAGAAAGCGTTGATAGCCAGCCGACCATCCCAAGAAAGATAGGTATAAAAGTTTTCAAGTTTTTTAAAGTCATCTGCATCGACGCCTATCTGTATCCGTTCAGCATTCTAGAACCTGCTGCGGGATCATTCCAGGTACAAGCCGCACTGTGTACCCAACTGTCGAAAATGCAAGACTAAAGAAACCAATAACAGTCCTAAAGATTTGCGTCCCTTTTTTTGTCCTGCTGAACTGCAGGCGGAACCATTTTTATGGTTAATCCATGTGTTTCCCTTGCCACCTGCATGTTGCTGAAACCCACTGCATGGCACGCGTTAATTCAATCAGCTAGGGTGTGCAATGTTCAGCGCCAAAACTCATTTAAAGACCATAGATGAATAATCCGCAGCTTCTTTGCAATTCCTTCAAAGGTCTACTTATTTTTGCTTAAATGTACCCCTCTTCTGGACTTCTTTATCGGTGTACATTACTTGAGAAAACCATGTTATTTTTATTTACGGATCGCATAGTCAAGGTTTCGAGTGCTCGCAAGACCCTGATAATATTAGAGGATGCATGTGTCTTGATTGGTTGACAGAAGAACACTAATTGTTTTGGCAGTGAAGCCCTTTATCATGCAAATAACACGTTGATGGCATCCCGCGGGTACTTCTACGACAAAAAGGATGCTTGGGACTACAAGGATGTTTTGTTTCGTCCGTTGTCTTGAGAGATGAGTTTTTATGATCACCATTATAAAAAAATAAACTGCATCATACATACCTTACCACTGTATCTGGTACACATATGTTACTAGAAGACCGTCAAAATTGTCAACAATCAGATACCAGACGGTGGCAGGATAATCACGGGTTGGTTACCATAAAATCGAGGACTATGTCTAAGGAGTAACCTTGGTCTTGTGGTGACTCGCTGTGATTCAAATGGGCTCTAAAACGATTAGGAAAACGTGCTTAACGTGCTTAACACAATTTCGCATAAACATTCAATACGTCGAGATGGCGCAAACTTGAGATTTGTGTATTTGAGAAAAGTATGCTGACTTGCAAAATGCACTGAAAAATGTGTTGCTTGCAAAATGCAGTCAGATGGTGCATTTGAAAGGTCAAAACCATTGTCTTTCGGCTTGAATCGATATAAACGCTGTCCTGTAAACACGCAGATGTCCCTGCAGATGTAGGTAATTTTCCAGTTGTGATGCTTAAGATTCTACCTAAACGTCACTGCAAGCCGCCAGTGTAAGCAAAACTGCACTTGTATTTGGCAGACTGTTCTCACAGATATATTGAAATTTATGTAAAAGCAATACAGGCCCCCGCAAAATAATAGGCAGTGAAGGTGAGCTTTAATGGGCAAAATGACTACAACAATAAATAGCGATGGATAAGCCAACGGGCCAGAGTAAAGGGAAGGACGTTTTTCATCTTGCATACGGCATACAACATCTACCTAAGTAAACGTCAGAAAAACTCATCAAAATACCTGAAAACATGCTTCTGTGTTGCAAAGAACACTATGAATATTGTTATCTTATTGTGTTATCCTGTTATTATTATGGTTGTTTTCTCAGATGAAGAGTAATAATGCTGACTGGTCATCCTAAAACATATAAAAATATAGTTTCTTGTGTGCGACCAACGCACGAATAAAATTTTAATAATGTCAAAAGTTTCACATGACCCATGGATCGAAAACTTTTTATGCCACTAACAATCACAGTATAAAGTAACCACGAAGGTGATTAGTATGGATTAAGCTGCGCAACATGTAGGAATAACTGAACTCGGGTAAACCCTATGATAGTTTTCAATCAATTACGCTGAAATGTAATATTAAATGGCCATCTAGAATAGTAGCGGAGCTAGGCATGATAAACAAAACAGACACAAACACTGTGCCACTCAAACGTCTTCCCGACTATCTGAAACTTGCTTGAGATTATAGAGTCTCGTCCAAACAGTTCAATTAGTGTGCAAATTTATTGCAATTCACTGGGGAGGTTGGATTACTAAAGCCATCGTCACCATGATGAAAAGTAACACCAGATGATAACACTGATCCTTTAGTGCGATAGAAATACGTCAGTTCACAACGGCAGTTATGTCATTACGGTACTTCGAATTGGATAAGTCTTATTTTATTTTGTCCTAAATTGATATGGAATGTCTCCTAAAACACACGCGTAGCCAAATGTTGAAGAATCATGCAGCAGTAAACTACCCGTTTGATTTAAACTTAGAATTTGCGTTGATACCATACTTAGGCAAGGTCAAAATACTGAGTTACGCGCGTGCGTGATAAAATTCTGGCAAATTTTCTGTGAAATATTTTATGGAAGACATTGACCACGAGAAAGAGGCGCGCAGAACAGAAGCTTAAATATTGTTGTATAGAATATTCTGAAGACCACATCAACGTACTGTCGAGTGGACACAAAATGGCCCGTCATTGTGAATTTCATACAGCCGATGACGAAGATTTAGTTTGACTTGTTAAACCATTACACACCTAAACATGCTGTAAATTTGGATCAGTGCTACATATCTACATACACATTTGCTGTCAAGCAATAACGTTTAGTGTTCCAAGCACAATTAAGGAAATCACACAAGGGGCATCCAGTTGGCTGGTTTCTTATTATGGACAACCGTACAACCGAATCCAGTCACCGACACTACAAGGGTTACTATACCTCGTCGGTTTTGTCACCCGAATATTTGTCAGGAAGTTCCAAACATAGTACTTCCAAAGTCTCAAAGTCAGCTCGCCTTGGAAACCCCTGATTTCCAACAGCACTGACTGATGATGCACATTTCACAAAGGTTCTCGTTACCAACCAGCAAACGGAATGCTGCGTAACTCTAATGGTGGGGCTTTTCCGAGCCTAAACATGTTAACCCAGAGATTTTCCTTGGAAATAATTGCTTAGCAAGTTCGAGAATTTTTTTCAGTGAACAGTGAACCTTGTGAGTAGCTCCCCTTTGCCAAAATCGTTGTTTCGGTGACTGAACGTACCATTTTCTATGGCAATCCGAAAGCTTTTTGATTGTCAACTGTTGAACGTGTAAGCAGACGCTATAGGTGAATTTTGTGACATGCACTAACTTTATCTTCAACTCGAAGACGTGTTCGTGAATAAAGGAGCTGATGAGTAACATGTGCTTTTGTCGCACTGTTTTCTGTGAATAAATGTGTGAGGCAAATAAACTAAGTACCAGGACAGAATCCAAGTTGAAAATCACCAAATGTTATTAAAATAGCTTAAATGTGTGCGAATCAAAGGAAGAATAACCTATACAAGACGAGTCAGACTACCTTATAGGAGTCGTCACCCGAGGGAACACCTAATATGTGGCCATGTAATGTGACTTTTCTGACTGAAGGATGAGCGGTGCTGTACCCTGTCTGTGTGAAAGTTATTCACACTGCCGATTGGCTGCTCGCGGCCAAACGGTTGAATGTTCGACCACTGGCCGGACGGTTGCGAATTCGAAATATCCAAACTTATTGTGAGATTTTTACTTCTGACGAGCCCGAATAAAGATGAAACAGCCGTACAGTGCGTCTCGGCTTTCCAGCACAGTTTAGCCTCACTAAGAGGATAACATGTAAACTGAAATTGAAAAAAAGCGTTTATTTGCGCATACACGATAGCTCTCACACGCGATCACCTACATATCATCTGGATTCAATAGTTCCTGAGCCGCTAGACTCCGAGTTGGGTGACGTGCGCAGTAGTGTTGAGTTGTGCTTGTACTGTGTTCGGTTTTCCTGTATGTAAGCACGTTTGCGTGTGTGTGGGTGTGTCAGCACGACTTGTTGCTACGCTTACCAGGCGGTACAGACAGTCGATGTCAGATAAGTCACGCTTGTGTGGCGTGATTTGTGAGAGTAGGAAAAAGGCGAGTCTCATGATCTAGTGAGCGGCTATAAGCTGCATAGTCAAGTATGTGGGTGGAATGGTTAGCTACAACCTAACGGCACCTACATGGGACCACTTTTAATCCTTTAGGGCGGAGCTGCACTCACAGCTTTGCTGTTTTAACACGCATAAGACTTTGTACTAGGTACACCTCATCATACCATTCTTCTTTTGTATTATAGTTCAGCGAGGCAATATGACAGGAACACAAGCGGCCACAGTACACACTGCCGTTACCTAATGTTGCAGTCTAAACGCACGATGAAATTCACCCGAAGTGCAAAGTTTGCATGCAGCTCGGTAAATAAAAGGTCATAGTCAGCTATTTTAGCCGTTCTTGACTGTGCGATGTTTACCCATCAGGAAAATTGTTACCTTCATATAGCAACCATAGGCACGTGTTGTAAACAGAAGCAAATTTCATAATAGTGGTTTTTACGGCTCTGGACAAAATGGTCATATGACGTTGAGAAAACTATTTTGGCGTCCAATTCCATTTGGTTTAACTGACTGACCGTTGCTCCCTGGCTCTAGCCTCGCGAACCATGAACTCATCATAATGAACTCCTCACATTCCATTTGCTGAGTAAAACGTGAACTGCATAACGGTTGCATTTATATGTATTCGGTATGACTTCACATCGGCGCAGAACAGTATCCCTAACGTGGCGCCGTCTATTAGCCACCAGTATCCTCTCATTACTCCGCGTCCTTATCTGGTTTTCTGACCTCTGCTTGTTTCACATGCGAGATACAACCTTGGCCAATAGATTTTGGTCCACACAAGTACGTATCAGTTGCTACGACGACACAATGACACATGGGCATTTAACAACTTTGGAAGAATTTAAACGTGAAAGACTTTGTGGTCAATTTCACCTCTGAAGCAAATCCGCAAAACGGTGATCAAAAGAATAAAATCATGTTGCATGTTTCAAATCAAAGCTAAAGATTTATCACTACCGAGTCGGAAATACCAGTGTAAGGAGCAAAGCCATTCGCCTAGACGTCGTTCATTAGCAAACGTGAACTAAGAAGTTCCACCCTATTGGACACGAAAACAGACATCTCATATGCACATAGTTTTAAAACTGAACATTCTCACGCGCCTTCTTGAATTTTCGTGGATATTCGTTGACTATCACGCAATTGTAAACGAAGTTCCGTAATAAACCTCACCTTCTGTTGGACGCGGGGCGGAACTTCGAGAAAACCACATACAACTTGCATTCCTCGTCAGTAGTATCCGCCGTTACACACCTTTTCCCTTTAAAGGTCGCGTGCATGTCACTGATTTCCATTTACCTCCGTCTAGTCCTTTCCTGAACGGCGATCTAGTTTTCTCGAGCTTTCCTCCTTTCCCCTCCTATCTCCTCCGGAGACCAGCTTGTTGCCGGTCACAACCCAATTTCCTCATCAATTGGAAAGCGCGGATGTCGACCGTACATCAGCATGAATGGGGAATTGCCTGTGGTTGGCTGTATGGAAGCACGATGTGTTAGCAACACCATCGGCAGGTTCACTTCTCAGGCACCTCCTTTGGCTGCCAGCCAATCCTTGATCATTCGGTTATTGCTTTCGGTTAGGCCGATTGCTTGCGGGTCGTAGGGTGCCGTATTTAGCCGTCTGATGCCCACCTTCTGCAAGCAACTCCTTAAACTCTTTGCTCTCGGAGCAAGGCCCCTGATCCGTTAGGACTGTTTTTGGCACCCCGTGGTTGGCCACGATGTGATGCATTACCACTTTGCTGAACGTCGTCGCCCGTTGATCTGGCACGGCTGCCGCCTCGACCCACCGCGACAGGTGTTCCGTCATTGTCACGATGCATTCATTTCCGCTGGTTGTCACGTCAACGGAGCATAACTCGCCTATCTCTGATACAGGGATGGGTTCCATGGGATGAGTTGCCCCTGTCTTATCCCCTTTCATCAGTTGGCACTGCTTACAGGACACCACATAATCCACTACCTCACATCTCATCCCGGGCCAGTAGGCCGTCTGCCGAAGTAAGTCGTACGTCTTGGTGCCCCCTGTGTGTGCCATATCATGGCATTCGTCGATCGGTTTCCGTCTCAAACGCGGGGTATCATGGTCAGCACAACATCAGAATCGATGGGGTTCCAGGAAATTATGCCAGCTTCACTCAGACTCAGCCTATCGAAGTGACTCCGGAACGTTTCCAATTCCTTGTCTCCCTCTCCGTTCTCAATACTCCTTCCATCCAAAAAGGCGGCTGCAACCTTCCGTAACACGGGATCCTGTCGTTTGATTTGCAACAACCTTCCGGGATCCAGTTCGACATAAAATTATTGTCCCAGCAAGTATGACCTCCACTTATCCGGGGTTCAGATGATCACTAAACATTCTTTCTCAATAGTCGAGTACTTCTTCTCAGCGTTAGTCAGGACACGACAGGCATATTTGATGGCCCCATTTCTCTGCTTTAGGACTGCACCGATACCGCGGTGGCTGACATCCGTGGAAACAGTAAACATCTCCCCAACCCTGGGCAATTTGAGTGTCAGTCGCTGATCCAGCATCTCGCTTTGACACGCTCGAAGGCCTAATGTGCTTCCCTTGTCCATTTGAATCTCCGATTTTTCAAGCATGTCGTACAGTAGAGCAACAGCCGTGTTGAAATCCTTGACAAACCGGCTGTAGTATGCTGCTCGTCCAAGAAACTGCCGTAGGGGCAGCCTTGAATCGGGAGCAGCACAGTTCTATACCTTTCCCAGTTTTTCTGGTAGTGGGCTAATCTCTCCGTGACCCAATTTATGCCCGAGCAGTGTCACCGAGCTCCGAGGAAGCAGTGCCTTGTCTTCATTTATCTGCAAGCAAGCCTTCCGGATACGCTTCAATATGGCCTTTAAGTGAACTGCATGCTCTGGTTCCAAATTGCTGTACACAACGATATCGTCTCCGTAGACGGCAACGTCATGTAGTCCCTTCATCAAACGAAACATCAAGCACCGGAATGTGAGTGGTGCCTCCAACAAACCAAACAGCATCCGTCGAAATTGATATTGGGTGTCCTCAACCGTGAACGCCGTTTTCTCCCGGTCCTGTGGCTTGATAGCTAGTTGCCAGTATGCGGAACGCAAGTCAAACACCGTGAAGTATCAAAAATGCTGAACGGAATCGAAAATCTTCGCAACCGATGGGACAGCTACAACCCGATCTACGGTCAGTTCATTCAAACGTCGGAAATCCACATAAAACCGGTATTTTCTGTTTGCTTTCTTTACAAGCACAACCGCACTGTTGGCTTCATCGATTGTGCCATTTTTCAACATCTCTTGAGCTTGTTTATGGACCCCCGCCCGTAGATGGAGCGGCAGCGGACGGGGTCCGTAAGGTCGAAAGCATTCGGACGAGAGGGGAATTTTGTGTTTAATTCACGAGCAGAAGCCAAGCGGATCTTCGTCACCTGTGAATAGTTCGGAGTATTCCTCGACCACGGACTGTACTGACGGCACATTACAAAACGGAGGCTTTCGGACATGCAGTTCGCTCACGGCAGTGTTTGGATAACCTTCAAGTTTGGCTGCACCATATTTTGTCACCAGTTTCCCCCGCTTTAAGTCAACCACGGATTTTGTGCTCTTGAGAAAATCTGCTCCCAAGATTGTCTGCTCTGTGCCCGGGCTGATCAGGAACTCGTGCTGCACGGACCTGTCGCCTAGGCGCATTGAGTGCACTGACAATCCGTCAATTTTCAGTCAGTATCCACCCACTGCTCTCACGGCTAGCGCGCACGCATAGAGCTTCGTTCCCTCTCCGTCTCAGCGATACCCCTGCTCTTGTATCAATAGGCACATCCCCTTCTTTCCGCATATCTCGTGTCACTGAACTAGTCGCAACCCAATTGGGAAAAGAGGAGTAATCCAAAGTTTTATCATTCACAAGTGGTCGGGTACGACGACATTGATTCTTCCAGTAGCCAGGCATGCCACACTTGTAGCACCGGCTCGTTCGAGCGAGCCTCGAAGATTCCGACTTGATGGCTGCATGCTGTTCGGTTAGTTGGTCCACTTTGGTCTTCAGGTCCTCCACTGGTGAATCATCCCCCTTCTCCTGTGACTGCAACGCAGCCATTGACGCCTCAGCCAATTCCCGTGCCAGATGCACCAGTTCCTCGACACTCGACTGGCCAGTTGCTCTCGCCAACCGCAACTGGGCACCTAAAGTAGGCTGCACACCTTCAACGAGCTGGTCAGACAGCAAGTGCTCGCGCAACACTCCGTCCAGTCCCGGCAAAGCCCGATCTAACGAATGCTTCAGGATAGCGTAGGACACGGTCGGGTCGCATCCAGGTCCCATCCTGGACGTCTTGAACCACCTCATTGCATCCTGGCTGTCGGCCGGTGTGTCGAACTGCGCTTCAGGAGCTTCCTTCGCGGCTGTCCAGTCCATCTTCCGAGGGCCCCTTCTGGCCGCATCCAGAGCCACCCTCACCCGGCCCCTGAGGAGGGTCTTCAGTGCTGCCAACTTACCCCGGTCGGCCTCCAGTCACCGCCTCCGCAACATCCTCGAAATCCAGGAAGGTCCGCACATCCTCATCCTTAAAAGGTTGCGGACACGGTTGCTTCACCCGTATCCTGGTCACGGCACCAAATGTAAGGAGGAATGACCTTCACTGCGAAGTCGTTCATTAGCAAACGCGAACTAAGAAGTTCCACCCTATTGGACACGAAAACAGACATCTCATATGCACATAGTTTTAAAACTGAACATTCTCACGCGCCTTCTTGAATTTTCGTGGATATTCGTTGACTATCACGCAATTGTAAACGAAGTTCCGTAATAAACCTCACCTTCTGTTGGACGCGGGGCGGAACTTTGAGAAAACCACATACAACTTGCATTCCTCATCAGTATTATCCGCTGTTACACCGGTAATTACCCTATGCTCGGTGATGAAATCTCAGTAGTGGCTATTTCCCGTGCGTCATACTTGAAAACCCTTTGATTCATTGGGCCACATCTTTCTCAACCAAGACAGTGTAAAGTTTATTTTGGTTGGCTGTTTTGGTGACGGAATCCTCCACCCTTCGCTACCTCTTGAGAGAGCAGTAAATTCATGCTACGTCTTTTCGTATCTATTTTGAAGGGAGTAGGTGAAACTATATCATGCATACACCGGAGGAATCACGAAGTAGACGAAAAATCCTAGCAAAATGACCGACCCTAGAGGCTTTTTGCCTGACTCACTCTTAGCGGGGATATGGTCAGTTTCATGTAGTTGGTCAGGCCAACATTTCTATGGTCGATGGTTTGTTCTCTGAGCTGAGCATTTTTAAGTAAACGTACCATCACCAATCAAGGTGACATTTTCATTGCGTTGTCAGGGGCGTGGCGGAGCCTGGTGATGCGTCGGTCGGATGTCCATCGATACTTTATTGAGGTGAGATATAACTCATTCATTATGCGAATTCAGATTTGGGATACTCATTATCAACTACAAAGTCAGCTGACGGAGCGAAGTTGACAATTCGCTGCCGTTTTCACATTGTTGTTCTAGGCAAAATGAATCCAGGATATAACTCAGGACGTATTGTTGGCATGGCCACACAGAATATAGATCGGAGCTGCCCATCAGGTAGCTGTGGTCGAGCCAAAAATGGAACCAGCGATCACATTCATCAGTAACTTATTTTTTCATGCTATTCTCTTCTGAATTCAAAGTGTTGGAACCAGAAAATTCCGAGTCACTCGCAAGTGCTTCTTGCTCCGCGAAACGCTTGAAATTCCACGAATATCCAATTATTCAGCAATTAAAAAGGAATAGTTTGTGGTTTGAATAAAACCGATGTCATATTTCCCTGATTTTATGTCTGACTCGCAGAACGTTCACAGATTTGTTTTTAAGTACTGAGTGGCAATGGAGACCGTTGCCATGTTCCTTCGCCTCTTCACGCAGTTAACTCGGATGTTGTATATTTGTGGCCTAATAATTTGCGAAATTCTCCGTAGTGATATTAATTCTTCTAGTAAAGTGTTTAGTTTATTCGTGTCATCCAATCCGTCCATAGTAAATCTCATGCTCTCCTTTCCTGTCAGTAAGAGAGCAATTGTTTTGTCATCCGGTGGTCGTTGTCGTTTATTCATAGCATCATTGTTTCCAACGTTAAATAGTTATAAATGTACTCTCGCATACAGTGGGTAAAACGACTTATTCATGGAGTCACGTTATTGTATTCCTATCAAATTCAATATATTTCATTACTCTGTATGAGATAAACGATTGCTTCGATTCTGCGACGTCTAGCTGGGTGACTTTGTGGTAAAGCTCTTTTTGGCCTGTGTGAGCTGGCGGTGACCTGAATGACGATTGGCATGGTACAGCGACAGTACGTCTGCAAGTTTGTTATCAAGAGTTACGAAACCTCTTAAAAGCTAACCGGTCAACGTATGCCATTACTGCGTATATTTATTCCCAGTGTTCTCATGCTACCTGCAGGCAAGAACATTACCGGTCACGTCTCGTTTCTGGCAGTTGTATGTACCCTTGTGTATGTACCCTTGTGAGCAGTTGTTGCATAACGGATCATCCGTCTTGATGCCTACAAAAGCCTATATATCATGTTCAACACTAAAGAAAAGTCAAGTAAACAGTCTGGCTTACTTCATTTGAGCTTTTGTACAGATGCCGTCAATTGTTTTCTGACATAGTACTATTCACATGATATGTCGGCACAGACTTCCAGCACTAGGGTAAAAACTTGGCAGAGGTTTTGGTTGAGGGTTTTTCTTTCTAAGCTTTGAGTAGCACGAAGTCCATCAGTTCTTCTGTTTACTGGTCGTAGGGCCTCCTTACACCATTGCACGTTGGCGCCCACAGACACGCACCCATGCACCAAAGTATTATTCTGTCAGCTGGCACAGTTTGATTATTGCACACTTTGAACTCTGTTGGCAAATGGCACTGGTTCAGTATCGACTGATCTATTATTGCCTGTTATCGGCGACGGACCGCGTACAACAAGCTATGTTGTGGCAAAGCGGTTTTTATGTAAGCCAACTACTACGCACTAGATTCGAATAACCAAATTATTGTCGTCTGTGCATCCTCTGAGTGGCCTCAATACATAGTGCATACATTCGTACTGCATGATAAAACTGTACTGGTTTCAGCCAAGCCGCCCACTGCGAAACAAATACTACTGGGTGATAGCTCCATTCCGCATACAATATCAACCGTGCTACGTGTATCACGATAACGAAGATCCTCGGGGTATGCGACAAACGTCTGATTAGACCTGAACGAACAAGCGCACAGGCATGCCAAGCAAACCAAGCTAAAATGACGTATTCTGTGATACTCTTCGTTGAAGACCCCCCTAAAAGACGGTTGTCCAAGTGCGACATGGGGAGGTAATTGTGCCACGGGAAGCGCTCCCAAGAATATCAAAATTTAAGATCTGGTACAGATGTTCTCCAATTAAGTCAAAGCCACGCGAATACTACTGTTTTTTTTAGATTGTTATGGATCAAGTAGGAAAAAGAGCACAAGTGTACCCACGTGCGTGTGGCTAAAAACTCATGTATCCACTTGTGTGTTTACTACCAACGTCTGTTTGTGTCTGGTCCTTAGCAGGTCACTCAGAAAACATTGACGGCTTCTGGATTATCCATCAGTAAGTGGACAAGTGTCTCAGCAATTCATAAGCTGCTGTAAACTAAGCCTCAAAAATTCATCAAAAGTTTTCGGCTTCTCAATTTTGTTCGGGATGCATGTTGCCGTAGTAAAAGGCTGGAATCTGAAGGTGAAACGTCTGACTAGTTTACACCATCCTGACAAATCAATGTAAAAAAAAGTTTGGGTGTGAATTTTGGACCGAAGCTGCCTAGTTACTATACATCATGCCTTCTCATAAGTAACGAGCAGATGATACAACAGAACATCACACCCTGGATAAGTTTTGACTCACTCTTCTGTTGTCCTTCACTGAGACCACCAGCAATACAAAAACTGGTCCCACTTCACAAACTTGCCCACCAGCACACAATTACCATTTATGCAAATATCATTCCACGAATAAAACTTGTATTGAATTTTTATTATGATGTTTTCTTCAAGTTGCCAGAAATATTTCGACCGCATGCTGATAACATCATAACATCCGAAACTTGGGCGGTCTTTGTGCGGCATATTCAGCTGAACAACATCATAAGTAAGAGACTCGGCTGAAACCCATATAAGTCTCCCGGTAATGTTATATAGTTTGCAAGTCAGTGTATTTCACCAGCTGCATTCAATTTGGTTTCGAGCAGAATATCAGGCTGACGGAAAGTCGAAGACTGCGCCCGGGTGATGAGCTCTAAGAAGGAGGCGGAAGAGTTTTCAGCAATCTTATGAGTAGTGCTCCGTCAAGGGAAAAGGCATTGTCCTACTGGCAGCATAGAACCGACCGAATACTGCCAGTAAAAATCATAGCCCGCAAATATTTTAAACGCGTGTGATCAAGTTGCGCCACTTTACGGTAGAATTAAAATAAGCAAAGGCCTTAAAAACTAAGAGAACGCCGAAACTTCAAAACAACTCCCAAATTCAAGATTTTAAGCTAAGCAAACCTATTGTCAGCCGACTGTTCAGCAGCTAATAAGCACTCGCATTGTCAATACTACAGCATCCACTATTATAACAGCAACACAACTTCTTTCCTTTGCCTTTTTTCTCTAAAAACCACCAATAACCCTATTTATCTCCTTTTTACTGTACATAATTCATCCCTTTAAACTTTTCAGCTCCGACCATTTGATGAAGCATGTAGTGATTTGTAAAGTGCGGCTGAAATACATTAGTTTGGCACAGAAAAATGTACTGTACATATCTTTTACGTGCATCACCTAAGTTTTCAGCAGGCCAGACTACTGGTGGTGCGTGTAAAGCAATCCTGTAGTCCTGGAATCTCACGCGGAGATATGTGATAAAATTTAGTGCAAAACTTAGCCGTCTGTCAACGGTTTATGCCTGCATTCCATCACGCAACTACTGCTGTTCGCTGCTGAAGATCTAGATTACCACGAGTGAATAGGGTTGTATAGTGCTCTAGCTGGTGAATTTCTGGAAGTCGGCTAAGTATACGATTTCCACCTTACCTACGCGGCATTTAATGTACGTGTCAGATATGAGACCATCAGACTTACTCAAGACAGAAATTAAGTTTTCTGACACATTTCAATTCAATTTAAATTATCAGCTATAAACCGTGTGCCATAAGCACATTTATTCCAACTGCTACGATTTCTATCACCGGAAAACGGGAGAGTGTGGGACACACAGCCAAGCCTTGGAGGCAATGGCATATTTGGTTACTTCGGAAACTGGGTAGTTACGCATTGAACGCGATAGCTTTGATTCATGAGCGCCACTGACTGCTCGATTGGGCCGTTTTTGCCAGTTTCATTCATCATTGGTGAGTTGAGTCCTGGTATCCCCATCCAGGGAAGCAGCATTTGTCGACCCGACTAAGTTTTCTAGTTAACATGTTTGCACTTCGTTTCCAGGTCATATACTGTCCACCTCTCGGTCGCTTCCACTCAGCGCAGGTCTGGGCGAAAAGAGCTCTACGGGGCAGGCGGTCTTCTGGCATGCGGAGTCCATGTCCTAGCCAGCGTAACCCATGAAATGTGAGTAATTCTTCTATCGCGGGATAGTTCCTTCTCACACAGTGGTTTTCAACCTGGTGTAAACGGGATAAACGTTTTGTGGGAAAAATCTTCATGGCCTTGGCTGAGAAAGGAGTCACTATATTTTGGAGGCACCCGTTACTGCAATGCTTTGATTACGGGTCTGATTCATCCGACGACTAAACTACAGACAACTGGTCATACGCAGCCTTATCGACTAATATGCTTTCTCTGATATCCTACAACGAAAGGTTGAAGTCGAGCTGAAGTTGCGACAATTTTTTTTAAACGCCACCCATGGGAAGGATGAATAGTCAAGACAGCTCACCAGCCGTTTCATCTGGGGCTCATAAGATGGACCTCAGTTCTTATTTTAACACCAAAGTGTGAGTAACTGTAGACGAGTGTTCGCTGTAATACGTGCACAAAGTGATCCCCAAGAAGACACTAAGGCAGATAGGCTTACGGAGACTGCCTCTCCACTGAGCCCTTTGACAGCAGCTGTGGGCTGCTAAACATTTTTTGTAACCTTGTACAAGCAATGCAGACTGGAGAATAATACTCTGGGATTAAATATTTTTCCAACCAACAGCCAGGTTGCAAAACTCCGACTCAAGCAGTTTTGTACTCGATGAATATCTTTAGTCTGTAAACTACCTTGATGGGAAAAATTGGACTGGAAACACCTGAGCAGTCATGCTTGACCTTCACCATCTGCAGTAACGACTCACGCCCGGTTGATCCCTACTGAATTGCCACCCTAGTGAAACGTGGCAAGAATGACACCAGGTATCATATAGCTATAACCACATTCGAAAACCTCCGGTTTAATATAGACAATCAGTGGGATATGTCGCCTCAGGAAGATGGTCAGACAACCCTGAAAAATCCACAAACAGCTACCTCAAAGTCCTACTTGATTCACGGAAATCTAGATTAGTCGCGTCTAACAGCTTAGCCTGCACTTAAATATGTGTGTACTTGGTTAGTCTTCTCGCTGGTATTTTACGCGCGGGATTCAAATTAGATACAAACAGGTAGCACCTTTTCATTTTATTCTAATATGGGATGGTAGCAACCGTATGGCTTCAACCGGATATGTCTGTTTCTCAGTCTGTTTCTCTTCAGTTGGCAAAACTTTGATGCGGCAAAGTGGACATGCCTTTGGAAGGAAATATGCTCTTATTGAGCGACCTATCTATTTTTTAAAACTCTTGGTATACTATTTACATGCACAGTGTATTATGAATGGTGCTCGATTGTTGATGCAAAGACGGTAACTTACGTTAAGCAGCAAAACTGTGATTGATGCGTAAACGAAACAGTCCAATGTATCCGCCAGTCTTCTGTGAACACTCGGTTTACAAGCCTGTGCGATGTGACTGTTCTCGGGTGAAAACACATGAGGGCAATCAAGCTTGGTTATGTTTTCTAACAGTTTGCAACAGGGAACGGGATACGCGATTTCTAGGAAGAGAAGGAAAATGGTAATGCAGTTGATTAATAAGGCAGCGAAAAACGTAAAATGTTACCGGTGAGAAATTGCTTTGCACATTGTAGACGGGGTCACTTTTATGGGAACATTGAGACGGTCTTGGTAATTTACCCCTTGTCGAGCCGTGTATGAAGTTTCTTATGTCAGGTTACCAGGACAGACTGGCCTCTAGGTCTTGGGACATAATATTGTTTTCGATGAATCAGCAGCTTTAACTTCATGATTAATTTTTTCCTCGTCTAAGTACGCTGGTAAAAGAATTTTGTTCAGATGCCCTGACAGAGTTCAAAACTGTAAATCTCTCAGTCTGTGCCATTGTAAAAGTTCCCAGAACACGCCGTTGCTTTAGTCTCACTTTCCAACAAACATGGGTGAAACAGGCAAACTTCCTATTCAACATAGATCAATATTTTACTTAAATCGCGTTATCCAAAGAAATTTCAGTGATAGATGAGGCTGAGGGAGGTGCACTCATTAACCTCCTGGTTTATGGTGCATTCTACCGATGGACGCTTTAAAGCGCGGAAGGTCCAACTTATCTAGTTTTATCCATTTTGATGACTTTCGATAGTCTGGATAGTGGGGCATGTCCGCTGGTTTGGTAGCGTCACTCGCTTGCCACTCGCATGTCAGATCTCCATAGTTCATACTCATTCAGGACCACGGGCATTCATTGCTAACAAGCTCTACTGAAGACGGGACTCGAGTTCATTGCTTCCGCCCTTTGATGTGGGCTTCCCAGGATACTTGCTGCAGAAAAGATATATCAGCGCGTTTAGTCAGTATATCGGAGTACAGTGTGCGGTACGAATACATTTCATAAAATAACCACGGATTTGTGACTATTTACGTAGAACTTTAAACGTACTAGTCCTTCCGCGAAACGCTGTTTTCGTGCCGCAGATCCCAGGCGCTGCGATTACTTTTATAGTGATAATTTCTCATGCACAAAACTCAGCGGTGATTTCACGAGCACAGTACATAAACATACGCAGCACCACGCTGTAATGGTGGTGTGAAAACACCCTCAGGTAACCACAAGCCAGTGAGTTTCGCTGGCTCGGCTGCCTGCCCTCCCAGAAAATTGTTCCTATTACTGAACTCTAGCCGGCTGGCTTACGCAGATTCTCACCGTAAGTATACAGACAACTACGAGTTTAAGGTGCTTCTATGGGTTCGCTGACGTGGCTGATTATCTTTAGTCTGCTGAGATGTATAATGGAGGTATTTTCAGTATGTAATGAAGTGACTTTGCTGAGGATGAAGACCGTACAAATTTACCTGAATCACTCTGGAACCCAAAGAATTTCTGGACAGGCCAACAGACAATCCTACAGTCAGTGCACTGCTATAGGTTACATACTAATCCATGCCAACCATCCACATATCTCAATGCCCCACACCCTGTACCACCGTCCATAAGGTTTAATACATGCTATCTAATCTGGGGGATTGCTAAGCTTTTGACATTTGTAGAGTCAGGAAAATGACATACGAATGGTCCGTCCGGTCTACCTGCAGAACGAAAAACGATTTACGTCCAAGTGTATTTCAGCTATCAGCTGCTGACACGGCACACTCAATCTGAAATTGTTTTCCACTCCTTCCACAGGTTTACTCACTGGTTCGATTACGTTCAGATTACAAAGTAACGTGGAAACAACAGTGACTAAGTCACTGCAAGCCTTCATTTCGTAGTAACAACAGTCCCATCTTTTAAGGTCAACCTTTAATACCATTTTGTAATGTTTTAATGCCCCTAGATTTTTCAGCCTATGCCACATCCTCCATGGTTGTGTCTTTCGAAGCAATTCACTTTAGCGATTGAGGAGAACCTTCAGTTGCTGCCCTCTTGCTTGGGAAGTGAAAATTAGTCAAAATTTTGACACGTGGAATACAGCACAAAAGTTCAGGCCACTGCAAACAAAACAGACTGTTCTGGAATAACTGTGGTATGCGACAGTATTAAGTTTTTCAAACTTCCGCCATAAGAAAGTCTAGGTGAAACAGACAACTCACTTGGGAATTCGTAAAGTGTTGTCGAATCTCTATGGGAAAAGTGCGAATTTACCCAAAACAATTCCGATCTGCCTTGGAAACCGCAACAGTCGTTCTGTTGAAAAAAACGGTATTTGTAATGGGTCGCTTGTATGAAAATCGGCAAGTGTATAATTTAGGTGAGTTATAAAGGCTTTAGAAGTCTAAACACATTTAACTCCGTAATACTGGACCTCTATAATGTGATTCGGTCCTCGTGATCCCTGCGTAATGTGCGCTTATCAAATTTGGTTCACAGCTATCTCCAAGAGCTGGACCATAGAAAGCCACCTATCCTCTTTTTTCCTAAAACACATTCAGGATAGACCACTTTGTTGTCGATTGATTCATGTTTTCTCTTTGTTGGGCCCATGCGTCAACGATTATCAGAACACTTAACGACATAAAAGAAGTCCAGCGTTGCTTCTGATTTTACACCCACCATGAATCTCCCGACAAATTTAATGTTTCAGGTAAGCTAAGAGGTCACTGTGCTTTATAGGTCTTTGTTCTGTAAGTGGAGCCAATCTATTCTGGGAACTAAGGAGCACTGCAGAGTTGTTTCATCCTCTTTGGGAATGATCGGCAATGCGAATCTCATGAAACTCCAGTAGGGACTTTTGAACTACTGACCTCTCGGCTAGTAGATCGTACACGGCCAAAAGCTGCTAATCAGCTGCGGGAATAACGTGCAGTCAGCCAGGATATGGCACCAATCATTCTTCAGTTACGGGATCGACATCACGTATGATCACATATTGCAGACCCTGTAATTGACTTATTTCAGATACTACAGGAAATCTTCATTGAAATTTTCAAATCTCTTCGTACTACCAACAATCCGTATTTTGAAGGAAGAATGAGATTCACGCAATGAGTGAAGCTTTTATGTGAGGATTCGTCACTTGAGGAGCCAGCCAATACATTTGACCACTTCATTTGGGTCGAACGGTTGAGTTATAAGTGGCACAATATCCTGTCCAAGTGGCAGCTAGTTGCACTGCCGGTGTGTCCCTCATAGCCGGAAGGTCGTGACTACTAGGGAATTCATGAGACGATTGCTGCTGCCGCTTCCCCAGTGGGGATGAAATAGCTGCACATTGCTCCTCAGCTTTTCAGCACAGATTGGCGTCACTTATAGAACGAAATCTCCCTTAAAGTTCTCCAATCTTTTCACACTACAAACGGCAGTTATTTATATTCAGTACTGATAAATGTGTTGTTTTTGGCTGCGTAGCACTGAGACAAATGACAAGCATCGACAGACTAGCGGACACGTGACAGTCGTGTCATAAAGTAACAAAGTGGTACCCGTCAATGGTAACGAGATATCTCACCCCAACAGCTACCTACCGCTATTTCTATCTGCCCTACCGAAACCCTTAAATTGAAAAAGATCAAGGTCAGCAAAACTCTTGATTAGTCTTGGTTTAATTTGCAGTTGAGTGACTGTGGGTTGAACCTACCCGTTTTTACGGCTGAATCTCACCTATTTAATCCGCCGATAAAACACGACGTGAGCTAGATGCACCCACTCGAAGGCACACGGGCCCTTCTAATATTTTGTCGAACTAGGCGCTGTACATCCCGTATATAACTTCCCAACTTCACGCCTGATGCACCTTGTTCTCAGTTTATTGGCTTCAGCTTCGGAGTAGTCTGCATGTACTATTGTATGTTTGGGAACGATTTATCTGCCGATGCTCACCACAATAATGCCCAGGCGCAAGGACAAAAGTAACTGCATACAGCAGGAATGAACACCAAAGAAGTCCGTTATTCATCGGCGTTCATTCTATTTTTAGGTCTAATGTCCTCATATTCTACACCTTTCACAATAGCCATAAGAACTGTTACGTGCACTCGCACTGTCGGTGAAGTCAATCTATGCTGAAAAGCAAAGAAGCACTGTAACTTGCCTAATCCATGTTATAAGTCATCAGCAGTACACATCCTACGATCTTCTGGTCAATGGTTGGACACTTAGCAGTTCGGCCACGAGCTGTCTAACAGCGGTTTGATCAGCTCTCACCTTCGCAGGATATAGAGCCACTCATCCCTCAGTCAGAGATATCACATCTCGTGGTCACGTATTGTCCGTCTTCTCAAGTGGCTTCCGTTACTTACATTGCAGGATGAACTCGATGGTGACTGAGCCTGTAGTTACTCAGTTACTCATTTGACGAAATGGACTGTAATAAGGATCATCATGTTCAGTGTGATAGAATTTGCGAAGTTACAATGGGGTTGTGACTTTGCCGCAACGATGCGCTTGCCTCAGAGTTTGTTCACACAAGTTTCTGGAATCTCCATTTGGCCCATAAAAAATTGTGGAAAAAAATATCCTGTATGTGTTTGAACAGTTCAACCTACATAGACTAATGATCTGAGGCTTGCAGTAACATTGTATACCAGTGGTACTACCTATATTACAGGAGAGAATGGTGAGTTGGACGGAGGGCTCCTGTTAGTTATTGAGGGACCTTTGAATAGAGCGGACACTGTAAAATCAGTCCATTGGAGTTTAATTTGACTCCTCGTGTCCCTCAATGTTATGAGGTGGCATAAACACGCTGCTTATCGGAGGCCTGACCACTGCGTCGTCAAACAGGTACAGTGTTTGAAGTTCGCCATGAATGATCCTTCACTTTGTAAGTGCAACACATTTTTAAACCTCCTGAAACGTCAGTCTAGGCAATCACAGAACCATCTTCATTTGATAAAACATCCTGGGAATAAACATCACGATCTTTTCATCAAACTGGGCACATAATCTGCTTCCCTTATCTACGTTTTATGGCATTTCCTGAATGCAATTAAGGTCTCGTTCGACTCAGGAAAACTCCATCTAATTGGGCATTATTTGTTCGGGGCCCCCTGGCTTTGATTGGTTCAGCTACCGTCTGTTTTATTATTTGTTTGCTTCAGCCAGGCCTTTCCTGTTTGCAATGCTCCGGTTGTTTACCCGCATAGTTAATTGCAACAACTGAACCTTCCTGCTGAATGACCTTGGTCTGAAATGATTATCAAGTGTACATTGCTGTTGAATATTCCAATGAGTGGTTGGGAAATTTTCGAACCGAATTCGGACGGTTATGGCTGATCGTGTTACCTTCTGAAGTCCTGCCGCCACCTCAGGTTCTGTATTGCTTCCTATCGTTTGACCTGAGTTTCTCGTTTACATGGTTACGCAGGTGTTTCTCTACCACAAAACATCTAGGTAGTACTTCCTTCGCCTTTGTTTTTGCTTCCATGAAATTTTCTTTCGTTGACCCATGCTTGTATATATGCACGCTGAGCGAGCTTGTCATCTCAAAATGGTTGAACGCGGGAGTCTCCTGCAAGTGTTCAATAGATTTTTTTCAGGTAGCATGTTCGATAATTGGGTGGGCAAGCGCACTCGGTCACTTAAGCCTGCCCTCAATTATCATTCATCCAACTATTCTGACAAAAACGTTTATGTAGTGGAACAATAACTGGGACTCATGTCCTTGCCATACACTATGTGCTGATACCATTATTGGCGAAAGGCTTGTTTCCAACAACTAAGTACTAGAAATTTCGAACAAATTTATGGAACGCTTATCAATTTAGTCTAGATGAACGGACGTTTAGAATAGACGTTTAACAAAGAAACCACATACAAAACAATATCCTGATCTGATAATAAACGGAAAAGAGAAATGTACCACTTCTGTGGGATTGTATGCAGCTGTAAATTAGCCTGAACTGTAAATATGTACGATGTGTTGTAATTATTTCAGAAGAATAACTGCCTATAAAACAAGTAACATCGAATAGGACTTTTCTCAATAGTCGGACATATGCATCAAATTGTTATCAAGCGATCAGCTCCCTTCCGATGGCCCAGCTATTTCATAGTGTTCATGTGTTTGGAGGCTCAAAAACATCAGAATCGCTAGGTTTTTTTACCAAGGAAGAATAGAAATGGAGCAGGAAGAGCAGAGAGGAAGGATGTAAACGGTAGAGAGGTTCAACCTGAGACTGAGTTTGACCACCGTTATCAAAATTTCTTTACGGAGACACCAAGTGACCAATTACAGGGTTGTGATAAATTTCTACCGTCATGCGTGTCAAAAGTATGTTGCCCCGGTCGACTCACTTCTTGCATTATGACGGCGGCCAGAATGTCCGACTCGGCGCCGTTTTCCAGAGAAAAGTATTTGTGAAATTTTTGATCTATTATTTCTTCAAAGTATCCCGTAAACTAGGGTAAGTCCAAGAAAATATTTAAAAAACATTAGGACTGCCCATCATCCTAAGTGATGTTGACTGATGCCATGACTATTAGCATGAAAAACAACGCACTTATTGAAAATGAACGTCTAATAATAATACCCCCTTTTGCAGTCATTAGCGACACCATAATTTTGAGTCAGTTCATGTGCCTGAGACTTGGCTACGTAACCCAGTCCTCAAACATTCTATTTTGAAATACTTTCAAAAGAGGTGAAAACTCACGTTCTTCCTGAACCGGGCTCCTCGAAAACGTATGTCATCTTGTCAAAACATTATCCATATGGGGACTCTGTGCGCTTCCCTTACGTGTTTGGCTTTGAAAATTGCTTGGGTTATCAACATATAATATGGCGTTGGCGTGAACATCATGTGTATTTCTTTATTTCTTCGTCCTTCCAGGTGTTTTGGACAGACTAGTAAGCTCACACAGGCGCAAAATGTCGTCTGGTCGGGTCAGCATTTGCACGTTTGATGAAAAACCTACTTGAGTCACTCGCTATTGGTCTGCATTATGAAAGCCCAACACGAGCTGACACTCTAAGGCCCACAAATTCCTCCTCCTATGCGCACGTCAAAGCTGATGCTTTAAACACAATTTGTAACATATAAGCTCTGGTGAAGCAAGACCGCACCGATATCAACGTTTGATTGTCCAATCCCTGCCAGGTCTTTCAAATCTAATCTTAATATTTGCAGAAGGTTACAACTTTTATTTTAAAAGTAGATGCATCAAACAAAGTGATAATTCTCCTAGGAACGACATTATCTGATATCTTCGCGGCCAAACTGGAACTGCTGACAGAAGATAACATTAAGAGTGTTTCACTATCAGTAAAAAACTACCAGATTCCAAAATGTCTCGATATACTTGGCTAAAAGTGCATATTCTCTAAATGTGAATGGAATCAAATGCTGATCCTAGGTCATCAAACCAACCTGAAGGGACGACCAGATGACAACGCAATCAACCCTGTAAGAAAGCATTAAATATGTCTTTACGGATAATGTCTGTTGCCGCCCAACAACAAATGTTGGCTTACACAATGGCACTGGCAGTTCCGTTCATCGGAAACCAACCCAGTTCTGTCAACAGTTAATTAAACGTTTCACTTCCTATGTAGTTGCTGTGATAGTAGTTTGGTAGAACCTTCCGATGACCAAAAGCACAGAGCATCTGCTTAAGTGTGGAAGTACCAACCGAGTGGCTATCTGTAGCCACTGGAATCGATTCCAAGTTCACCCTATAGAATATGAGTTGAGCGACTGAGATGAGGTTAATCTGCAATCATTGGTCGAAGTCACAACGAGATGGAGCCAATCGAATTAACTTGAGTGCCACAGAGCACTATTAATCAGTTCATGCAGGTCGTTGACGTGCGCACAAAGACCTTGGGATATTATTCGGGTTGCTGTGGTCTTACTGATTGGATTACGGTACATTGCTGAGAACGTCAGTCCCTACTCACATTGTTCTCTTTTCGGTTTTCCGCCGCATGTGGTTCAGTCGTAAGTGAGATTTGGTGACGTTAATTTAGAACCCGTAAATAAATACTGTAGCACCTGAGCATAATTCTTAGGGCACCCCATATAACCTGTAAACTGAGAGTAGGAAATTTCACATAAAGCACGAATTATCGCCTGCCAAATGAAGTGAATGGAAAACCCAGCCACTTGGAAGAAACAAAGAAACTTATGTTGACCAAGGGTGGAGGTGAGGTCATCGTCGACGAGTGATGGTGGGTGCAACTTTTCATATCATTAGACTTTTCGGGTCTCTTACTACACCAGGGTGTTGGTACGGAGCTATAAAATGAACCTTGGCAAAGGTGGGCCAAAAGAAGGTTACTAAAGGCTATAAAACTGACTCAAAATTTGTCTTGTATAGATCAGTTAGCCGCCATTTTTCACCTGTATAATTTGCGGCTAAAAACAGTTAGCGGACAGAGTGACTCAACATGCCAGAATCTCCGACTTCTCACTAATGAAATTTTAACTTCATTTTATCTCATCTAAAATTTCCAAAGGGAACCAACTGCATGACTGAAATTATTGCCATCCGGCAGTTCGCCCGGGGATTATGCTAGTATAATCTTTGGGTGTAGAGCTTGGTTCATCGACGCTTCTTTTTCTCAATTTATTATCCGACGGCTTCCCATAGATCGACGAAGAGGTGATATGGTTCGATTCTGGACTCCACATGTATATATAAATACTCCGATGATAATCCATGATGCAGGAGATCTTAGAAGATCGATTTGTTAAGAATATAGTCAGCTACTTCCTTGCCTAACCCAGTTCTGGTGTGAATCTTGGTTGAATAGATTATGTAAGGGAGACACCGATGCTCCAACAAGACTTCATCAGAAAAATTCTTTGGTGGAAAACAAACAGTTTTTGACGGGAGAGCTTTCTTTTTTTACCTGTGAATAATGCACATAGATGATTTAATCGGTACTGAATATATCACCTTTACGTTTGGGTAGCATTGGTTGGCGTGGTAAAACTCCTTACTTCAGTCCTGTACGTACTGAGATTCTCATCAGCTCACAAGCTCAAATAGGCTACATGAAAGCGTCAATTACGACGAGCTGATCCATTGTAGACCGGTTACGCTGGTTGCTCAAATAAGAATGGCCACTTGGGAGGAGCAATGACCTATTGCTTTAAGATAACCATCCGGGAAACCATGAATATCAGGTCGCGTGTTCGAAAGCATTACATGGATACATACTGCAAATCTGAGGTACAAACGTAAGAAAAGCTGGAAAAAATCAGTGGGATCGCTGCTGGATTCACTGCCAGGTAAAGCGATGAAGAAAAAGGAGCTTACTGTGCTTTCGTTCATCAAACCGGAGTTTTGGACATGCCGTTATGACGAACCTCTTGCTATCATTAAATGGGATGCAGTTAAGTATGCAAACGTGTTGATCAACACGATATTTGAAGCTATCGAATTGGCAACCGAATTTAAAAAGAATAACTGAAAGCCGTTTCTGGATGCACTGTTGGACAAAGCTCTTTAAGCGTGTGAATACCCTGGGAAGACAGGCATACCAAATACTAAGTAAACACAGTAAACATTCTGGAAACCACGGGAAAAGTTAACTCTGTTCAATAGGACATAGACGCACTGGAATGCAGAACTTAGAAGGAAAGTTACATACCGGAAAACTTCATCAAAAGATACTTGAAGACAAACCGGGGTAGCGTTTTGACACTGCAAAAACCCTGGTTGGTAAAATCGTTTTCTTTTTTAGCGTCCCACTACGTCTTGAACCTGGGTTAAATAAAATTACCAAGTTTTCAGTGGCTACCTTCACAATTACTTCCGGGTTCCCAGTCTGATGGCCTTGCACGCTGGCAGTCCTCTATAAACACTCAGTGGTGTTCGGTATAGACAAATTGTTCGAAAGTTCCCCACATGATTGTAGTTTTGCAGCGATAATCGTTGCACCATGTTCATCACAGTACGTGTAACAAAACGGTTTGTGTTTTCCTTACATTCATTCGTATTTCTACTATAAAAGTTTCTCATACCACTTGAGACAAAGGGACTTCAGAGGATCAAAGATGCCTTGGCAACTGACAATGGACTGGACAGTCGATTATACAATTTGAGATGAATTATCATGTCTTCAGGAAGGATTATCAGGATAAAACCTTGCCCAAAGGGCTGTATGAACTCTGAAGTACGTGACCACAAATGCTGAAAAGATAAGTACTAGAGATGATTTGCTTGGCTTCGAGGTACTAACGGGTTCTCGGTTGAACTGTGGTTGTAACTCAAATTATGTGCATACGATGTTGTAACGTCGACTTGGCAAATGCAGGGTGGATAGGAAACGGACGAAAAACAGTAACAATGATGCAAGAAAATCCTGAAATATTCCTCAGTTTGTAACTGTAAGTGAGATCCAGTTTGATGCACTTGTTTATTAGGTCATTCCTCATTAGTTTCCTTGTTCCTTATGTAATATCATACCGATTTTGGAATTTAGGTGTGCACAGGCAACCTCGGTCTTAAAATCTGTTGTAAACTACCGGTTTATTAGTCGGGTTTCTTTGTTGTCGCACTTTCTATCCATGTTCAAACCATGTTGACTGTAATAGACAGGTGTGTTCATTTGTTAGATGCTTTGTCGGGCTGTACAAGGCAGCGGTCGATTTTTCAGAGGCGGCATAACTGCTCGTTGCTGAGTTGAAACTATCTGCAGCCACTTGAGGACTACCCGTGCATGCGCAGTTAAAAACGGCGTAGACTGTTTTTAGTTTCTGGGGCCCTGAGTGACTCCTTCATCTACAGTTTACTGTATTGAATATGACAGATTAAATTTTTCACTCATTTCTACTTAGACATGATGACACTCACAGAAAACATACTCCTTGACATCCGCGTCCAAAGGCCGTTGGGGGTGCATCGTTCGTTCGACCCTCATCCGCAGATCGTGGGGATATGTAAATGCTTTATTCTTCCCGCAGTAGAAACATATAGTATTTGCAAACACAAACCTAGACGGATATACATTGCTTTTGGAGCTTTTGGAAGCCTAAACAGGTGTTTTCCAACTTAACCTGCTCGAAATTACTTACATACACATTTCGAAATTTTGTATCAAGGTGAAATTCCTATGTTTGCTGTTGAAAAATTGTCCATCACTGGTATCCTGACCGTGGTTAGCCTTCATCTTGGATTTACAATAGTTGATTTCCAACAAGGAATTTGAATGCGTAATTAGAAAACAAGTAAAAATATGTATTTGAAAGTGTGATGAACACATCAGTGTGACTCTTCCAAACTTCTCTACGTACCAGGCTTTTATCGCTAGAGTAGGTGCTTACGACTATGAAATGAGCGAGAACAGCCCCCGCGATCATTGAGGCATACTAAAACAAAGAATGAGATGTTTTTTCTTTTATACGATGCTGGTCAAAGTTCTAAAGTAAACGGTTAGACAAAGCAAGGTTACGTCTGTAGCGACTGGTCGAACAAAACTTCAGGCAATCCTAAGAAGAAGAACTGATATTTCATTCGATACCACAAGCCATTAGAGACCACCACCGTCTAAAATGGAGCAATTGTACTTAACACGAGCTGCAACAAAACTTTCACTCTTGTTATTTTGGAATCAGTATTCATGCAAATACTTCGGTTCTTTTTAGCCTTCCGTAAGTGAAATGAAACAAGCAATTATTTGCCTTCCGTTAAGAGAATTTTATGGAGTTATTGAAACAACTTAGAGCGTCCATAGAAAGCTTCGTCGTTCTCCCCTGCCGGTACCCTGACCACGAAAAAACTTTGAGTGCTTGCATCCCAGTCGTCCAGTGGTGATTAAAAGTTTTCAAAACTCCATACTATTTGGGTATGAGGTCAGATGTGATCTTGTGTCCGACTTCAGTTTGCAAATGTGCGCAGCTTACGGTCGGTAGGTAAGATTTCTGAAGCTTTTTACTTTAGTGCTATATACCGATGATTTCCGGAGTCAGGTTATAATCACAATGTGAGAATTATTTAGCCTCGCTGACCTGCTGGCACTTTTGTTAGGACCTTACTTGTCCCAGCATATTGTAAAGCACAAATTTTGGCTTAAAAATGTGTAAATTATCTATCGCCATGTACATGAATGGCGGGGTCGTAAGTGGGCACCTGATATACCGTGCAAGAATGCAAGAACTAAGAAGCCGACGACAAAGCAAAGAAGTACAACATAAACTGACTTGTAGATCGAATGGCCAGGGATTTGGTTGCCGAACTTAGCAATTAGCTTACAAACGTTTCGTCAACAACCGTAGTGACATTATCAGTCTGCGCACTGAATGTTATCCGAGATAGACTTCAGGATTTTTGGTAGCCAAACGGCCACTTTCTTGGCCAGATGTCTGCAAAAGTTATCACCTCTCCAAAAGTATTCATCAGAGACCCCTGGATAAATATGTGATTACCGCATATAATCAGTTACACGGAGTATAAGCCTTCCTGATAGAGAACCTATGATCAAATCATCCTATGTGACCGGGTGTTCTTCATTTTTGTGTGCTTTAGGTAATGTTCTCTGAATTTCTCCCTGGAGAACTAAAAGTGACATCTGTTCTCATATAAATCCACCACATTCTTTGCTTATTGGTTTGATGAACTCAAGCTGTTAGCCCCATTATTTTTAAATCAGTAGAGAGCTTTGGTATCTCTAACGACATTCTTTGCTTCTTGGCATTTAAGCACATATTGACCTCACGTACTAGACGAAATTTCCAGTAAAATTTTCAAGTTTCTTCTTTATACCATATGTGTTTCAGTAGCTCAGAGGGAGTTTATTATACAAGGCGAGATAAACTTCCGTCTTAGTGGTCGTCACTCTAGGAGCCAGCCAGAACGCTTGACCACGTGACGTACATCCCATGATTGAAGGATAAGTGGCGCTATGTAATGTTTAAGAGTGGGCAAATTGCACCGTTGATCAGTCATTTGTAGTCGCACGGTTAAATGCTAGAATTAGCAGATGGGAGTTTACTATCTCTGGTTTCTCTAGATTTGCATAAGATACTCACTGTTAATGAATCTTAATGAAGATGAATCAGCAGTACAGTCGATTGGTTACATTTGCAGGAAGAAATCTCTATTGAAGCTTTCTCCTTCGTTTCCATCCCAAGGGTGCACACCCTTGGTATACAATCGTGTCTGTCCACAGGGCCCATGTGAGATGAAACGTTTTCCAATATTTGTACCGCTGATGGCCTATAAATGTAACAGTTTGCCGTCGGAATGTGACTATTCTTGTTCTATCACCACTGAGCCAGCAACATTTGACAACATAGTTAAGTCACAACTGCCGACAAATACTTACAGTGAAAAATGTGAGGTTGACGAAACGGTCAGTGTTAGGGCTCAGTGTGACTAATACCATTCCACTCAAGATACATTCAGTGTATCTAACGAATTTTCGTCTTAAAAGAGCACACAAGTCATTTGCACACAGCTCCGCCATGATATAACTCTGTGCATGTATCTGTATTTGAGCAATTGGCTTCAAGATTATTGCTGTGCTTCGTTCATTTGTATTCTCATTTGTGACTGAACCATACTTCTGTTTAAGCTGTAACATTATACTCAACAGCTTGCAGAAAACTTGTCGACAGCCCATGACTGGTTTCGCCCTTCTTGGGGCTCATTAGGTAGGCGCAGTCCCCGAGTTTCTGACAGTCTTAAGTTCTACGTAAAGCCTAATTCGACAGATTTCGACAACTGCGATCGTTTGCACAAGAATTGGTTTTGATGGGAGTTTCAAATGAATCCAGATGCATCATTCGTTTATAATGATCTTCACCTGAATACGCTGTACCAGCTCGCCTCGTGTGTCAGCTTGCTTAAAGTGGATAATCAGGAAGTGCGCCTACCTGATGAGTCCCAAGACAGACAATGCCGTTTTTGGGCTGTCGATGAGTTTTCAGCAATCCTATCAGTAGAGTGTCCCATCTAGTTATTGTACTGCGATATTTCGAATATCGTAGCAACTGAAATATGAGGTACTCGACTACAAAACATTTGGCTGAAGAAGACCATTATGTACAAGAGAATTGGCTAGGTATTCTGCCAAAACCAAATTGTACGCAAATGAGAGTATGTTACCTACTTCGGTTTGTTTTACAAGGAGTGCGACGGTTATTCACGTAGATGCATTCGCCTCCACACAAACGAATAAATACATCCGTTTAGAATGACCAGACTACAAATCATACCGGATAAACATCCGCTTCCTACTGCATCTTGTATGAATAAATAGAGCCAACAGTTTGAGCTCAAGTCCACCACAATCTTTATGATATCCCTTTCATCAGGATAGGATGTCTTTTGTCCTGTTCACTGTTTAACATGCCCTTAGCCACCTTGGAGTTGTTGTTGGAAATGGAATTGTGTTTTCTTGATACTTCTACTGCCCTTTCAAAGGTCCCAATAGTTCTTCTCTGTGAGCACTACATGAAATTAACAGTTTCTAAGAGTGCAGCCCAACTCACCAAAAGCAGAAGGTTCTTGTTTTTATAGCATGTGCCGAAGAGTGACAACATAGCCATTAGAAGCATGAGCAGACCAAGTAAACATAGGGCGACCGCCAGATGACCTGAAATTTTGGAAGGGAACCGACGGAAGCTAAAACGCACTAGGTTTGGACTGAATTGCGCCGTCTTGGATGTCTACTAAACCATGGCAGCAGAGCCCAAAGTGAACAAACAGGCTTCACAGTCATGATTACTACCAAACCGCAACTATGCTGTTGCCCACTATCAGAAAGCCTGAGTACTTGCTGTTCACGTCCATCTGTTTCCTATTAACCACATGAAAGAAAATTACCAACACAGCAATACATATATACCAGGCTTACAAGAGAATGAGCAATTTATGGTCACTGGTTTGTTCGCTGATCTGGGTAATTTGACTGCGAACGGTTCACCTACCTGTCGACCGACCACCGACCCATCGCCGTGCTCCACGACGGTCCCTAAAGCACGCACTGGTGATGTCACCTCCATTAGTGAAACTTTTACGGTCAACTTTCTATGCTCGTCAAAAAAATTGTCGATTGCCTACTCTACTTGAGCTACCAACATTCTTCACAATAGCATGATCAGATTATGGAATCAAGACCAAACAATGGAGCTTCGATCATTCAAATAGATAGATCCAACCAGGCAAACAAATTGAAAAGAATTTCATCTAATCAACCTGGGTCTCAAAAGGTGGCAAAAAGGAACAATGAAATATTGAAAAAGTGGTTTACAATGCACAATGAAATTTTCGATACACCTGACAGAATAGAACCAGCATGGTCTTGCGCCTCATCCAAGTGGATATGATGGACTGTAGATTGTAAGTTTATTCCATACTACACAAACTAGCTCTTCCCGTGAAACGTATCCTTGATGTGCTCGGTTCTCTTCATGTGTCATCCAAGTGAAATGGTCGTGTGCTTGGTCGCAGCAAACGTGGTCAAATGGTCTATGGCCTCAAGGAATTTTTTAAGTTTGTCAGACCAATATTCAGATTTTTATTCACTCTAACCACAATATGTTCCAAATCAAATTTACTACACTTTTCTGAAAACAGCAAAAGAGGAAATGATAGACTGCATTTTTTATTTTATTCAGTGCAGTGGTAGAGGCACTAGTCTCCCTGCATCAGCACCTTAGCACCTGTTTTTTGACACGGCAAACCACGCAGAGGTTGCTGTAAACTCTCTGAAAACTCCTAACCTGTTTTGTTCTTCTTGGGATTCATCGGGTAGGATCAGACCCCGAGTTAGTTTGGGTCAACACCCTCATATCCTACCTGAACCCTAATTGTACGAAATTTGCAAGTACGCCCTTTTTTAGACGAGTTTGGTTTTAAGGGGGAACTCAGCTGAATCCTAACTGAAACTCCCTCTCAAGACATGCCTGGGCTGAATGTGCTACTTTATGTTTCAGTTGGTACGCCATTAGATATGCTGTAGTCTTTTGAAACGAACGATACGAAGCTGCTGAAAACTCTCCGATAGCGTACAACCAGCTTCAGCCACTTTGTGGTGCATTATGTTGGAGCAATCCCAGGATTCTCATCAACCTGATGTACTTTTTTAACATCAAACTGTGTGCACGTCGCGAAATACACTCATGCACACACTCTTTGGCCGTAACTGAAGACTCAAATGAACTCAAGCTGAATCTCTAATCTATTCGCTAGCCTATATTCACTAGGGGTGCAGTTGACTCGAACGGTAAAGCCAATTTGGTCTACAAATGAATCTATATACAGGTCTTTTTCCCAATTCCGCCGAAGGCCAAACCGACTGTGGGCCCCTGAAGAGTTCCTAGTTCTTCAACGCCACTAAGCTACATCTGGGCTTCTCTGTAGAACAGGAAAGTAATTGGTGCTTTATCTACCTGGATGCCTGTATTGAGCAGGGAGATGAAGCACCCATGCACTGGTCAGGAGAAAATGTTGGTGGAGTTCTTCCCCTAAAACTGAAAATTAGTCTCATCAGGTGTTTCAGTGAATGGACAATGAAGGTATGTCCTAGTAAGTGTTTACAACAAGAACTACAGCTTCGGAAAGAAGTAACTCTCCATAATAACTAACTGAACCCATTCTCACTTAAAACATCAGAAAATGTAAAACTAAGGCTGACGCCTTACTTCGTCTGCCTCCCTCACTACCATTTTCCGTGATGTATGTTTGTGGTTATCAGTGACAATCCTTGTCCTTCACAAGATATTGTTGGACGTAAACACGTAGAAAGTGGCCTTAGTGTTAGCTCATAATAAAATTTTCCTAAATAAATCCGGTGCACATTCATCCAAACCCCTTCATAATCTGCGGGGTATGAACTGGTTCATCCAAACTACAGGCGAACTCGCGACTGCAATTTCGGATGCAAGACAAACAACTGATTATCATATAGCACGTCTGGTGGAATCCCGACCATAGATGGAATGAAGTCACCGATTTACGCGATCCCGGTAGACTTTTGAAGTGATCCAGCTTCCGTCAACGGATTTCTTTGACTACATGGCGACTTATCAGATCAAGCACGAGTAGTTCTCTCGAAGCGTGATCTGTATAACCAGGCAGTGGAGAGCTTGCGGGCTAACACCAATTCCCAGTAGCTTAGCATGAACTACGTCAAGCAGAACCCTGAATCCCTCTATACCGACAAAGTAATTAGTGATGCGCATCTGAGCGTCAAGTTGTGAATTAATGTGGAAAAAATGTAAAGGCCTGTAGGATTGACAACTTGGACGATATCCACAATCCCCAAAGCTGTTTCGTTACCACTAACAAGATCGATGACAAATCTGGACAGCTCGCTGCTAATTTTGCCTTTTTGAAATGCGTCCGACAGGCCTAGTCTGCGAATCTCCATCAATCAAACTCTCTAAATGAATGCTAAATTTTACGTCAGTGAAGATATACACACATTTGCAAGCTAACTTGGTGACTGCTGAATTTTACCTTAATCGCTCTTTCTTAATACTCTTCACCAAGTTCAGCACTCATGATATTTCGTTACTTTCTGGGAACTTAAAATTAAACTTGGCTGCTTTTGCTCACTTTTCTTCTGGGATGTGCCTGCGGGGTGGTCTGTGGATCAAACAAAGGCTTTGCATGTAGTTCCGTGTCAAATATGTATAGGGAATTATCCGAAATTCTAGTGCGTCTTTTTACGAATAGCTGGCTGAAGAAGTTCACAGCTGAGAGAGATGGTTCGTTTTCCGTGTAGACTCATCCATTCATACCCTAGTACTAGCTTTCAATTGCGCATCAAACTACATTGAATGGCTTGACAACTACGTTAATTGCGCATTTACGATTATAGACAGTTAGGTCCGAGGAGCACACGTGAGGCTGAGTTGGATGAAGTCTTTGAACAGATAAGTCTTCCAGGATGGCGGAGTCGATAAGTGTTAGGCGGAATTCCACACGGATCCCGCTTTACAGCTCACAGTTAGGCGCCGCTACGGC
Source organism: Opisthorchis felineus (assembly GCA_004794785.1). NCBI lineage: Eukaryota > Metazoa > Platyhelminthes > Trematoda > Opisthorchiida > Opisthorchiidae > Opisthorchis > Opisthorchis felineus. The sequence continues at coordinate 76,220 of SJOL01006408.1, read as the reverse complement.
CGAGAAGCCTATCCCGCACAAGATTGGCCAAAAGTTCGGGACTCTTGCCGGTCCGATATCAAGCCAAAATGTGATTGGTCGAAGGTCTGGACCAATCACGACCCAGTATTGGCCGAATGCCGTTGCCAATGCCACATCTAGAAGGCGTCAGAATTTTCAGAAGGTTGTCGCCGCTTACACTATATGTACGACGCGCTGTACAAGTGCTCTCGACTCGGCTTTGGTCGTTGATATAACTTTCGCACTCTTGTTTGTTGTTTTGACGGGAACGCTAGCTTGGGTTCAGACCGAGAACTTGGCTGGGGAAAATACAGTTATTACAATAAGATGTCAGCCCGATGGTTGAACAGGCTTGTAAACCGGGCTGTGGAACAATAGATAGCTTCCCAAATGAACAAGGCAATGTTGAAGTGGTATATTGCTTGTAAAATGCCGTGATTTGACTTACTTATCATGTTCCATACCTCTTTGATGATAGCCGAAATCAAATCAGGCGGGACCCCTATCATGGTTAGCCCTTCAGCAGCGTTAAATTTGATAATTCTAAGCCAGTTTTTATTGGATAAAAGCGTTCCACCGGCTGCGACGATTACACAGGCAATGCACTATAACGAAAAGTTGAGAAAATAAATTGTAATCAATTGCAATTTTCGTAGGCCTGCAGAACCTTAAAAAGATAGAAGTGGTGTCGGTTTGTTTTGTCTCTATCCCGGTATTTAATTCTGCAAAGAAAAGTCAGGATTGTCTGGGAAAAAACAAGCCTTTAGGTTGCCTGTAACACACGTCCCACAGCCTCAGCAAAACAAATTCGAAATCAGAGACACAATGGCACGTGACAAGAACAAATTTGCTCCAGCTGAAAACCACAAACCTAATAGAAAATCTGATGATTGGGTCACATGAAGGTTGCTATGATACGGGGAGCCACTTGGTGAGCCATAACACCAGATGCTATCACGGTACACCTGTCCAGTGCGCCTAACTCCAGCACTCGTTTGAACAGTTCTACTGCTGTCCTAGTGCCCTTATTTCCGTGAGTCCACACCAAAGAGTGGACCACGAGGGCGCCATTTTCGCTCTAATTACAGCTCATCAGCGGTTCACATACTGGGATGTGAATCCCCGAGGTGTTACCACAATTGCACCAGCGTACAAAAGGCTGACCTGAATTGCCGCATTTTAACAGGCGAACGTGTTCGCGCTTGAGCGATGTGACTGGTTTATCAGACGCCTCTAAAGACAATGTAGTAGCTGTTTTGTTTATGTGGAACGGTTACCTACCCATCAAGACTTTTCACTTAGTAGTGTCATGGTTGCATTAAACCCGCTAGACAACTTTGATTGTTGGAGTTGTAGAGGGTGCGTTTACATCAATCTTGCTTGAACAGTCCTTCTCCTGTCCTTGGGCAACTATCCTTGTGAGTTCATACCCGAAAGGGGACGTCGTGAAATCAAGTTTCCTTGTTATAAGAGATCGCAAATAATTCCCATAACGTGGATTCGAATCCCGAAACTACCTGCAATTAATCTAGTAAACAAAATATTCGCGGCTTCAGATAAGGGAATATCATCGACCTACTTTTTAATTCAACCGCTGATAACTATTCCTAGTAATCTATCCTATCGAAAATTTTCTACCAGTGACTTCCTTGGATAAAAAGGGTCCTCAAAAGGTTCTGCTCTGAGGGCGCTACTAACTCAAGCTAAGTTTTGATAACGTTTGCTCAGCAGACTGCCCCGGTTTCTTCAGTTTAGCGAATAATCCAATCATTTATATGCAATAAGATAACCTGCTCGTGTTTCCCTAGCTTTGTATTAATTGTGACACACCGTTCCATTTCCCCAGTCTCCCACACTCTACTGTGCTAAACGGAACGGATTTGACATAAAATCGATTGATCATGAATGGATAGGTTTGTCCGTCTAAAGCCACAACTGAATTCCAAATCAGACAGCAAATATACCGCGCATTCGCTCTTCATGGGGACCTGGAAACAGACACTAACCGGACGCTATGGTTATCTCAATCTTCCCTGTGCTCAGGGAGTGACCTGGTGGGTCTTGAGACCTATGCAAAGCGTGATAATCAATGAATCTGGTAAACATTATTGATTTTTTAGTGTTTGGCAGAGCATCCCCATCGTCAAGATGACATCGCACCCCTTTGGTGGACAAAATAGGGTGCAAGGATCAGCCATACCCGCGCAACACTAAGTCGTGGGACTGGCGAACACCCCGTCCGCAAACTCGGCCGCTTGTGTCTTGATAAGCATGCAGGCATCACACCTAAGGAAGCAACTAATGTTCCTGGTTCCTCGTTTCGCCTTAGTTGCACACGGTACTGAAGCTTGCCCAGGATGTTCTTAGGGTGGAAGCCGTGGATGCTGAGCATTGTTTCCAGATATTTCCCCTTTCATTCTTTTTACGAGGTGCGCATGAGGAGAATCCGGAATTCGCAGTCAAGACTGCTCTCTGTAAGTGAAGTCAATCTCTGTTGAAAAGCCAGAAAGCGTTGTGCATCTGCATCGGTGCAGAACTTGCAACCTCGCTGCTAGCAGTTGAGGACCATACAGTTTGCCAAGCAGTGACGAAGACGGTGGATATAACTCTCACTTAGACGCTATATGGCCCCACTCATCCTTCAACACGGGTTAGTCACTCTTTTGACGGGCTATGCCGAACGGCATAGACTTCCAGCAAGGATAAAACAAGTCTACCATGCTTCCATATAGGTTGACTCCACTTGCAGGATGATATCTCTATAAAAATAGTCGGGCAGTTGTTCCAGCCTTCTACAGTCTGACGAACACTAATCCAATAACCCAAGGTACTATAACCGGAGTTTATAAACCAACTTGGTCAGTCCAGGGGGCTGAGCAGGATGCCGCTTTCCTCTTGCATAAAAATCATTAAGTGTATCCGGCGAAATTTTAGTATCAGGTTTTCAGGCTCAAATTTGTTCTGATTTTGGCTGGGTGTTGAACTTTTCCCCAGGATCGCGAAGGGTAAAGCATAGCCAAATGGTTGTCTGTAATCTTTGAAATCCCCAACGGTTATGATATATGGGCTAATCTACGCAAAATGTTTGCTGTTCGTCACAGTGAGGGTTGGTAGTCGTATGTTTCTGAGATTGTATGTGCACCTTAAACCTGAGCATGGGACAATCGCACCTTTTTGCGTCCATCTAATCGGTTCCAACTAAGACGGGACCGTAGTGGACTCTTTCTCACGGATAGATCATTTCATTTTGATGTGCTCTAATTGGAGATGTTGGGGATGTTATGCAAAAAACTTCTTTTCTCTTGTTTTCAGTCCTGAAATGCCTATGGTATTGTACAATCAAATTGTGTTGGAGTCCAATACATTGATAACAGAAATAATTCTTACCACATATAGGATATTCAGGGTTCGCAGAAGGCAGCGAAACACGGCTGCACACTGTGGTGAACTAACAAGAAGGATATTTGGGTGAAACTTAGTAGCTAAAACTTGATGAGACTCACCTCCTATGACTTTCTTTTTATTGCAATGTGCATCCCACTGTTGAGACTGAGCACGGATGAGACAGCTGATCGCTAGTTGCTAAATTTTCAGCACCCGCCAAAAAAAAATATTTTCCCTTATAACCAAACACATGGTGAAGTCCAGAGATGATACATTTTCTTCCGAGATACTGTTACACTTATGTCACTTGTATTCTACAACTTCTTGCCATTTGATTCTTTCGCCCTATTTACACATAGGCAAGCTTCGAACATCTTTTCGTCAACAAGAATCACCACTAGCTAAGGCAACAATGAACGCAGTTGCTGTAGGCAGAAACTCGCTTGAGTAGTTGGTTTGTGAAATTTAACATAACGTCAACCCCCCCTTAATTTGTGAATGAGTGTCTGTCATCACTTATGTGGAATTTGACACTAAAGTAAGGAGCATGCCAGAAGGAAACTCGGAGACTAATTCTATCTGATGAAGAGCCAGTGGTTGGCGGTTCAGAGTTTTCGATAACCTTATGCGTAGTGTTGGAAATAGTAAGTACAATTCGGAGTTGGAATAACTTAAAGTGTCAGCCGATGGGCAGATAATTTAAGTTGGCATTCGCATTACTGTTTAACAGTCGTTACTTGTCCCAGTGCGACTATTCCAGAGGAGCATTGGACTCGAGTTCTGTTCTTAGTGGAGCGACTTGTACGATCCGGGTAACGTACGACTAACCGGAATTGTCCAGCAGGTTCTAAGCCTCAGAGACGCTAACTGACTAGGAAATTCTGACAGGTGGGTCAATCGATCCACACAACCAGGACAGTTAGTAAATAACCGTTAAAGATGTCTAATTAACCAGTCAAATCGCTTGAGTGTGAACTGGTCCACCACTTCAGATATGGTGATTTAGATCGTCCAGCATGTTGAATCTAACTTGACCTTATGATGATTCCCCTATTCATTTGCTTACTCCGCCTGTGTACTTTTGCTCTCCAGTTGTTTTGCTTATCCGTAACCGCCACTCACCTTGCCGCAGAGGCCATCCCGTCTGACACTTGTGTGTTGGCATGTCTGTTTGTGTGTGAATGTACGCGGCTGACCTACTTACCCATGCTCGTTCGTATCCCGTTTGCTGAGCCTGCCTTGACTTGTTTTCTCGTGAGTTTCGTGTGATTGCACGGCCAATGAGAATCACGAGACTGTCGTCGGATGGGACGACCGCAACCCACACTACTGAGCCATCATTCCGCTCGCCGTTGTTTGGTGTTCGGATTTTGACATTGCACTGTGCCGGTCAGTGACAGACCTGTGCACTTGTTGACGCTACGAACGTGAACAATTGAGGTTTGTTGTACACATTTGTTTACCCTTGTGTAAATAGTACCGCAGAATTTCGAACCCAATCCTTCCTTTTGATATTCGGGATTGTCGAACCTACGCGTCACTCGAAGTTCCGTATCGGGAACCTCAACACAGCCTTCATTGGTCGCGTGGTGGAAACACGGTCTACTCGCATGTCAGATATCCGGAGTTCAAGCCCGGCAAGGTCAAGGATATGTTGATAGGAGTGAACCTCAAGTCAAGTGCCCTACCGGTTGGTTTGTGGACTAACCAGAATAGTGGCCTGCGGACATGGAGAAGGTTGTTCAAATTGCTAGTGTAGAATTTCCGCGAAATAACAAGGACATGGAACAACATCACGTGAACTAACATGTGGCATTACTGGACGAAGAGATAAATTTGCGGACTGTGACCACTTGAGAAACCAGTCTTTGAGCGCTGCTGGATACTCAGCGCGCTTACGAGTAGTATGTTACGTCAAGCTACTCAGTGTTTCGTCGGGTTCTATCACGTGGTGTCGTACACAAAACTTGCCAGGTTGAACTTTCTGTATCTATGGTTAACAATCATGGGTGAGCAGAAAAAACATATTAGAATGAGATTCAGGTACTTTCGGTTAAGTATCCTGCCAAAATCAAATTTATCAGAGTATTTGTCGAAATCTGTCCCATTTAGGTTCCAATAGAATATGGGGTTGACGAAAACTCGGGGACTGTGCCTCACTGTTGAGCAACAAGAAGGGAGACTATTTCTCAGCATCTTCAAGAGTAATGTGTTACGTGTAAGCACTCTTCAGTTCTGTTTCGTGCAGGACGGAATAAATAAATGAAGAGTACACGCTACACATATATTGACCTTCAGCTAGGCAACAACGCACTGCTATATATTGAATACGGTACCAACTGAAACAGGACGCTACCTGATACAGCACATTCATTTGAAGCAGACCAACATAAATGAGTGACTCAGCTGGATTCAGTTGAGTCTTTCGTCAAATTCGCATGCAAATGAGAGTATTTGTCAAAATCTGGGTAAACGATCGATTTCCTATTTAAGGCAGGGAGATTTACAGCGCCTAGTTTTACAACGTTCCAAAATCCTGTGCACTGTGAACCTCCACATCAAATGTTTGTTGAGTGCATTTAGAAGCACTTTTTGAGCCTGAATAGATATAATTCATTGTGATGGCAGTTCCTAATTCCAAAACTTATTACTTAGGGATCGGTTGAACTTACCGCACTCTAGTTTTTTTGGAAAAAAAATCCGCAGCAGGAATAAATCTGTCCAGAAAACTCTTGTAAAGAGTCGTTTGCTCGTGCTTTCAGACGACGAAATTCAGGAATCAGAAACCTGTAAAGGCAATATATCGCTCATTAAAATGAATAGGTGAATGGAGTAAATAGCCTCATGTGGCTGGACAGCCGCAAATCTCAGGAGTAACCCAGCTGCACCGGGCTACCAAACTAGTTGTTTTCTACCTCACACTCTAGACAATGATCAGCAATGCTCTTAAATCGCATGCAGACGAGATATAGCACAACTCATTCTTCACTCAGAAATCACATCGTGTGGTCACGCGTTGACTGGCTCCTCCAGTCGACTTCTCATATGGAAGTTATCCTCATCTCGTGAAATTATATTTCCCCTGAGATACTTATAGAGTAGTGTTAGTGTGGAGTGATTTGGGGATTTAAAGCAGAGATTTCGTTCAGTAAGTGAAACCAGTCTATGCTGAAAAGGCGAGAAGCACAGTACAGCTACTTTATCCTTATTCAGAATCTTCAGGAGTGTGCATTTTACAAAAATTTAAAAAGTCTCAAATCCATGACTTCCCAGTTTGTCGTCTGAACAGTTAACCTTTTGGCCACGAGCGGCTGGTCAGGAACGGGCTGTTCCCCAACTGATCTCTCCCTGCAAAACTATCTGGTGATCCTACTGAGACCAAACGAAATCCAATTCACAGGCTCAAGGAATAAAACAGACCAAACCACTTTACCGAAATATTCTCCCAGATTCCTCAAAAGCACCTAAACGGAATGTCTGAGAAGCTTTTAACGTCAGGGGAATAGTGACAATTCGCTACCATAAGCGTGCCAACATATCTTAAAGAGAAATAAAGGTTTTAATGGAAATTTTCCGCAATGTGCCTTACCGCCCAAATGAGATGAGTAGTACACAATTCTTGTTTTTGATCTACGTTCGTGATTGGCCTCATCATTCTGACATAAAGCAGTATCAGTTTGCACTGTCTGCAAACACTGAGATTAAAACCACTGTCAGGCAATACGACGAACTGAGTATCCAACCATAACATCCGATAGGGGAAACCCGTAATTGGCCACTGTAAATAATATGGAAGTTCCTTCGAAGTTTTTAAGGTTAGCCGATAGGAAGCATAGGTTGTGGCAGTACACAGCCCTGGCATCATTAACTGACGCCACCCACCGACATGGTGGTGGAGGTCGATTTCCTTTCCATAATTTTCGTCCCAACTAGACCTCCTCAGACCTCGAATGACTCCATAGTTCATTTGCACAATCAATTGTGTCTACATCGCTGACAGCTCCATAAAAAGAACGCCTACATAACAACGCAACAGACTTTGCAGTTGCCCAAAGTGACATCGTCATTAGACACGAAAGGTGCAGACTCACATCCCTTGGGACATTAGCTAAGAGAGCTACGTTACCCATTCGCTAGCAAGTTTCCTGCACATTTTGAAGGTTGAAAACTGATCGCAGATTCAGGAGTTAGCTGATCGTATTAGTCGAAATGCCCTCGAAACAACCGTATGAAAGGGAAAGCGCATTTGAAAGCGAGTGCTGATGAGTACATGTTCCGGTCAAACCACCCCTCGCTCATTATATGTTGTGTTGGCTACTTTTACGCCAACAGTAGCGAAAATAGAGTGAGCCGCCCATTAGCTGATGGTTGTGGGGTTTGTTTAATTCACGATCACATGACTCTCGTTTGAACAGTCGTCCTGCCGTCCTGGCGCAAATATATTTGTGAGCCCACACTTAAGGGGGAAGCACAGCATTCGAATTTACTCTTATTGCGAAATATATGTAGATCAAGTTTTCGGTGCATTACTCAGCTTCTGTCTTTTTCGGTCCAACCGCCAAGCTTGGCGAACAGGTCAACAGCCAAGACTTAACTAAAGCGCAGGTCAAAGCTCAAGCAAGTTGCACATGAGTATCAATAAAGTAAGTGTAACATGCGAACTACACTGAAATGCTCCGAAAACTTATGGGTTGTGGGATCATTTCAGTGTATCCAACTTGTGATAGGGGAGTGCGTCGGCAGGTTTTTCAATGAGAGATAGATAGAAACGAAATTAACTAGTAATCGAAAGATAGGGAACATAAAGCTTTCAATCTAGCTTTCATGCTCTAAGTAAGCTCAGTTTGTGGTGAAAAGCCGAGAAATACTGTGCACCTGTTTCACCGTCCCTGGGAATCATCCGCACTGTACACGTTAAAAAAATCCAGAGATTCGGACTTGCAACTCCCCGGCTAGCTGTGAAAAACAGCCATTTGGACGCGAGCGGTTGATCAGAAGGATACTGCCACTCACACATCTCTCAATTGAGCACGCATGGATTTGCTCCTCAAATGAAGCCTCATCAGATGGAAGCTCAACGTGACTTATTAATTCTTCTTCTTCCTGAACTGATTAAAAACTCACGTTTACATCACTCTCATTTAAACTTCGTCCACTTGTACTGGCATAGTCATTTTGGCATGTCTACGCCGAATAGGGAAGCTATAGACTCCACTTTCACTCTTGTTAGAGCTCATTAGCTGCTCACGTCCTTGGGCTTGCCGGGGTTGGTCAGAGACCTAGAGTTCAAACCTCGTCAACGCCAAGGATATGCACAGCCGATAAGCTTTTCTAATAAGAGCAAAAATTTGAGTGCAGTTGGTGTAAACCCACCGAAATGACTGTACCAGAACAGGGGAACGAACATGTAAAGGAGTGATCTGAACGGCAGTCGTATATTGCCACCCTTACTGGTGAAGTAAGTAGGGAAAAGAATAGACCCATTCTGCAAAAGCACTTAAACTGAGCTGTGGTTTATGGTATAATGTTGCAGGTGAACGAAATATTTACGCGAAAGCATGTCACATATTCCTTCAGCGCAACCCCTGAACAAGCAGATTCCCATCTCCTGATAAGATCGCTGAGCAAACTGGATATATATCTTACTGGCAATCTACCCGCGCGTTGGGGATTTTATTGTGATACTTTGGAAGATGCCTAACAAAACTGGTTGTCATGGCTTCAGTCCCAACATTTTCATTGCACGGTTCTTTGAAATCACATCATTGTGCCTTATCTCTGGGTGAATATCTTTTCGTGAAAAGCGACATAATGCGCGACTATTTTTGGCCAAATGTAGCATGCTCTCCTATCACAAGGGCAGGTTAATTGCCATGTTATATAACATAACATGTTATATAACATAACATAACATAACATGTTATAACATAACTTTGTGTTCCTGGCCGATTGGTGACAGTTTAGACGAAAAATGCGGTCATCTGATGTGCTCACAGAACGTCCTCCAGCTTTGGCACAATATCGAGGACATCCGTTTAGCGAAAAAACCGCGATAGCAGATATTTCCACCACAGTCGATGTTTTCGAGCGACTGTCTGGCAATAACCGGGAATAGTGGTTGTTGGTTACGTGGCTGTCGATCTGTTCGCTGACTTTGGTAATTAATTTACAGACGTTTCATCACCAATCAAGGAGACGTCAACTCGTCAGCTACCAGCATTTCTGAAGGTTGGCGAAAGCCATGAGTTCATGCCCTAGTTGTTAGCGCTATACCCATCTGGCTATCTTGAAAATAAGTCTAAGAATGGTTACCCCGGAATTCGCCGCATATCCTTAAGCCTCATCATCTGTTAGGTCAGTCGTGACACAAACACACATAAACTTCAAAGAGAGACAGGAACTAACTATGCTACTGACTTCGTGATAGCTGGGATACAAAATATGTTTACGCAAACCACTCGTGATACACAAAGGCCACCAAAAAAGATGGAGTAATGTTTAAGCTAACCTCGGGGTTCCCATTCTTCTGGAACTTTTACAGTGCTTCTAGATCTTTTCATTTGTTTGGGAGAACATTTTTATTTCCTGTGGCGCAGAACTGAACATAATTCCCGAAGCAGGAATAAAACTTCCGAGATGTCGAAACTCAAGGGCATGGTTGCGATCGTATGTGTTTATACCAACTTCGAAATTCAGGCGATCACTCATAACACTAGGGCAGTTGAATAGCTAATACTACATCACTGTCTGCCTCACCAGAGTGCACTTTCCTATTTGCGCAACAGTGAATTTTCACCACTCAAAATATCGGCGAAACGAGAAAGTTACAAAGCTACTTTTGAGTAGGTCAAAGCAAACAGGACGGACCACTTCGCTGATCCCTTCTGTAAGAAGCAAAATTTACCTGTAATTTACATACTTGTATTTTCAGTGAGCCCAATTTACGCTGCCTCCAGCACATATGTATTGCCTAAGCCAGTTCAGTTGTTTAACATTCTCTAGAAACTTATTTAGAATTGTGAAGATGGATTACCACTCATCTGTCATTGCTGTACCTTGACTGACTCAAAAGCGTTTACATGACTGCACAAAAGAAAAAGTAGACCAGTCGTAACGCTTTGGCTGTGAAAAATAGACTGCATGCACTTCATTACAGCTAGCTTCCCCAAACAACTCCAGTAACTACTCAGCAGACCCCAGACTACTCAGCAACGGTAGATGCACGTTTGCTGAAAAAACGTAAGCATGAGCGACTAAAACGAAGGGACAAAAAGACCAGCAACAGTCAATTTCAGATTTTTGTTTACCAAAGTGCTCCACTATTTAATTTTAGCGTGAGTAGTAAAATGACACGGAGAATTCTCTATCCTGTGATGCCAGTGGAAGAAACGAGGAAAGATAGAATGATTGAGAAAACTGACGCTTAAGTACTAAATTGGCCTACAAACGGACAGCGCGGCGGATCAGCATACCGAACAAGTGTCCCAGCCGTTCATACACACTTACTTCATTTTAGGCAGACCTGAACACGTGATAGTTTGTGAAGCTTTTTAACAGTCGGCCTACCTATCTTCTCGATTGAGGAGGGATATCGGAGTTGCTGAAACTTTTTGGAATCTCAGCAAATACAGCTGGTTTAGACCACGGCCGTTTTTGTCCCGAAGCACAGGTAAGGCATAGTTAATATTGCAACTGCAACATCTTAAAAGAATACAGCCACAGGCACGCAGAAGTCAGGGCTATTTTCAAAGATGTCACTGGTCTAACCCTTCAACAATTCAGCGGTAAATGCCAGCCAGGGTTAAAGACTTTTGGCAGTGCCAACAAACTTCTCCTGTTCAAACAGTCTGTCTGAATAGTAGAGTCGAAATCATCATAAGCCGAAAATTAACTAACTTGATTTGCTTTGTCTGGTAAAGCATTTGTGGGAATCACAATCACTTGACTGTCATTGGGTGATAAGATCGTTTATCCAAATAGGCCTTATGTCTAGGAGCTTAGAAGTTAAACCAGAGATATCTGTGAAAGTTAAATAATCATTTTGCGCGTTTGTTGCACATGAAGTCGGTGATGGATAAAAATATTTTCACTCCACAAAACTGACTTCGCTGATGAACGAATAAAAAGTCCGTCTTACCTTCACTGCACACAATGGAAAACGAGTTTTTGATCACACCGTTTTATATATGTACAATGAACATGTTAACACTCAAGCAGGCCGCCGCTTAATTCGGTGAAACTATGGTGAACCAGCAACAGCATGAAGCTGCTTACCATTTCGTTTTCATCCCCCAACTCGTAAATGCTTCTGAAACATTGCCAACGAAAGGAAGGATTTGTTTATATATGGCCCGGCCAATAGAATGGTTTCACTTTGTGATTGGACAAATTAGGTTCTGATACGTTCATTACCTGGATCTATCAATCGGCGGAGAAATAAACAGGGGTGAATCGTCAGTACATCACTTCCAAGTAGAACTTTCTTGTGATTTATGGTCAGATTGTTCTGAAGGTGGTTATTACTCCGTATAAATAACCAGCTACCTATATTTGCGACAATCGAAAGGTGATTATGGTTGAGGAAATCTACGTATGCTTGGATTTCTTTTGCCTTTCTTGAATACACTGCCTTGATTGTTCTTCTCATCCAACGGATGATGAGAATTGGACATCAGGGCTGATATGATTCCATCATTTCTTGAAATCTCATCAACTAAGAAAAGGCCTGGCGCCACCTCTTTCCGTGGTCTCCAAATCAGTCTAACTTTCTTTGCCATTCATCAATCAACCTTCTCTTCCGCGACTTGATTCATCTTACTTTGGGAATTTCAACAAAGATTTCCCCTTAAAAAATGGTAAGCGTCCTGGCCAACGATCGAAGTTACTCTAACATCAGGATTGTTAGCCTTCATACTGTAGTCCTGTATGTTGACGAAATGATTGTAGTGGGAAGAGTTGGCATCTTCATAATTCACTTCACTTGGGTGATCAGATTAACCAGTTTGTGCCTATCGCACAAATGGTATTTGCTTGGAAGTAAAAGGTATCCGTCTATCCTGAACTCTTACTAAACATGATTTACCTCCACTCAAATTTTCTCTGAGAGGGGTATTAATGCTGTTCACGAGTGCTTGAGCAGAAATGAGTGTGAGTTAAGAATGTACCTTCAAGAAGTATTAGGTTCAAGCTCTGTTGTTTGACCTAACTCCTCTCCTTGCTTTACACATTTTGAGCGATGTCATGTGATGTCCTTCCAACTGGTATGAATCTTCTTTAATTTAACCTTAAGAGACACTCCAGTCTCTGTGTGACCTGAGGCTTTCGGCTGAGTTAACAACCACACAGCTCAGTAAGTGTCAGGGTATTCAGCTCACGCATACACTGAGTTGTCCCTCGCAGTGACCACACAGCTCCTTGTTGAGCCCACTGACCAAGGGATAATTCACGATTAGCAACATTATACACGGAACATTCAGTTAGTTCTTTGTGATGAAAGCTCAGCTGGTAATCCTGTGGCGGATCCAAGATCGAAGTACCGGTGTTAAGAAGCTAATCTAAACACAAATTACAGCAAAGGACACTCACTCAGGTAATCAGCGGTCGGAAACCACTTCCAGTACTACTGGTTCGCGTAAGCAGATCAGCACAATTCGACTTATTAGAAACGAGGTTTTCACAACAGGGTTTAGTGCATGCAGTCGACATCCGAAAGTCCATACAGCAGGCGACAATCTATCATTTGATATCGAATCATGATTGACTAACAATGCAGTTCAAACTGAAGGAAATGGCACAGTGACCATGTTGGCGCATGCGTGCGTATATGCATGCCGGGATGTGTGGATAGCCGAGAATGACTGTATGTGAGCAGACATTGAGTACAGTAAACTGAAAATTGTTGCGATCCATAGGAGACAGATGGGTAGATGGAAAGAATGGGTAGAGTACAATCTCGTTGAGCACTTTCAGACATGTGGACCAGATGTAACAAAGCTACACTATGCCCATCCTATGTAAACGGAAGTCAATCTCCAGATGTTAGATTGTGTTCACTGTTCTATATTTCTTAAAGTTACAATTGCCAAAACTGTCAAAATTTTCATTTATTTCACTTGTCGGTTGGTAGCGTTACCCATCAACCAGGTCAACTATTCACGAAACCGAAACAAACCGATTGGTTTAGAAGGCTGAGAGTCTACTTTGTTGGAAGAATTTGGGGAGTCCACAGTTGACCTTATCCAGACATCACCAGGAGAATTTCAAATAAGTAAAGTACCGCAAACTCCTGGGGCGTATGCTTACTAGGTTTCTAGGACGCCGTTAGACCAACCTTATCACCTACTGACACAAGTAGGTAGCTATCTACCTCTGTCTCTCCATATTACTGGCAGCTACAACCACCGTACCACATGCATTCGGTTTTTACAGCTCGATGAGAAGACGATGATGATGATAACGAACCACAGTAAAACTGATTGATGACTAGCCCCTGTGAAACTTGATAGCTTGATTTCATGTCAAAACAGTAGAAAAAACGGACCTCACATTTTGAAGCATGAATGACATGCATAAACGGAGCAACGTGGGACTGTTTGTATTGTCGTTTGAAGGTGGATTGAAGGCGGTAGCGTAAAAATTTAATCGGTAACATGAGTGTTACGTTAGCAAGAAAGTTGATGGGTTCAGCTGAGCTTCCCGTTGAAATCAAATGAGTGTGCAAATGAGAGCTTCGGCAAATTCTGTCTCATTTGGATGCAGATACAAAAAAAGTTGATGGAAAGCAACCAATCAATCAATTTATTGGCTATAAACCGTGTGCCATAGGCACAATGGTTCCAGCTGATACAGTTTCGATCACCGGAATGTGGAAGAGTGTGGGACACAGCCAAACTTCGGAGGCGATGGCACATTTGGTTACTTCGGGAACCGGGTAGCTACACGTTGAACGCGATAGCTTTGATGCATGAGTGCCACTGACTGCGCGACTGGGCCGTTTCTGCCAGCGCCATTAACCATTGATGAGTTGAGTCCTGGGGTCCCCATCCAGGGAGGCGGCAGTTGTCGACCCGACTAAGTTTACTGGTTAGTGTTTTCATACTTCGTTGCCAGGTCATACACTGTCCACCTCTCGGTCACTTCCACTCAGCACAGGGCTGGGTGAAAAGATCCCTATGAGGCAGACGGTCTTCTGGCATGCGGAGACCTAACCTGTGTTACCTACGAAGCGTAAGTAATTCATCTATCATGGGAAAGTTCCTTCTTTCTAGAACCATCTGGCGATACTAATCCGATGTTCCCACCAGACCTGACCAATTCTTCGAAGACACCCACGGTCAAAACCTGACATCTTTCGTATGTCCTCTGCGTGTAGGGGCCACGTCTCTGATCCATAAAGCGGTATGGATCGCACCGCCACAGTGTAAACTCTGCTCTTGACAGCTCTTGACTGGCGTCACATCGGCGCCATAGGTGTTGGAGGTTGGCAAAAGCTGCCCTGGCCTTTCCGATTCGAGGAGTAATCTCATCTCCAGCCAGTCCACCGGAACTTATACAACTGCCCAGGTAAACAAATTTATTTACCACGTCGATTGGCTCGCCTGCAAGCATGAGGTTTGGGTTTGATCCCACGCAGTCTTGTAGCAGCACCTTATGCTTTGCAGGTGTGAAGCGCATGTCACACCGTGGGGCAGATTTATTTAATTAGGTCATCACAAATCGTCTGCGTTTTGGAAGGATCTGAACCAAGGACAGTAATATTGTTTGCATACTCGATGTCTGTGAGCGAACTTCCCGGGAGAATCTCGACTCCCTGATGAGTCCGAAGTTGGGCAAGCCATGTCGTCGAGGAGTTTTCAGCAACCTCATGCGTAGTGTTCCTTCAAGAAGATATGCTGCGATATCTTGAATGCAGTACCAATGGGAACGTGGGAAAAACTTCTGCAGCGCATTTACATAAAATAAAACACCACAAACGAGAGAGAGTTGGGATTCATTTTAGTAATTCGTTAAGACCATGTCAGTGTACAAACGAGATTATCTGGCAGATATTACATCCAGTTCCTGTACGCATACCATCAAGATAGGTTTCATTGTATTATCACACGAGATAGTATACACACTGATATCTGTCCACTGAAATTTTCACCTGAGTTGTCGATGTTGGATGCGTAAATTACCATGGGCCCTCCAAGTTTGTCTGCCGCTGTCTGGCCTGTGCTAGTAGCACAACGCAACCGTTTTACAGTAAGTGTTTTCCATGCGTACACCTGATTCCTGGTCTATTCCAGTTTGTTGGGTGATACTTCCCAAGAAGCTTGCGTGGCTGCTGATAACAAGCCTTAGACCAATGAAGCAACGACAGTCATCGGCGATAGAGAAACCGTAGAATTAGGAACTGAATATGTGCATACACTGTCACTGCCTGCTGGAACAATACGGCTGTCGTAAAAAGTGCGTTTTTGATACCTTTTGGTCATAATCGGACATAAATGTATGGTAATGAAATCGACAGGATGTAAACATTTTGGTCAGTGAATAATTCAATCATCAGAAATCAAAGCAGTCGGATAAAAGTAACGCAAGACACAAAAAACGCGTGATCTTGTTGTCTGACTAGCCATCCGCGTGAGCACGTGACTTGCGCGCCTTGGGTCAGTATTCAACTGACCAAATTTATCTTTGGGCAGTGAAATTCATTCTAACTGAAAAGGTTGCTCACCTTCTCAATCTGTGTTGTTCAGAGTTATACTGTAGGAGTCGTACAAACGATTGAGATATTTATTAAAATTCGGCCTTCCATTTTCCGCTACGTTGTGCTAACATTCACATATTGAACTAGTTCTCATAGGAACTTTGGAAACTTTTGTTGTCTATTAGGAGTCTATCTTCTGTTAAGTGTTGTCGCAGTTTTATTTTCAAGCATGCTTATTACTATGGGTTTTTCTTTTGATTTTGTATTGTCTATCTGCCGTTTTTGGTCTGGTCAGCAAGGTTTTCCAAGAGTTTGTACGCCTGACTTTACTTTATAGACTGGCTCCTTTTTTAATGTCGCTACCCATGTCTTTGATGTTTAAAACATGTGGGCCTACTTATTCAGATGCTTCCCATCACTCTCTAATCTGATATGTTGAAGTCGGAATTTATTGATCAGAAAAGGAACGCTTCAGAACACATGCGTGACCGTCCTCCCCCAATCTAGAAGGTGATGAATCAATCACGTGAATCAATCAATCGCGTTCCGGCAGGAAAAATGGGGCCATTCAACAGTTATTTCTGGACAAACTTTCAGCATAATACTTCTCGTGTGTATTTTACAGCACCGAATTTCATCTCTATTTATACCTGCCCATTTTACGATTGGAGTAAACCAATTTTCCGGTATGCCGACCGCAATGGATGAAAATATATCCATCCATTATTAAACTGGTATACCCGAGGGTCTTCGAAGTATTTCGGCTTTCCTTTAGTTTTTATAGCGCGTTTTTGCATCATAGCCGCTCCTGATATTTCATCTTCAGTTTTACCCCGTCATGGAAAGAAGTTGCCATTTCTGGAGTAGAAAGCTTTCTACATGCTTTTTGCCTCTTGATTAAGTTTAGCTGAAATTTGTCCACCCCTGTGCTTTTCATACCCCAGCAGATGAGATTCGTTCCATTCCTGGCGATCAAGACGCAAGCATCACTTCTGTTTTTGATCGTCGCTACCCTGTTACATGTTCTTTTTCACTATCAAATCATGCTGTTCTTCGGATGTGATTTCGTGTTGACTCATCCATAGATGGAAAGTAAAAGTTTTATGGTGCCTCATAGCAATCTCTTCCACTTCAGGTTCCGGCGATCCAGCCGATTGCCCGAATATATGTTATATATTTTCGGTTTCTTATCTTCTTCCTTCCTCTGATGTCCCTTGACTTGTTCCCACTCGTTTTTCGCTGCAAGTATTCCGAACTTCTCAGAGGCATTTTCTTCATATAAATCATAACATGAGCAACAATAATGAAGGTGCTGCACCTCCTTGTAAAACGCATGGAAGCAGTTCTTTAAGGTAAGCAATTCTGTTCAAGTTGGTTTCACACAGTGCGAAACTCTGGCCCTGAAAAAACCTAACAGTAGCTAAGGTCAGTTACATTTTGAGAGATCCAATCATGGCGCTTCTGCAACGAAAGCGTACATGAACTGAGAATGCCAGGCGTAACGCACTACCGGTAAGGTTACGGAAAACTCTTCGCTAACTGGATTCGGCTGAGTTTCCAGTTAGGACAAAATTAGCGTGCAACTGAGAGTATTTGGCCAACTGATGAAGTTGTTCTCTCATGTTTTACTGGTAAACATTGATTTGTTCAGCAGTCGGGGTAATCTACTTGTAAACGCCTCATCAGCAGTTGAGCCAGTGCGTTTTAAGTGAAAGTTCCCGGATGCGAAGTAGACAGAAAACAGGATGGAAGATTTGAAGGTGATTTCTGGGTTTTAGTCAAAGGTCGACTTCAGTTGAAACGTAGATTTACGACCTTTATTTTGGCTGACGCCTGTTTGACGAGAGTACTTACTATAGGACTCAACTGCAAAGTGTTCGGAGGTTGGTGAGACAGAAATTCGGTGGAAGTTAGCGACCACCGTGGATGTCTAATTTAGGCGGAAATTGGCAACAGTATCTTACATATACACTTAGATTACAACCAGCGCTTACACCGCACGTGCCTCAGCAATACTGCTTTACTACGTACTCGTCAGATCTAGGCAGCTTTCAGATTTATGCCCATGTGGTCTGGACTTCTTTTGCCGTTCTTCTGGCTTGGAAAACACTGGATTTCGCACGTCCGCCGTACTATCTGCTGACAACTTACAGCATTAAAAAAAGCTTCACTAAACCCAAAACTACATTTTGGTAGTGTGAGGGGATCTTGGAATTTTTACTGAAGATTTTGTCCCGCAATTAAAGTAATTATATGCCTAAAACATGAGAAGCACTGTATAGCTGTTTCATTTTTATCTTTTCTAAGTGCGAGCTGATCACAGTGTTGCTCAGCCACTAGTGGCTGAGTGGTTACTTGTTCCACCTACTAGCCGGAGGTCAGGACTTGTAAACACCTTACTGCGCAGCCGTGAGATGTGCACTGCTGATGATTCCAGATATGGATAAAACAGCTGCGCAATGCTCCTTGGCTTTTCAGCATAGACGGGCTTCACTGACGGGATAAAGACCTCTATTGAATATTACCAAATCTCCTCAACTGACCATGTATCGATAAGCAGCTCAGAGAAAAGGTAATTTCACTAGAAGTGTGAAACTTTCTTCTGAGAAGCCGGCACTCGAGAATCCAGTCAATACATGTCCACGTGATATGGTTTCCAGTATTGATGGATGTGAGGCTATCCTGTCTAAGTAGCCAAACGGTGAAGAGTTCAACCACTGGCCGAGGTTAACGGGTTCCAAACTATGAGTTTCTTGAGATGCCTACTGCTGACGCTCCCTATTGAGGACAAAACAGTTGTACAGTGCTCCTCGACGTTTCAGCACAAACTGACTTCACTTACAGCATAAAACCTCTATTAATAAGGCTATCGTAAGACATTCACAAATCGAATGGCTGCACATCGGACGGCTTCATTATGCGTGTAAAATCGTATAGGGCTAAATTTTCATTGGATCTCCACACCTTTAAACTTTAGAATCCCACGCATCTCTACGCTGTATTGCAAATAATTACCACCAGAGTTTTCTGAGCGAGAATTATGATTTCAAGTGGTCAGGTGGGACGAAAACTCAGTTCTATTGATTCAGACAGCGTGTTACTCCCAGGAATCGTTCACATTTGACTAAAAGGTTCAATGATGAATGGTTTCTGAGATTATGATGCGCAACTTCACTCACTGAAACGCCTGCCTTTTCATATCACCGTCACAAGTCCACAGAAGTGAGAACACTTTAAAATGAGAGCCACGTACGGTTCATGGTTTTTTAAGTCAGGCGTTAGACATGGTAAGTTCCAGTCATGCCCCTGACTAGTTGAAGAACCCGCAAGACCTATTGAATCGTACAGTGTAAAACAGAACATGGATCCGTTGATTCCAAGCCAAAATGTAGCACCCCATAAAGACAAGGCTGCTTTGCGTCAAGCAAAATAGCTTTGAGCCGAAAAAATGAATAGGTTACCATACATTTTTTTCTTGTGAAATATCTGAAAATCTAACGTGCTTTCTCAGGGGATAGCACCCGGGACCAGTCCTGCTATAGTGCTACAACCATTGTTGACTTCTCTGATTCACTTCCCATAAGGCTTTTTGAGTAGCGTTACAGGCGATTTAGTAGTACTGAAATTATGCATAAAAACCTTGGCATTCTTGTGGTTTCACAGAGTGGGACAGTTTTGACTGCGTTTTTGTGGTAAATATGAGTATTCCGTATACACGAAGGCGTTACTTCGATACGGAAATTCAAGGTTGAAAATGAAATGAACCGCAATTTTCTCCGCAGTAAAAAGGTCACTCGTCATTTCATGAGTAGAACCAAAAAACTAATGAGCTAGGTGATTCTCAGGTAGTACTGACGATCAAGTGTCTTTGGTAGCTCCGTAGGAGAAAAATCCTTTTGGGAGGAAATAACGGAAATTGCCTGTCATCAAAGCTCTTTTTCTGGGAATGTGTACCACCCAAATTCATTGATTAGATTGGATTAAGATTCTCCTACCATGAGGCTTGATCATTATTGTTAGAACGAACAGCAGACATATCTTGCGGCTTCTGAGCACTCGATTACATTCAAAGAAAGATCATTCATCGGCAACAGACGAAGGGTGTTAAAAAGGACTTCTGATTATGAGTGAAATTCCTTGTTATTCATTAAACTGGTTATCAACCAAAAAACGCGGTTTCTAAGTTCGTCCGGCTACTGTGAAACTGAAAGGTTTAGGAGAGTTCTTAACCCATGATTTCGTCCTATTCTGTAATTGAGATATCAGCGTTTTTAGGCCTCCAAGGGGTATCACTTGGGTGGAGTTTGTGCGCTGACTCTTCTCAGTCCAAAAATTATGAAGAATTTCCACTTCCTAGATGAAAAAATCCTGGGGTAAATGAAGTGCATCTGTTCACGGTTGGTTAATTTATTTATTTGAAAAATATTGCAGCTTTGTGGATTTTTTTATTTTTAACAATGACTTCAAACAACGTGAGCGTTTCACACAGCATTCAGTTAGAAGTAAATTCGCTCATTTTCTTCGCTCGATTCAGAAGTTTTCACCAAACTTTTTTTTATATATGCACGAAACCAAACGTTATGAGACAACGATGGTTGATAAACGAAGCACTTGCGTAAGATTAAACCGATGATTGAACCGTCGCCACGACAACGGAAATCACCTTTCATGCAACCAGTTCAGCATATAAGCCTGTGTTGTATATTTCGTTTGATGGGGCTAGTTACCAGCACTGAAAATACTCTTTTACTCAGGACGTGGGAACCTCCTCCCTATTAGCGTAGTGGAATGTAGGCATGTAGGCATGTAATCTGTGCACAAGTACCTATGTTACCGTAGAGCGCTCACTGGAGAGAAACAGTCTTAACAAACCTTTCAGACTGTGACTGAAGAGTCGAAACCCACTCGACCTTATGGGAAACGTTGAGCAACTTCAGGTTTTAAGACGTAGATGGTACCAGTTGACCTCACGTCCAACAAGTGCCAGCCGACAGAGGTTTTGCCGGTGGTTGCTAATGTCTTACAGCACTAACCAACAATTTATTTACACTATTTAGAAACCGTGTAACTTGGTTACAGTGTACGATTTCACAAAAATCCATATCAAAGGCGACTTACCCGCCTTTTAATATTTCAGCCGGAAGGGTTACGATAGCGCTACATTGCAAAGGTAAATAAACTAAACTGGCGGAAATGTCATCCCACAGATATTACTAATATATACGATGCCAGCAGCAGTCTCAATCGCACAAGCACCAATATCAAAACACTCGTTAATGGCAGGTGACCAATGCAGGAAATGAAATGCTGTTTGTTGACGGAACACTACTCATAAGGTTTCTAATATCTCGTCGGCAGCCCATTACTTATTTTTCATTTCTTGGGTCTCATCTGGTAGACGCAGCCCTCCACTTTCTGCCAACCTTCTACAACTGAAAACTGCTTCCAACAACCTTATATATACATATACGGTTGTATACTTCATTTCACGAAGGCTAGAGAGGACATCACTTCACTTGCGACTACCTTCACCACCACTCACCCATGCCATGCTATCGAACGGGCGGCACGACACAGAGAAATTAATCAGTAAACACATTTACATTAACCCGGTCCACCGGCCACCAAGAACAAAGGACTAATCCAATGACTGGATTATAAACAGCGTGATGACGAACAGATCAATCGAATGAAAGAGTACTACCAATAAGACAGTCAAATCGGCCAATTAAATGATAGGAAACTAAAACACTGTACAAGGAAACCTATCAATGAGGACGGGGCAGCAAGACTGAGGAATTAGAGGCATCCAACAAACCAACCTGGTGCAAGAAAAAGATGCCACAATACCACCCAAATTCCAAGCCGATCGACCAACTACCGTGAAAACTACCCCGCAACCAACCAGTCTCAGTGGAGCTATGAGTATTGTTTAAAAGCTATATAAAATCAGGCAGAATTGAAGGAAATATCTAGGTAACCGCATATGGACGATTTTCTCTGGCTGGTGACGGAGTGTTCATAATTCTTGCACTAGCTGGTGAGCTAGTGGGTAACCTGTACATAAAAATGATGCTCCTTGGATTGCAAGTATTAGCGCAAATTACTGGATGTACCATGGGTATTGTGCTCAGTAGTGGTTGGTCTCTCCGTTGCACACAACGCCGAAGCAGTTCAAAGTGCTGATGATTCAGATGACTCGGTAGAAGTGTACTTGTAAAGCCACTTATTCAGCCCATTGGCCCGGATTTGTAGGTGACCCTGTCATGAATAATAGACTGCTCCTGCTTCCAGTAATTTTGTGAATGAGTTTCGTGTTTTTTCCTAACTTTTAGCTTTCTACGAGCTACATGAATCATGCTGTTCCCCGAAAAATGACCCTTTCAACCTTCACAGCGCTTGCCACACCAAAGTGCACGTTTTAGTTTCTTCAGTTTCCGGTATACCCGAGTGCCCGGCAGTCACGCGATGGTAAGCGATAGCAGGATTTCGCTGATTCTTTTCCCCAGACTAAATTTCTCGCATACACACTTGGCATTAGCAAATTGATCATAGAGTCTAAAGTCTGAATGATTTCACAAATGTAAAAGAACGTCAAAATGTAGACAAAAGGGTCTTTCAAAACCTACGATAGCTGCGGAGAAAGAGATCATTATTAGTATTACAAACAGATCTTCCGACAGAAGGTCACCTGATTCCTATAAGTTCGGTCGGCTTGGTCTGGAGGTGGGACAAACTTGGGTTCATTGACATCCGAAAACAATTCACACGCCCTAAAGAGGTGTGTGGTTAGGTTGACCCACTTCCATATTACATGCGCGTTGACGGGAAACTCAACAAAAACTCTCGTTTGTGCTAATCTTCAGCCTAATGTGCTACCGTCTCATAATTCAGTTAACACGTTATTCCAGGTATCGAATTATAGTTATTTGGCACAACACATTAAGTACACGTTTGGTTAAAACTTCGACATTCGCTTTTTTCGGGCCGATCTAGTAGGCCTAGTCCCCGAGTTTGCATCAAACTCAGGGGCAATTTGGAAACGAAATTGAATGCATTTAATGAGGCACACTCATTTTCTAATTATTCTTGTGTTAACAAGATATCGTCATGCGTATTTTGGTATTTCAAAAGAGTACTTTAACTTCTAGAATATCCTACCAACTGAACCATGAGACAGCCTTCGTGAAACACAGTCATTTAAAAGACGTCATAAATGAGA
This sequence comes from Opisthorchis felineus, assembly GCA_004794785.1. Taxonomy (NCBI): domain Eukaryota; kingdom Metazoa; phylum Platyhelminthes; class Trematoda; order Opisthorchiida; family Opisthorchiidae; genus Opisthorchis; species Opisthorchis felineus. The sequence continues at coordinate 52,923 of SJOL01006408.1, read as the reverse complement.
GGTCCAGTTCAGTTTTCGTTTCACCAGTGTGACTGAAAGTAAGCGTGTATTAACGTACTATTATAGTGTAAATCAGATAGAAACTCGGCAACCTCATGAGCACTGCGATAAGGTTGAAAGTCGGGTTAATCTTGGGCCCCTTTTACGCTTTCGTCCTGTGTGCATTCACGAATAATGCTGAACTATTAAAGAAAGATTTTGTGAAATACCTCGTGTCCAAAGATAGTCCTAATCACCTTTAGGATGCATTGGCCCACTTCTGCGCCTGGGAACTCCCTTAATGAACGTGCATGTTTATGGGACTTCTGTGGTTGCTTCCTGAGTAAGCACTTCATAGTTGAAGATAAGACTGGTTTCTCTGTCAAGTTGCCGGGTAGAAATGAGTCGTTGGTTTCGTTGTATTGCGAACGCTATTTGTTCAAAACAGTCATATTGCACATACTATACTTATCCGCCTCCTGTCTCTGCTCCTCTTAGATACCGCATTCATAGAGTGGCTGCTCAATTTTGAGGTGCTTACAGTCAGTGGGCTGATCTCATTCAGTAGAGTGGTTCGGAAACAGAAAAGAGTTTTACAATCCCTCGAAAACTTGAAACTAATCAACAGTGTTCAGTAGGTTTTAAGATTCCATGGAGCTAACTGATTGCGAAGATGTGACAGTCGCGTCATGCTATGGACACTACCGGGATTTAATCGTTCGTTGTTCGAGGTGTCAAGCAAATCGATAATCAGACGTGCAAGTGAGAATGTAGGTAAACCTAATGTGCCCCGTTAGAATAGCGATAACGTGCGGCTCGGAACTCAGACTTCTAAGGCTAGGCTTCCGGTACAACATAAGATAGGCACCGTTGGTAGGGGCTAATAAGAGTGAAACCCTGGTCAATTGTGTGTACTAACTAGATAAATTATGTTAGACTACAACCAGTCAACACATAGAACGCCTTATCTCACGTGATGCTGAAATCTCACTGCGCTGTAACCCCAGCTGGTACATCCACACTGAATGTGGCCTAAATCTGCACCAAAAATAGAAAGCGCTGCACCAGATCGAGTCAGCAATGCCGGCATTTGAACTTCGGACATGTGAAATGTGGGCGCACACTGGACGCAACTTACTGGGTACTTCCGAACGGGCAAAGGTGATTGTTTTTTACAATTCCTCGAGAGACCCTCAGTCACTCTCCTGGTTGTCCTGGATAGACTGACTCGCCTGTCAATAATTCCCATTCAGGTAGCATCATGGACGTTTGAAACATGCTGGACGGTTTTGTCTGTTATTGAGGGACATTCAGAGTCCTCTTACATGTATCGGCAATCCTGGATTCATAGCCCAGCACAGATGAGGGTATGAACTAGTGATGAGCTCTGATGCGAGCAGCGCTCGAGTTCAATGGGGATCCATCCTTGGTGGGGGTCAACTAGAATAATTGTGCCACAACAGGAGGAGGTCTCGCCCAACTAAAGTGATGTGAACACAATCCACAAATCGGCCAAACCCCTACGACACAACGAGATCATCAGGATCCAGCAAAATTTCAGTAAATTAACCTGATTAGTCAAATTTATTGCGATAGCCATAATCATCATGCATACAGTCTGGAAGAGAAGTTACGAAATACTCACACTGCCTTTCTGGAACTAATGGTGAGTGCTCACTACTACTACTATTGCTGCTGCTGAGAATGAAAATGATAATGATATTGATAAAGATGATGATGATTATAGTGATGATGATGGTGATTCTGGTAATGATGAGTAGGAAAGCTGTAGGAAAGCCTGCATTCAAAGAAAGATGGTCAACCGACTCTGACTGGATTCAGCCACGGGAGGGGAACAGACGTATCTATTGCTATTATACGTGATATCACAGGGACTCATCCATAGAAGAGAATGCAGAGGACGTACGAACATTTCTGGCGTTTTGACATCAAACCTTTCAGGAAACAACCATCAGTGGATACAAAAATTGACGGAACAAATAAGTGTACTGCTAAAGTGCCGTAATATTCAACTTTGAGGAGATAAGCGAGTGATAATACCACCCTAAGAGCTTTATGCCCAAATAGCTGGGTGTATTGTAGGAAGTCAACGGCCCTGACCTATCATACATACAGATTGTTCTACACTAAATTATATAATTTTATTGATCATGAGGAGTATACTTCTGGTCACGATAATTTTAACAAAATCTGGAGTGGATGACATAAAAGCTAACAAAATTTTACCTCCATGCAATGAAATGTGACCATTTTCGTTGCTTCTACACAACAGTCCGATGATTGTGGTTCAATGATAATGTATAATGCGGTTTACGTGCGACTGGAGACTTTGTAGCGGGAAAAGGCTTATTCTGACATTTCTTCTTACGCAACCTAGGAAGAAGATCTCACCCAATTCGGACAGAGATGTCTGAGTTGCTGCGGTTATTTCATTCATCTTAGCAGAACTTATAGGAGGTACAAAGCAGACAGTCGAGTTCACTCAGCCGTCTTTAAAACTTGTTTCTGAAGTTGATCTGGTCGCCGATGGATATACTCAAAGCGTATTTGCACCTGTGGGGCCCATTTTAGTTGGATGTAGATTGTCACTGTTCACATCTCCTCTGGTAACTTATCTGTTAACCTGCAAAAGTGTACAAACCCCCAGAATTTATGGCCCGACAAACGGCTGAACTTCCCGAAGATCACAGCTGTAGTCATGAGGAGTATTTACCCCCCAGAATTGCTGTTGTCAACCAAGAGGGTGTTACATCGTCTACCAAGAACAGGTGCCAAATGGCCAAGCTACACAACCTCAACTTCCGAACCTATCACTGTCCGCCTTCTAACACTCAGTCTGTGTGTTCTAAGGAAGCTTGTCTATGCCCTCTTACTGAAATGGCCTAGAGCTTTTTGCCTCTCATTTATTCGGGTTGAATGCCCCAAACAATTCAAAATGTCTAATGTGCCAGCTGATATATGGTAGATTTGTTCTTTGTTAATCTGTTTAACTTTTTCCGCTTGACAAGGACATGTATGGAGACGGACACTTACTTGGGACTTGTAACAGTTCTGGGCTGAGGTATCATTGGGATGAAACCCTCCGTCATGTAGTTGTTAAACCAAACGAGCTACGAAATAACAACCTCAGTTTAAACCTCGGCTGGTTTCCAAGGTGTCGAATTATTTCGATGAAAACTCTCTTACAACATCAACCTGCTTAGCCCTTTGGAGGCCTATCGTTAAACTGTAGTCCTTGCTTGCCTTTTTGGTATTCGGATTTCTCCTTAATCGCGAAATGGAACGTTTATCCCAAAAACGTTTGGGAGATTTCAGAGACTGCACATATCAGAACAGCGACCTTGGAAATTTGTTGGCTATCATGAAGCAAGGGTCCTATTTTGAGGACGTTGCTTGGTCGGTTGGCCTTATGAACAATGGCCGGCCAGGCTGCATAGTAGGTCCTCTGCATTTCAGCCGTCAGACGAGGTTATATGGCCTTTCTGCCCGTACCCCCCTCGAATGGTACATTACACTCTGCTGAAACCCTCCACCTTGGATGTTTGCATGTTGTGCTTCTTACTGAACACCTCCCGTTATCAGTCAGAAAGAGAGTACGTCTAATGTCACCGAGTTCTCTTTGAAAAGTTCCCGTGCCACCAGTAAGTCTTCGTGAAGTCTAACGTCATCTGCCAATTCACAATTGGGTGCACATGTACCTAACAAGGCAGAACGAAACGGCAACTACGAATGAGGGCAGAGTCACCTGACTTGGAGAGCTGGACTATTTCGATGCACTGACACAATATCAAAGTGAAACAGGACGACATCCTACACTCCCGGTCTCGTCAGTTGTCCGCCATCTGTCTGAGCGCAAGCATCGCATTGACTCATCGACTTCATTTGATATCGTCTTCAGTACAGTAAACCTAAGATCCGAAATTTGCTACCGTTGTTGCTATTCGCAAACGGAAGCCAAATCTTTTCGTTCGTACTACCGTGGCAATCTGGAGAGGGAGCTTTTTGCAGAGTTTCTTTATTGTTATAGTCAGATAGCGAAATGTGTCCTGAATATCACGCAAAACTGCCCAGTTGCCCTCATCTTCTTTACGGGAAAGGCCGTCTCACACTTCCAATTGAGCAGATCGCTATAGGAAGAGTTTTTCTGGCTTCGGCAGGCTATTCGTTCCTATTTTTTGTGTCACCAGTGATTCCTCTGCAAAATAAGTAGTGTATCATGATTTTCCAAGGAAAGAAAAAGTTCAAGTTTTCAAAACGGAGACGTTTATGACGGTGTTTGGGGCTTTAGATAGGTCCGACCAACAAGGGCAGCCCTTCAGAGGAATTACTAGAGTAACAAGTAGCCTTCGCCTGAGGACTGACTGCGACTCACGTGCCTAGTTTCGATGCTTAGCTGCGCCGATTCGACTCAGACCATGGATTTGGTGAAAGCGGGTGAGTTTAACTCTCACTTCAGGGGTTCTTTTTATTTTTGTTTTGTCTTGCATCCTCGTGATTTTCAGCAAGGTTTGAGCCACTGCACTTCTGTTATAAAATGCGGTGTGTGGGTGCACGAACTTCTGTCTCGCTGCAGAAACCAAGAGTGCTCTGCTTATAAACACATATGTTAGTTTTGTAGCAATGATATCTCAAGAAAGGCTAATTCGGGTTCATCCCCTGCAAATATTCCCCCTCTAACAGCTATTCGCCTGTTCGTTGATCACAGCTGGAGAAACATTTTTTCGTAAAACCTGTTTGGATGAATACCTCATTCCATCACGTTTCCAAGGCCTGCTGAACATTGGGGTTAGTATGGAGTACGTTCCCAGGGCGAGTAAAGAACTGTGGCACCTGACGGTCCTCCTCCAGCCCCGGTGCAATTAATGCACACCAAACACGGTGGCGGAAGCACCGAACTCGCGTATCGTTCTTGTTAGAGCTCATCAGGGGAGCTTATCTTTGTCCATGTGTTTGAACTCCGCACATGTGAAATCCCACTACTCCACCAGAGCACGCCGGATGCACTTGAATTGTCCCTTCCGAACAGCTAACTTGCTCACGCTTGAGAGGTGATTGGTTGCCCGGCGATTTGAACAACTACCCGTTAACTGTCCTAGTTTCGTCTGTAGCTCCGTTTAACTCTTTAGTTGATCAGAAAAAGTTTTATAATATTCTGACGGCGGTTGATATTGATACTCTGTGGGATGATACCCTATGCCGCTCATGGAGTCACTCCATAAATTACACCACTTGGTTCAACCCCTGTCTTTGTTCGGCGATGATCGCGTTTACGTTTCCTTGGGCTGAGGTAGCTTTGATCTGCTTGCACTTCATTGTTTATACCTGAACTGTGGCCACCGAGGTCATCTATTGGTCAAGTGGGTATCGATTACATGACACGATTGATTTTCTGCAGATCGATATCTCGCAGTTGGGCATCATTCACCACGAAACTCTCCTCTCAAGAGGTGCACTTCAGTTGTACGTGATGGTTATTTTCACTACCCATTGACTCAAACCCAGCATGCAACTAACTAAGACTGCAAGTTAACAACAGTTTCACTTCATACAGAGAGAGTGATAATTCATTCCTAGTTGAATTTTCTATCTTGATCGAACAAGATGTGGCATTGCAAAACGTCTCTAATGTGGTATTCTGAGCCATGTTTTTATAGGGTTTGTGTTGTGGCTAAAACAATGGATCCGATTACCGAACGTTCCACGTACCGAGAGAGATTCAACCCGCCTATATAATTTCTCTGGTACGTAGAATTGCTACAATCTGAATGACGTTTGCACGTCCGAATCGTGTACTTTTACTTCAGGTAACTGTGAGACGATGATTTGTGATTCGGCTTGATTGGGCTGCGCTGAAATTTCGTTACCAGACAGTGGTTGTACGACATATCAGTGTTTTAGAAGTCAGGTGGACATAAATCAGTTGTCCCGCGACTGCTCCGCTTCTTCGGAGCGCAAATGATCTCAATGGGATGAGACGCCCTTTTACACACTGCTCAGGAGTTAACGGAAAAGCTGCAGATCAGTATCATTGCTATCACGATTTAAAGGTCTCCATGCGCAATAGACAACACACAGCTCATTTCCGCAAAGCTGTGAAAACTTGTGTGCGTGGCTGATGAAGAATATTTCCGGCATGAAATCCGCTGAGGTCCTGTCTTTACTTGGTACAATATCCAGGAGCCGAAACGTATCACTGGTTTAGCCATCCCAGTTGAAGTTTAATGCACTGTGAGAGAATCCGTAAATGTTAACAATACCGTCGATATAAAGTTTCTAAAAGGACAAAATTCCAAAAATCGAGTTTAACCTATTGTGCTTCAAGTTACTCACAAAAATGTCAGTTAACATTTGACAAAGTTGTGAGCCCATCGCATCTTCATGTCTTGAGCAGTGGACGATGCCAAGGAATAAAACATAAGTACCAAAAGTAATCAGTAGAATAACTTCTTTGTCGTCAGTATATAGACTTTCCCTATGAACCTAACTGTCCTGAATACGTTTGCGTACAGGTTTGGGTGGGTTTTCCATCCAGCAGGAAATAGTGCTGTACAATGAAATGTTCATTCCATTCGCCGGTCTTAAGGAGTAAGTGTCCCATCACCGCTCGAAGCTGAAAACATACTGCTGACGCCTCGATGCAGAGAGGTCTTTCCTTTCGAAACCGTCTCCGATCTTTAAGTTTGTTCTCAAATGTGTCATTTTCTTCCTCCGCTCTTCACAAAAGGATCACATATCCCGTCCCATGTTGCAAACTGGTTAAACAGTTGAGCCAGTGTGACTGCTCACGCCGATTTATTCTGGAAAACAGCTATATACCTCGGAATCCTTTCAACAATATTTGACCGAATATGCGGACCTATTTATGACTGCGACTATTGGAATTCTATCGCTAAATGTGAGCTTTTTAAAACGTTTTGCATCCAAAAACATCTGTAATTTATTATTGCCCTGTAACTCATTCTGGTAATTTCATGGTGTCTAAAATCAAGATTTCCGAGTCCGTTTTCCTAATTTTAAGCTTTTTTGTTTTTTAGATGATAGTTATCCTAGAAATCGGTGTTATGCGCTGCTGAAGAACACCAGTTTTCATCAACTACTTATGAGTAACCAGTTCCCAGATGGACGCGTGCAGCCCTTTTTCGGCAATTTTTCATACTCGCGTCGGTGGTTTTAGAACGTGCTGTTTTTGTAGTTGGTCAGATGGTTGTTGGCCTGTGCCCCGAGCTTTGCAACGTTTCTTCACCAATCGAGAAGACATCATCAGTGCGCTGTTGAGTGGGTTGATGGCTTATTGAAGTTCTCTTCGAATGGTGACGAACCGCTTGAAAATCAATTGCCATGCTCGGCGAACAGATCAGCAGACAGCTGATTAGCTGCCACTGAACGCACAAAAAACTACCAACATTCTAATACACTGCAAACGTAGTGTTTTTCAAGCAAAACAACGCAACAGACGTGAAATTTGCCCAGCTTTTTATCTCAGTCCCATTTCCCGAGTCTGAAGCGTTTTTTGAGAAAAAGTGGGGATCACTGAAACCATTTACTTAAACGATACTGCATTCGGATGCCGCTTCCTAAAT